>CM061139.1:99879097-99903126 GCA_030789695.1 Scilla litardierei | reverse complement strand
GACCATTTTCCTTGCCTCGATTCACGAGATCGCCTCATGACGATCATCGTCAATGTTCGAATCTCTCCGTTACAAATCTTGAATCTTCTGAAAGTATTTTTCGACTTCATCTTTCCCTAAGTTTAAATTTGTTCAAAAATTTTAATATATATATACTTATACTTCATACTCCTTCGTCGAGTTAAATTTTTTTAAAACTTTTGTCGAAATTTTGAATACTAGCTTATGGTATTTTTCCAGCCCTTACTTTTCGTACCTATGAAAATACATTATCCCTTCATATATTAATTTTATTCTGAACCGTACCTTTATTTTGTCCAATTCAACTTATAATTTTCCCTTCTTATTTATGTCATTCGAATGACACATCGTGTGTAATTTTAATATACTTTTCAAGTCACATGGAACTTCAGCTTTCAGCAAGTCGATTTTATGCTCATCGTTTTCTCTATTTCGGATTTTTGGAAAACTACTATTTCATAACCACTTCCTGATCTAGACCCTCCAATAATTTGGTTTTTAAAGTCTTACTACCAAATTTTGATAATTCTACTACTAAGTTATTATTATCTTTCCGTTTACCATACATACTTTTAGAATAATTTCTAAACTAAATAGAATTTCAATTATTTTATATATCCGTACTAGGCTCGTTGTGCTCGTATGTTAAGAACTTTGTGTAAATCAGTTCTTTTTGGCAAATCCTGGTTCCTCTAAAAGTAGTTTCAAATATTGATTATTTTAAAAAATTTCTAGCTTAAAAACTTAGAAAGCATTTAACATGAGTTTAAATGCTTCAGTTAATTTAATTTCATTTCAAAACTTTTGCCAACATTATCTTAAATTACTGCCGTATAATATTTTCCAAACTACGTCCTTAATGTTCGTATGAATGATTTACTTCCTTTTCATAATCATTTTCGATAAGCCAATAAATCATTTTCTCTTATTATGAATATTCGACTCAAACTTGTTTCGAACAACTTGTTTTTTCGATCTTCAAATATTTTATACAGACGAGGACTCCAACTTTTGAAGTACAACAGTTTTCAAATTTCACGTATTTTAGCTTATGTTATTTACACTATTTCCTTTCTCAATCCTATATAAGTCTCACTACATCCCCCTTTCCTCTACCTAAACATTCACCATTGAGTCACGGTTTCACCTAACCAAGCTGTCTCCTTATAGTCGTCCTATCTGAACTCGTGCTTATCGATCCTTCCCTCGTCACGCTTTCGACCTCGATCTCCCTCTATTGCTTAGGATTTAGTGCTCGTCAATATCTGTGTCAACTCTAATTTGTTAGTAGGCCCTTGGACCTTTGTGATGTTGTCATGGTACATGTACCTAGGTTGAGTATGTGGGCTTGAATGAGTGTACTCCCCTATAGTATATTAATGGTTGCTTATTGTGTGATATATACATACTCAGAGTTATTCATGACGTTATGAAGATTGTTTGTGTGTCGGTATTTATAGATATGTATGAGGATAGCTATACCACTCTAGGGGCGTCTGTGTATATAAGAATCAGTATTGGAATAGCTAATGGGGTGTATGTAGTGGGAGATACTTATAATGGTTGAACTAATATATTGGTAAAGCTATGTGTTTGATAGGTGTGATGATAATAGGTGTGCGTATAGTTAAGTGAGTAAGCCTATTATATGACCTATGTGTTAGTACGTGTGAGTATGTGCTCGTATGTAGTTATGCATGGTGCTTAAATGTAAGTAGTTGTGTATTTGTTGCATGGGTATATAGGTGATATACATATGATAACAGGATTATAAATTTTGATTGGTATTGCTTGCTTTTACGGGATGCTGTATGCGTGTATACCCTGAGGTATACACGACTATTGCATATCTTAACTATGTATGTAGTAGAGGTGTTAGTATATTAATTATAAGTGGGAGGACATGGTGTGAGTATATGTTCTACATGTGTGTGACTATACGGTGAATGCATGTATTAGGGAAGGTATTATAATTATACGTGTGCTGATGTCTGTATTATCATTATGGTATATAAAGCGATTGAACTATGTGAGTATTACCTGACTAAATATTAAGTGTGATTGACATATGGTATGTATATGGTTGTATTGGTAGATGTGTATACATTGGAGTGGTATTGGTATAGGTATAAATACCGTGTTACGTATATAGAGTATTCTGATATGTGTTTCGAGTCTCACTCAAGCTTGAGTAGGTATACTCTAAGTATATTGTTATGTATGTCTGTAGTTTGCATATAACAATGTTTGATGTATGTATAGTGATAGGAGTGTTTGTGCCTGGTTGTGTTATGCACATGATTGTGGGTCGCTATACCAGTATATAGTTATAGGTGTTGGTCTTGCGGTATAGTTATTTACTAAGGACTTGCCTGTGTGAATGTATGTGTGCTAGCTAAACTAGGTGTGTAGATGTGCTGGATATATAATGGTATGAATGGTATATATGAATGAAATGTTAGCGTGTATGGGTGTGCACCATGCACGGGTAAGTATGTGCTTAGTTATAGGTATTGGTAACTATGGTATATGTGGCGTGTCGTAAATCCAGTTATAGGACCGTATGTGATGTGAATATATGGTGAAATTTTTGCATGCATTTGAATGGCTATGTATTGTGAAATTATAGTAGTGGTGGATGCATATTAGATATAGTGAAACTGATTTAATTATGGTATGGTGTGACTACATGAGTTGATGTGTTTGGTATTGGATGTATACTAGGAAATATTAGGGAGTAGTATACCCATGTTTGTTTTTGTGCATAGGTAGCTATCTATACGTAGAGCAATGATTGTATTGGATAGTATGAGACTAATCTTAGGTGAGTATCTGAACTATTATTTGTGCTAGGTAAGTAGTAGTTATATAAGGGATGTATACATATGATTGAAATATATGCGTGAATATATACAGGATAGTAGAGTATTGGTTGACTACCTAATGCATATATAATCACTTGTAATGACTATACCTGAGTGAATTATGGTGTGATGTGATTGTGATAGCTACTAGTCTAGCTAGAGTTATATTTATAGTTAGAAAGTCCGAGGACGGACTTTATTCTAAGGTGGGGAGGATGTAACGGTCGCTTTCTGATCGTATCTTCTTCATGCACGTGCTGTTGACCGTGCACGTGTTTGTTTTAGACTTTGCTTGCTTTTGAACACTATGGTAAGATATGTCGTTGTGAACGTCTCTGAGTATTAAATTGTGGCACTAATTTGGAACGACATTTCTCGGGTCATTTTCCCACGATTTGATCTTATTCGAAGAGACATTGTGATTTTCACTTTTGACGTGAGACGTTTCTATTTTTAGTTTCGTCGCTCGACGTCGAAATTGAGATCCGTCTTCTTAGTTACCTTTCTCTCGTCATCCCGATCACCCCAATATTTATTTTATAATTTTTGGAGTTTATTTGACCTACTTTACATTTTTAGCAAGGCTTATAATATTTTTAATCACTAAGTTTTCAAGTATTTTCTAGCCAAATATAATTTTTATTAGTTTATAATATTTCAAACGATTTTTGAGCCAAATCCTAGCTCATCTTGACCACACCCTAGCCATGCGTGGGTTAGAGAGAGAGATTTGAATTTTAAATTATTTTAAAATCCTAATCCTATTAGAATTAGCCCTAGACCAAGTTAACCCCTCTATACTATATAAACAACCCCTAGGAAACCCTATTTTCACAGGCAAACAACCCTAGCCGCTCCCAAAACCCAAAATCTCGCTTGCGACGTTCGTCGCAACGTTGCAGCACCGGCCGCCCGCACCGACCGAGGATTTTGCCCCCGTTCTCTCGGTCTGACCAAGAGGCCGCCCGCACCAAGCACTCGCTCCGCACTGCACAGCCACCCGCCCGCATCGCCCGTGTCCAACCGAGAGGATCCCTCGGTCTGACCGAGGACTTCGCCCGCACCGACCCCCGCTCCGCAACGTTGCAACGCTTGCAACGTTGCAACGCCCGCCCAAGCGCCCGACCCCCGCATCCGCTGTGTCTGACCGAAGTCCTCCCCCGCACCGACTGGGAGCCCCGACCCCGCATCTCTACAAGCGCTATACAGTGGCCGCCCGCTGTGTCCGACCGAGGCTTTCTTCCGCACCGACCGATAGAATCCCTCGCACCGACCGTGTCTGACCGATCGACGTTCGTCGCAACGTCGCAACTCTCGCACCGCTTGCCACCGTGGGCCCCCCAAGTTCTCCAGAGATATTGTGGGTCCCCCATTGGCCCCTAGAACTACTGTGGGTCCCACCTAGGTGTCTCTACTTCATGGATTTACTGATTACGACATTGCGATACGTCGTAGCCCGTCGTCGCACGTTCTAGCTTTGGAATCTTGGCTCGTTGATCTAGTTACTGATCAGTCTGTTCGAGCGAGGAATCTATTCTGGAATCTGGACTAGGAGCGCGTTCTTTTATTCCAACCCCTGGCGTCGCTACCCGACACCAGTATAGCTTTCGCGTCGTGTTGAGGTAACGAACTGCACCCTTAGGACCCCCAACCTATTGCCTGTTAATCAAGACTAAAATTGATGTTTTTAAAGTGTTTTAAATTCACTAATCAAGATTAATAATATGGGACTGTAGGCCGGTGGACTTGTGCACGTAGGTTATTTTGTGACTTGGGACTCTTTGGACGGTGTATTCAGACGTTTGACTTGCAGGCAAGTGAAACTTGCCAACTTTTGCTTAGGGCCATGTTTTAGGCCACTTCCTTGTTTTTCTTACGTAAAAGAGACTAGGCAGTGAAATGATAGCTGCCTAGACGCCCATATGATCTAGCTTGACAACGAAGCTAGATCCGTCCCGTTTTACTTGTTCATGTCATTCATGCATACTTATCTGTCATGTTTAAATTTCTTACCTGTACGCCTTGCTACTTGCCATGCCATGTCATCCATGCATTGAATGTTGCATTCGTAGCACACGCTACATACATGTACTTGCTTGTCCAGGCTAGGTGCACCCCTATGCCATCATGAAAAACACTTCCTGGCTCGTGATCCAGAAGCGAGCATTCCCGTTCGGGGGTAAGGCCCTGGCTCGATACACGTGGAGGGGTAGGGTTGAGCGACCACTCAGCTTAGGAGTTGGCCCGATCAGCACTCTAGCTGTAAGGCGTGAACTCTGTGCACGACATGAAAATGTGACTTGTGAATGATAGTAGTTTGCTACTCTTGCCATGCCATGCTAGATGCTTGTTGTACCTCACTTTACTTGTTGCACTCATACTTTAACTGCCATGTCATTACATCATGCTAGAACTGCTAGGTTGCTTTACTTTTACTTTCAGTTTCCTTGCACAAGTCTCTTGTAGACTTGCTGACATGTGCCCCTTGCTCTTTTGGGTGTCACATGTTAGACCTTGAGCCAGAGACCGTTGCTGAGTACGTGGTAGTTGCTGACGCTGAGCCTGAGTCCATGTCTGCCCAGGAGGAGTTTTGCGGACATCGGTGACCATTCTTAGTGACCCTTACTGAGCTTCCTTTTGTTTTAGGATTTCTGTTAGTTGTCGGTGCGTGGCACCTTTACTTTGTACGTTGTACTTTTGTTGGCCATGTTTGGGCCTTTAGATTCTTTTCTTTTTAAGCCTGGTGGCTTTTTCTGTGATGTTGAAACTTATTTTATGGATATTCTGAGATTGTTTTTTTGTCTCATTTCCTTTATTATTATCTTTGTTTCGTATCGCAATTGCAAGGACCTGCCATTTAATGTTTATTGACGCTTATCGGACTTGCAGCTTTGCAGCTTCAAGTCTGAGCGGACCTTCTCACGCTTCGCCTCCATATTTTTGGGAAGCGGGGTGTGACAGGATAGATGGACTCTCTCAATTTAGATCATGTTTTGCATCTCTGTGTAAGTATTATGACATGCTTTATACCATCCATATGTCACTAACACCCTGCCATGTTATGCATGCTTAGTAGTTTCCACTTGTAATATTATACTAGTTGGAGTTTGGCATTCCTATTGGGTCACGCCGTAACGTGTCCCACATGTTGTTTTCAGATAGCAGGAAGTTACAGGGTTATGGAGTTGGAGTTGGGTTCTTGTGTAGTAGGGTGTTGAGTTGTACTTAGACATGGGGCTGGGCCCTGTGTGAGTAGTAACATGGAGTGTGAGCTTTGTATAGTGAATATGGGTTGTATAACTTGGACGTTAATGTATATAAATCTGGGTTATTTAGTGTTGTTTCACAGTGTTCTCCTTTGAGTTTATTGTTTATTAGTGGGTGGTATTACAGGTACTACCCCAGCATGTGCGTACTGGCCTACGTGAAATTTTCCAACTCTCATTTTCACTCTCTTTCTTCCATCTTTCTTCTTCACCCTCGCCTATCTGGGTATTCTGAGGAGCGGGGCGTTACACTATTTCTCCAAGTTTTTGGCTCACACATGATTCTCTATTCTGTGTGAATTGCTACCAAAAACTCCCTTATAAAGGTGTATAAATACTCTCTCAATTGTGCACAAAAACCAAGAAAATGGCTAAAAATCGTAGTCTAATGGCTATAAACGAGCAGATTTCCCAGTGACCAGACGTCTGAAGAAGAGTTCCCAGACGGCTGAAGAGATGTTCGGTAGTCTAGTCCTCCTTCTTAAGTCAGCTGACAGAGTGAGTTGGTCATGGAAAACCTGAAAACCAATCTCCAAGTAAACAGACGTCTGAAGAACACTTGTCAGACGCCTGATGCACCGTTCAATCATATGGGAAGTCTTCTTTAGATGGATGAATAGTTATGGGTGAAAAAATAGAGAGTTCAAGAATTTATACTTACGCTGTTAAGTTGACTGGAGTTCATTGCCCAGACGTCTGAGACACTGTGCCGACACCTGGTCTTTGAAGTTCAGACAACTGATCTATCCCTAGGTTTTGGCCATACAAAATCTGATACACCAGACGGCTGGTGAAGGTGTTCCAGACGTCTGGTCATTGGTTGAAAACACAATCAAGAGTGTTTTGGCCAATGAACCTATTGGGATGTGTTCTAGACTTCTCTTATGGTTCATTAAGATAGAATATGACATGAATGTGTGTATGTGACCATCAAATCAGGGCATATGCATATTCTACTAAAACAAAGAGCAAAATACATAAAGAATAAAAAATGAGTTACAATATTCTTCTTGATTCTTCATGGCTTCAATACATCCAATGCTCCATGCCTTGAGTCCATCATCCCATTTACAATAGACGTCCCTACACATTGTTCACGATATCACGGTATCATGGGCTACTTCATCATTTGTATGTGCATGCATATCTATCATTGATAACATTGTGATTTGTTAAGCTATCAGGTATGAATCTTATTAGACACCATATAAATATTAAAAATGATTTGATGATGACTTTTTATGTTAATGAAGAATCACCATACTCGAAACGTACATGATTGATTGTTCATTATTTGGATGCTTAATTGTTTAAATCTAACGAGTTGATTAAGTCATATAATTTATGGAAAATTGTTGGATGTTGTTTATGGTCTTAGATTGAATTCTTTGATTGTCTTTACACACACACACACACACACACACACACACACAAAGAAATTACCCATGCACAAAGTCCATGGAGTAAAAATAACACCCCACAAACAGGGTACGGTGCACGCACGCAACCGAAAAGGAGTGAAAACTGTGGGTATGTGTGTCGGTAGCGTCGGAGGGTAAGAGGGGAGCAAGCATGTAAATAAGAAGGCTAAAAGGTCTAAAATGCAAAAACCCAAGGCAAAACATGCAAATAAATGGGATGGGGGGCAAGTTTTTTTCTTTTTTATTTAAGAGTGGCAGATCCCACACGGTTGAGGGGACACTGCCACATAGGACATAGCTATGGCAGGTCCCACTCTATTGTTATATATATATATATATATATATATATATATATATATATATATATATATATATATATATATATATATATATATATATATATATATATATATATATATATATATGAGAATGCCTGGGAGGGCACAAGGAGGCAGGGTACACCTTTCCCATACTACAGATTAACCTGGTATAAAAATTACATCCCTAAAATGGCTTTAACCCTTTTGCGTGCATTTCACGGCAAGTTACTTACTAGGGATCTACTGATTAAGCGGGGAATTAGCACTCCACCACAATGTGTCCTCTGTGATGAAGGTGTGGCTGAGAGCGTTAAGCATATTTATTTTGAATGCCCCTATGGATGCTACATATTGCGCATGTGTCTTCTTATATATATATATATCTATAATACATTTGACAGTGTTTTTTGAATTCTAGGGCTGACTAAGACAAGATAAAGAGCGGCTGAGATTTGATGTTGGTAAATCAATGGTTGAGATTGGATTTTGGGGAAAGTGCCTTGTAAACACAAACGTGTGGAAATTAAATTAATATATATATATATATATATATATATATATATATATATATATATATATATATATATATATATAAGGTTAGCTAGTGTCTATATTGAAGGTCATACTGTACAAAATACCGGGGGTGCCTAATGAACGGAGGTGGATGTCAGAGAGGGGAGAGGGCACATGCGCCGTTACCCTCTACTAACTCCCGCCACACCCTCATCAGAGCAACCCAAAGAAATGAAAAATTACAGCGTGGCTCCATCAACCATTATCTCTAAGCTCCCAGTTAGACATAATTGGATTTGCATCCGACTCAGCTGTGTCTTGATCTCTGAGGATAATTCTAATGTCAGTAGCAATGTCCTCAAATAAAATATTTTTAGGTTTCATGATTGACGTCCCCCGCTTATGCGTGTTTGATGTGTGCAATAATATGATTGGGGGCGTGAGGTTTAAATATTTGTAACCGCAAGCGCACGGTGCTGTAGTGTGGCTTGGGGGTCGAACTCAGGGAGGCGTGGATGTGCTTGTGTCAAGGAGGATCAAAATCACCCCGCGGGCGAGCTAGCCCGAATCGGATAAATGGTTATCACAGTAAATGGAATGCAAGGGATAAACAATATGAAGGGAAAACCCGGGACTTTGGTTTCCACCCTATCGTGCGATTCTCTTCGATACGGCCTACGGGTAGGATAACGATCGGAATTAGGGTCTAATGGTGAGACGTTGCCTCTAAAAGTGGTACCAGCGTCCCATGGGTCCGATATTCCGGTCGGTGCCCAGGATGATACGCCGGACTTCCCGGGTTCGGTCAGTGGGCACTCCCGTGTCCATTAACACTGACCGACTCCGGGAGCACTAAGTTCGCAACGATAACTCCCAACGTCTCATCCCGCTGCTCCCGCGCGCTACGATTTGACGTCTACGCTAAGGGCGTGAGCTATGGCTAGGGAGTCAACCGCCAAGTTTATTCCCCCTTGGCCCAACGGTCAAAGGCGGTCTTTTTCCCGCCGATGACAATAAAACACCCCGCGTAACCGTTAGATTCCTAATCCCTATCAATTTCCTAGTCCTATGGACGCATCGGGAAGAACCCACGAAGGGGTTTCTACCAAAATCCCAGATTTGGGAACTACTCACACATATTTAGTAAAAAGCAATCTAAATAGAAATCGACCGTTAGAAACATGATCGGGCGATTGAAAAGCAGTAAGAGCAATGCTAATAACACTATATTAAAGTTTGACAAAGATCGGAAAACTTACAAATATCTGAAAAATTACAGCCGTCAAGAGAGAGAAAAAACAGCAAAAAATAACAACTCCCGTTTCTGGAAAACCTAGGGGGTCCTATATATAGAATACGAAATCACCCGATCGGGTGAAAAGTCACCCGATCGGGTGACCTGCTTCGTTTCTTCGGCAGCGCAAAATAGGATTCCACCCGGTCACTACGGCACGGTCGGTTGAAGGTTGAAGTTGATCGGTTGGATCTTCGTGCCGTCGGGTGAACCGATCGGTTGATCTCTCCGTGTCGTGGCTTCGGAGAATCGGCTACAGGTGAACCGATCGGGTGAAGGTCACCTGATCTGTTGGCATTCAGCGTCAGAATTCCAGAGAGTTGGGGCGTTTGAACCGGTCACTGAACCGACCGGGTGACTTCTTGGCCGCTCCAACTTGTGTCCGGGTGGTGCACGCGTGCATCACCCGATCGGTTGGAAATGACCAACCAGTCGGGTGAGGGGCTGAAAGATGCCATCTTCGTTGTTTGACCCCTTGGATCACGCGTGACTCCTCCCGTTGCTCTTGGGACTCATGATATCGTCGTTTTATGTCCCCTATGCCAGTAAAATCCCGCAAACTACGAAAAACACGGAAAAGTGAAAGAAAACAAGAAAACACGAGAAAACGAATATAAGACGGCGGTAAATAACGGAAAAAAACGGAAGAAAACGTGCGCAAATATATGAAATATAAACGCACGTCAAAATCCCCCAAGCTGAACTCTTCCTCGTCATCGAGGAAGACGAGTGAGAGTAGGAGCTCGGAGAGAGAAAATAGAGAGAAAGAGAGAAAAAGAAAACTCTATATCCTAGATCGCCCGTCAGGGCCAACAAAATCAAAAACGACACACCAAGCAAGCAAACGCCAAATCACATCACTAAACCAAGGAATACGAGTCCAGACAAATGCCGTGGGCCCACGCAGTGAAGCGCGAGTGAGTGTGGTCGTATGCTAGCTGTCGGTGTCACTATCTACGATGTGCAATAAAGCTCGATATACACAAATCCAAGAAATGACCCAAATATCGATTCGATTCGAATTAAGCGGTGAATATATAGTTCAAGCATGCATGAGAAAAGAGTGGGAATCGAAACATATCATGCGTCAGGGACTCCACAACTAGGGTTAAGGAAATCACCACACTATAGCCTAGATAATAGCTAAAAAGTTCCTAAGCCAAGTGTTTTTGAAAATGATGGAGGTTGAGATGATGTGGAGTAGAACACTCGGTGCAAATTCTCGCCTTCCCTTTATTCTCGGCAAGTAGGGAAAATTTTCACACGGGAATTTTTTTGGGTTTTGGGTATTTGTATATTTTTTTGGATTTTTGGCTATACAAATTTTTTTTCTTTTCTTTTCCTTTTGGGTTTTTCTTTTCTTTTCTCTTTTTTTTTGGATTTTTGGGTTTTTGGCTATACACATGTGCACTCTCCCAAGTGGGAGAACGGTACACGACGAGGGGATTTGCACCAAGTAAAGCAAAAAGAAATCGGAATCTAAACACTTGGGCAAAGGAAACTATTCTCGCTAATTAGAGCATGTGCTAAATGGGTTATCCTAGTCCTTAATTGTGGAATCCTGACACATGAGAAATGAAGTGTACGATATATATATAGCATGCAGAAGAAGCAGACAGTAGAAACAAATACCGCATATTCAAATCGAAGCATGATAATCTAGGGGTCATTCCTGGACAGGTATATAAAGTAAAATCACAAAGTAGAAGCACACCACACAGCTAGGCACGACGTGCGACTCACAAAAAGCTAAGTGGACCCACGATGCATGAAATGCAAGAGATATCCCAGGGCCAATGAATGTGATTATCGATGCCATGCTTGGTGTGTGTGATTTTGTGGCAATTCATCATAAGGTTCATCTCTAGGAGAACGAGATAAAAAGAAGAAAAGAAAAAGAAAAACACGATGGAAAACGACTCAAAAACGAAGAAAAACGACACAAATGACGCACGAAGTGCGACTCCCCCAAGCTGAAACTTGCATTGCCCTCAATGCAATAGAATTAAATACGGGAGGGCAATGAATAAGGGGGGGAATGCGCACAGACACAAAGATAAAAGAAAGGTAAGAAAATCATACAAACGAAACTGAAAATAAGAAATAAAAATAAAAATCACACCACACGACATATAAACAGAAAAGAAAATAAAATAAAAAAGGAAAATAAAAAGGAAAATCACACGACACGACAAATAAGCAAACACACAAAGAAAAACAAAACACGACAGCACACAGCTAAAAATTTGACTTCCCCCAAGCTAGACATGACAATGCTAGCAAGATGATGTGATCGTGAAAATGCAGAGATATGCAAGGGGGAGGTCAGAAAACAAAATGAAATCAAAAAGCAAGAGATGGGGAGTCCTCGCCCTCCTCGGAAGAGGGTGTGGATGGGTGGTCGGGGGAGGCGGGGGGTGTGCGGAGAAGTGGGGAAAGAGGTGGAGGAATAGGTGCAGTGTGGGTGTGAATGATGGGTGGAGTGTCAGTGGAGGTGGGTGGTGGTGGAAATACGGCGATCAAGGCGGTGGTAGAAGGGATAGAAATGGGGAGATAAGACGTGATAGTGACGGTAGTGGAGGGTGGAGGGAGAGATCGGGAGCGCACCTGCAATTTCTTGTGGCGCACATAGACAGTGACGGAGGATGAGGGAGGAGGTGGTGTGGGGGCGACAGAAGTGGTCGTGAGAGGAGTCGTGGATACGTGGATGGAAATAGATGTGGGAGGGGGGAATGATCGCCTAGGTGGGGGTGAAGGATGTGGGGATGGGTGGGATGTTGGAGGAGAAGAGTGTGATGGGGGAGGTGAAGATCGTCGAGGTGGTGAAGGTGGTGGTGAGGGGTGTGGTTTGGGTGGTGGTGGTCCGTGGAGGTGAGTGAGAAGGCGGAGGATGGCGGCCACGTTCCTCTCAAGCGCGAGGAAACGTGGGTGAGTGAGAAAGGAGGATGGTGATGGGTCCGAGGGGATAGAGGACCTGGCAAGATCACGGAGAGCAGCGACCTCGGTCTCGAGAGCAAGGCGAGCTGAGGCCTGGCGGCGACCAAAAGAAGTGGACTGACGTGAAGCGGAAGTGGTGCCGGGAAGTGATGTGGAAGTAGTGCCGGTGACGGTGGTCATGCCGACACTGGACACAAGGCCGGAGATGGCCGCAGAAAGATACTCAGCAGTGATAGGGCCAGGAGCACGGGTGGTACGACTCGGGCCAGCCCCGATATCTCCCCGGGACGTAGGAATATCCTGCTCGCCTAAGTGGGCGTCAGGGGAAGGTGGTCTGCGTGCGTCTGGGTGAAAGAATGGAAGGCGCAACCCAGCAAGAAACTCGGGATCGGGCGGAAAAGTCCAATCCGCCACTACAACAACAGTCATGCAAGCGGGGTTGGGGAGAATGGTGTAGGGGCGAGGGGGGTGGCCGTAGTTGAAATCGAAACGATGATCAGGACGAGGCTTAATCATATGAATATGCCGCAGGACATCAAGATCTAGATGTGAGGGTCCTACAGCGACGAGAAGACCTCGGGGGATGTTGATATTAAATTGGGGATAAGAAGCGATGACATTGATTATTCCCCCACAACAAATCTTGCCCTTGCCGGCCCGACTAATCTCTAGGAGCTTATAAATAAGCCAGTCGCCGGCATGGACAGGGACAGTGGGGGCCCTAAAGCTAATCCCATCATCGTCTCGAACGAAAGGGAAAGTCATGGCCCATAGAATGAAAAGATCAGGGATGGTCACTGTGCCTGACTCATCCCTGGGGAAAAATGCGGAGGATATGATCCGATGGGCCAGACAGAATATAGGATGGATGATAGAGGAGGCCTTGGCCTTGCCTCGGAGATAGCGAGGGAGAATGGTGAGGCGGAACCAAAAGTTACCGACGTCAAATTTCGGTGGGTATCCGTAGTGTCGGATAACATCATTCCCTAGAATAGGGAAACCAAATATATCATTGATCGTGTTCAGGTGAGTGCGGATGGTTCTGTTACGCACCCGGAAAATGACGGTCGACCCCGACTCACAAACGAGTGAGGAAAGAAATTCAAGTGTGAGGGACGGGTAAGACACGGCATGAGTGTTGAGGAAGGCCACCCAACCTAAGTTTGCGAATAAGGTCTCGACCTTGGTGAATACACCGAGATCGATAAGTGATTGGGTGTGGGCAAACTTGGTCGATAGATGCCCCCGAGCATCAAGTCTATGATAGAAGTCTTTGTGCTCCTGGTTCCTAAATTGATACCCATGCGGGCCCATCATTGGGTCCTCAGGGGGGATAATAGGTGGGGGAGGGGCCAGTGATAGTGCACGTGATGTATTGGGAGGAGGACGTGTTTGTTTGCGTCTCTTTCGAGACAGTTCCTCTTCTCGCATGATACTCTTCCCCTTATCACGATCCCAGGCCATAGTGGGTGCGTGAGTGTGATGCAAATGAGTGCAGTATATGATAAAAACACGCACACACAACAATCAAGCAAGATGATATTCTAGGGTAAAAAGTAAACTTTTAGCAATGGAGCGAAGTTACCCAGCAGAGGTTGGAGTTCCTTGCTTGAAATTGACCCCAATACCGTGCAATCGGACGGAGTGTGGAGCCGCGGCACTTCTCTTCAGCGAAAAATCCGAAAATGGGGGATTAGGGTTTGAGAAATCGAAATGGGGGAAAGAGAGGGAGAGAGAACGATGGAGAGATGGAAGGGGTAGGTGGAGAGAGAGGCTAGAGGGGGAGTGGAGGTCGTGGGAGAGGTTTTTCGGCCGTTGGGAAGTCGGGGGAGACGAAACGACGGCGAAAACGGAGAGATCGGGCGAGGAAATGAACGGTCGGGGTGGGGGTTTATTTATATGGTTTAAGTCGAACCGATCGGGTGAGTTGTCACCCGATCGATTGACTTTTAGGTCGACATTTTCAGCTGAAGAAACGCTACAGGCGAACCGGTCAGGTGATAACTCACCCGATCGGTTGGCCGCTCCACAATTTTTTCCGAAAGTTTGGTACAGCTCACCCGGTCTGTAACCCGATCGCTCTGCGTATCAACCGATCGGTTGATCATTTCCTAAAAATTCCCGAGAATTCAGCCCAGTTCACCCGGTCTGTCACCCGGTCTCGCAAGCCTTCACCCGATCGGTTCGTTGAGTGACTGATACGGCCGTTAGCTGATACATCCCAACCGATCGGGTGAGTTATGAACCGACCGGTTGGGGCCTTGTTTTCGGCAAAAGTGCCCGAACGGCCTAAGTCCCTCAACGGAAGTTCTTGCGGCTGGATTTATTTATTAAAAATAGACAAAATAAAGTTAAAAATAGTCCAAAAAAATGGAAACAAAGGGTTAGAGCATGGGTTGCCTCCCATGAAGCGCTTTTATTTAACGTCGTTAGCTCGACGCCCGTTGACGATGTTCAAGGTGGCCGATACGGGTGATGCCCAAAGTCTGGCATCGCTTCAATTTCACAGCTGGGAGGTTTTGGTGTAGCCGATGGCGACAAGAAAACTTGCTCGACTATCCTCCCTTTGTTGACGGGGTCCGGGGGCTTCTCTTTCATGTTGGTGTCCATCGCCACTCGTTTAAGGACCCGGATCTCTCCTTCGGTGAGCCCCGTGGGCTCTTTGCCTTTTCTCCTCGTAGGAGGAGCTTTTGGGAATCCGGGAGGGTTCACATGTAGGGCGATCACCTCATCAGCAACTTCTTTCTTTGGTGAGCCAACTTGCTCTCCAAGATCTCCCAAGTGGTCGGGGAGGGGGGGGGGGGGGGTTCTCGAGAGAATTTCCCAGGAGCTTGCCTCCACAGCTCTCTCTTCTTCCAACTCCAGCACATTGATACTAGGATCATCCGGAGGATCGGGGTGCTTCATCGACAACCCCAAGTCAAATTCGACTTTTTCCTGGCCGACGTTGAGGGAAAGCTTCCCGTTCTTCACGTCAATTAGCACACTGGCGGTTGCCATAAAGGGCCGTCCAAGGATAATAGGGGCGTGCTTATCTTCCGGCATGTCCATGACAATGAAGTCCACAGGCACATGCACCCCTCTGACATTGACAGGAAGGTCATCAACAACACCCACCGAATACTTAACTGAACGGTCTGCAAGCTGTAGGGTCATTCCGGTGGGCTCCAATTTGCCCATTCCTATCCTCTTATACAGCGACAAGGGCATCAAACTGACGCTCGCTCCAAGATCGACGAGCGCACGATGTATCTTTACCTCTCCGATCGCACAAGGGATAGAGAAGCTCCCCGTGTCCTTAAGCTTAGGAGGATTTGCTCGTTGGATAAGAGCACTACATTCTGCCGTCAGAACGACCTTCTCTTTTCTCGATCCTCGTGTCACCAAGTCCTTCAGAAATTTGGCGTAGGAGGGGATCGTCTCGATAGCTTCGAGGAATGGGATTTGCAAGCTCAGATCTTTGACCATGGCAAAGAATTTGCCATACTTCTCATCTATTTTGGCTTGGGCAAGCCGTTGTGGAAAAGGCACAACGGGCTTGAATACTCTGAGGCTTCCTTCCTCATCCTTTTTCTTCCCCTCTCTATGGACTCCCTCCGGAGTAGTTGGCTTTGGCGACGAAGCACCATCATAATTTCATTTTTCAATTGGTCGTTCCACGACCAACGGTGCTTCCGGTCCTTTGGGGGGCACTCTCGTGGGTATTTGCGTTCCGCTCCTCAAGACGATGGCAGACACGTTCTCATGCTCATGCGTGAGCGCCAAGGTCCGATTTAACCCCCTCGGGTTCACTTCAGGCTGTGGCGGTAATAGATTCCGCGGTCTCTGAAGGTTCGCCACTTGTAACCCCAGCTGGGTCACCTAATCAGTAAGAACTCTCTGTCCCATCTCCAGCTTCAGATTTATCTTCTCCTGGTTGGCGATGTATTGAGTCAAGAGAGACTCAACCGGAGAGATGGCCCTCTGCTGGCCATATTGCTGCTGGATGGGCTGCTGATTCCTTGGAGCATATTGCTGATACTGTTGTGGAGGTTGTTGCTGCTGGAATTGCTGCTGCTAAAACTGCTGATTCCAATTGTTTGGAGGTCGGATTCCACCGCAGCAATCTGTTGTGTACTGGCGCCACCGGCGCCTACCATCAATGCGGAGATCTGGGTCGACAGCAAGTCAAACTTGCTGGATAATTTGTCGACGTCTGTAACGGCCGCTTTCCGACCGTTCGTATTTTTTTCTTGTGTGCACGTGCTTTATCGTGCACGTATTTTATTTGGTTGTTGCTGAGCTCCGGCATATGCGATGTGATATGCCATTGCGATCGTTTCGGGGTGTTGGATTTTATTGTAATTTTTGGGAACGTCGTTGGACGGCTCGTTTTCTCGCAAAACGACTTTGAATGATAGGGGCGTTTTAGTCATTTGACTCAAAACGCCGTTTTCAATTTTACGTAAATTCTTGGTAGGCGTTACGCAGGATCGGACACCGTAGCCCCGTACTTCTCGTCTCCACGATCATCCCGATATTTTCGGATTATTTTTCCGATGCCTGTAGTGGAAGATATCCCCTAATCAATTTTCAACCGTTGATTAGCCCCTAATCTATTTGAAATTCAAATTAAACCAAATCCCTTAATTGTCTCATACGTATCAATAGGATGATATCAGCCACTATGTGCACTCCTCCTTTTCCCTAAGTCCACTCCTCCTATCTCTATCTCTCTCTCCCAATTAACCAAAATCCCAAAGCCATATATCAAAACACTTCTCTCAAAATGAACCCATGGCCAAAACCCTCAACCTCACGCATGAACCCATTGGCCACCGACTTCCTCCTTCATCCAGCCGCCGGCAACCACCACCAGCCCCCCCAACTCCGGCCACCACCCTCTCTCTCCTCTCTCCCTCCTCCCTCTTCTCCTTCCCCATTGAAACACCCAAGAACCTCCACAATGGCCAAACTTGGCATCACCCGGCTCCAACGGCCGGCCACCTCTCTCCGGTGATCTTCGGAAGCAGCCACCGCCTCCCTCGGACCCCCCTCGACCTCCCCTAACACCTGCAACCTCTCTCCTCTCATCTCCCTCCATTGAAACCTCTCAAAACTCCATTGAAACCCATCAAAAACACATCAAAACACAGTTTTTGGCCAGAACTGCGTCCCGCCGGAAAACACCGCCGGCCGGCCACCTCCGGCCACCCCCTCCGGCGACCACCACCCCCGATCAACTCCTCTCTGACCCCCCAAGCATCTCCACCTCCCCTTACTCTCTTCCCTCATCTCTATCTCCCTCAAAATGCTTTCAAACACAACCCAAAGAACAGTTTTACAGATCTGCGCCACCGCCGGAAAAACTCAAGTCCACCGGCCATCCGGCAACCTACGACGACCACCCTACCACCGTTGGATTCCTATCGAAACCACCTACCAACTGCAATTTTCCTCACGCTCATAGCCCACCTATAGCTCCCGGAATCCTCGTCGGAACACGTCGCATCCGCTGTTTTTCACAGATCTGGAAGCTGAACTTCGCCGCCCGCGCACGGCCACCTCCGACCACCCCCGGTGACAACTCCACTGCCGTTGGCTTCGTCTTGAAGTCCTTTACCCACTGCAGTTTCCCGTTTCCGCTGTTCGTCTCTGGAATTTCACTGAGACGTGCAACAACGGACGTGGCACGAATCTGTCCTCCGCGGCTTCTCACGGCCGCCCACCGCCGTGCGCTCACGCCGTCGGCCATCCACCGGGCCGATCATCTTTCTTTGGTCCCACTTCATCTATCAACAGCCCCTTGGACTCTCGAAGTTCACGTGCATTGCCACATGCACGTACTTTTAGCCGACGTCGCCGATATCGTGAAGAACCGTTGCGCTACTCGCAACGGGGAGGGAGATCGCTGATTAGCTCGCTTATTTCACGTCATCACCCCGCTGTCCAGAGGTACCTCGCTGCGCTACCCGCGGTCGAGAATTTCCAGACGACGCCGACGTTTCGCCGTTCAGACCCGACTTCCGCTTGTTGGACGACATTACGAGGTTAGTTTCCCTAACGAGTAGTAAAACCCACACCGTAGCAAAACTGAACCCTAAACTAAAACTGGACAACTACAATTAAATTTACTTTTTCGCATCAGTAAAATGTTGTCACTGTAGAAAATCGACCATCGGACAATTTTCTGTGCATATATGGTAGTGGTCGATTTAGGCTGAACAAGAACACCAAATTGTGACTTTGACAAATAGGGTAGTCCAGATAACCTAGAAATGAACCTAAATAGGATTATTGAAAAACACGACCTGACCCCGTCGCCATGACCTGTTTCAGATGGACTACAGCGGACGCGACGCCTGGACGAGACGCCCCGGACGGACGACACACTCGCCATCGCAGGCAAGTGTATCCACTTGCACTTTTGACCGTGCTTAGGCCCTAGTTGGTTAGAATTGTTAACTGTGAACAAATAGAACCGGACGTGAAATGATAGCGTCCGTGACGACTCCTGACGGCTCAGACTTGACGACGAAGTCTGAGCCTGACAACAACAACTTTTGATATTGTAGGGCTATCATGTGTGTGTGTGTGTGTGCGTGTGGACACCCTAGAATAACAACTCCCTACACTTGTCATGTCGTGTCCTGTTACACAAAAAGCCTTCGGGCGTTTCGGATGCTCTCCATGCGAGAGTGATCCCCGTGATTGTTATACAAAAAGCCTTCGGGCATTTCGAATGCTCTCCATGCGAGAGTGATCCCCGTGACTGTTATACAAAAGCATGCGGGCGTTTCGGATGCTTTCCCTAGCGGAAGTGATCCCCGTGATACAAAAAGCCTTCGGGCGTTTCGGATGCTTTCCCCCGCGGAAGTGATCCCTGTTACACAAAAAGCCTTTGGGCGTTTCGGATGCTTTCCCCCACGGAAGTGATCCCTGTTACACAAAAAGCCTTCGGGCGTTTCGGATGCTTTCCCCCGCGGAAGTGATCCCTGTTACACAAAAAGCCTTCGGGCGTTTCGGATGCTTTCCCCCGCGGAAGTGATCCCTGTAAATCTTGTCCCGAGTTCCTGGGTTTGGGGTAGGGTTGAGCGTGCGCACGGCAAGAGGGTCTGATCCCCCTCGAACCGTAAGGCGTGAACCCTTTCATGTCTCACTTGTCCTGTCTTGTCTTGTCCCGTCACGTCCCGTCTTGTCATGACACCTGTAGGTTAGTCCCGTAGTTCGTAGCACACGCTACGACTACTACTTGCTGCGTTTTACTTTCCTGCTATGTTACTTCCTGTTGTGTTTCTCTATTATAACCACAACATGCTAATCAACCAGTAAACTGTTGTGTAATAGAACCTCAGCATGCTAATCAACCAGTAAACCGTTGTTTAAAGTTCGGTGCACTTGCAGTAAAGTCTAACCCTTCTTGTAGACTTTACCTGACGTACAGTTCCTTCTTGTGGTGCTGTACGTCAGGTGTTCAGCCAGAGATCGTGGACGAGGCAGTTTCGCTGGAGTACGTGGAGCCGAGGACGTCAACCAGAGTACGTGCCCGACGAGAACCAGAACTTGAGGTCTTTTAGTTGTCACTTTCTGAGGTTACTACTTTCAGTTGCTTTTAGATAGTTTGTTGCCACGCTTAGGCTTCTTTTTAGACTTTGTACTTGTTGGATATTATATCTCTAATTTAATGAATGCAACTTCCTTTCTGTACTTTCTGTTGTTTCGAACTATATTAATGCAAGAACCTGAAAATCTTTTTAAATGGTACCTCTACAGACGCTTATTGGGTCCGAGCTTCTCAGCTCTGGCCTAAGCGGGCCTTAGTCACGCTTCGCCTCCGTCCATTTTGGGAAGCGGGGCGTGACAGGTTTTAGTGGTGGCAATGCAGGTCATGCAAAAGTTCGGAACAATAAAAGTACCACATTCATTTAATATCCACGTACAAGTCTGAATTAGTTTTCCAGTCTTAGATAGTAGGAAGACTTAGATAGACGCCCAGGTTTGATAGTCTGACGCCTTGGTTAAGATTTAGTTGTTCTCATCCTAGACTACCTTAGCATCCCCATTTGATTCTGACCGTGTTAGATTTCTGGAGCCCCTCTCTTTTAATCGTTCGCTCGGGCTCATCGACGTCGGGCCCAGTAGAACGTAACCTTGATTCTCTTAGGAACCTTCCCTTTAGATCCTGAATATAGTCTAGCTCATTAGGAAGTCTTAGAGCTGAGTTATCCTAATCTTTAGACGACCCGATAATTAGGAACCCTGACTTCTAGCGTCTCTCTGATCATTACACTTCTGTGTTATCGATCGTAGGGTCCAATCGTATCCTTTGCATCTTATCCTATGTGTAACCAACATGCGAACATTTTCCTTTCTTCCGAATCCCGTGATCGTTTTCGGACGATTATCGTTGATCCTTCGAATCCCTTCCTTGGCCTATTCTGCTTCCCCTAAAGGTATTTTCGAAATTTATTATTAAGTTTTTTTTCGCTCTAGCTTGATTTCTTTGAAAACCCGTACATTATATTTTTTAAAATTTCTTGTTTTTTTGGTTGAGTTAAAATTCTTTCACCGATTTTAAAACCTCCTTGGTCGTAAAATTATTTTACTATCTCGTGCCTATTTTCAAATCGGTATCTTCCATACTTCAGTTTTTAAACCTTATTATCAAATTCTATAATCCAATATATATATATATATATATATATATTACTTTTCTAAACTACACAAAATTTTTTTCTTCCTAATCACTTACCGTACATACTTTTAAAATATTTTCTAAACTAGAGGGAACTCCAATTATTTTATATCAGGTTTATGTTCTTCGTGACCACATTTCAAATCTTTGTGTAAACCTATCTTCATTTGCAAAACAATCGTTCTCACCCTACTCATCCTTCCTTCGTCTTACTTTTTCCAAAATCTTAAATTGCTACATCTGTCCACTATTAAGTATATATATATATATATATATAATTTTAAAAGTATGTGATACCATAATTTGCACAAAATCCTTCTTACATAGTTAAATCATTTTAAAATAATTTTGTTCCATCCAACCAACCATCTTCTTACCCCGCCCTATTTGAACTCGTTCTTTCCGATTTATTTCGTTACACTTTTGGTTTCTGTTTCCTTTATTTGGTGTAGACATTAGTCCTTGTAGTTGTCCATGCTATCTCCGGTATATGATTAGGCCCTTGTTAGGTGATGTTGGAGAGATGCATGAGTATAGGTAAAGTATGTAGACCTGTATGAGCGTGTCATCGTTATGATCCTGATGATTGCCTTCTGTGTCTTGAATGTGTACTCAGTGTTAACCATGATAGGATTGAAGTTGTCTGAATGACCGTATTCAAACGTATATGAATAGCGTCATAGCAGGCAATTTCCTTAGACGTAGTTTTTCGCGATTATAGAATAGCTTATCTTTGACTGCGTGTAATTGTATTAAAATTTTGTTTTTCTTTTACACCAAACCTTTAAAGTTTTTGAAATTAGCTCACAAGATCACAAATCAATTATCCTTCCCCATCCATTACCACGACTCCACACGTTTTTTCCAAATGTTTTAAAAATGTGTCTTTGGTCTTAAGTTTCCTTCCCTTCTCTTCTTTCACCCTTAGAGATTTCTACGTTTATGATTGTTATATTATTGGGACTAGCTATTATCGTTATAGGATTTTGTTTGCGGGTAGACTCAGGGAGAGATGAGATTTGTTATAGCAATGATTGACCGATTTTGGATCGATGGGATATTGGAATAGATTTCTTTCGGATGAAAAGAGTGAGCTGTCCAAGACTTATTTATAATACCGATGTGTGACGGACTCAATGGAGAATTCTGGTTGAATGAGATTATATGCGTGAAGATGAGAACTTATCAGATTGGAGGCTTAGACGAATGGTAGATAGGGATGGCTACGGAGTATGGTAGGAGTTAGGGTGATCATGAGATTGAGTAGAGCTTTTATTAGCATCGAAACTTGATTGTTGAGTTGACGTGAGAAAACATTGGGAGTAACACGGCGTGTTGGGATAAATGAATGGTTAGGTAGGTGGACTTAATATTGGTTGGGATTAGTATAGTGAGTAGGATGAGATGTGGTCTTGATAGTCCAAATTAATTGGTGGATAAAATTTATGGGAAGATGTGACAAGAATGTATTGAAGACACGGTGATTGTTGATTTGCGAAGGTATTATAAGATAGACAAATGTTTTTGTCTTGGATTGGTGGATGACTAGAATCTCATATTTTTGGAGATTTATTAATGTTGGGAAAAGATTTAGAAATTTAAAAGATATTAATGAGCGATGATGATGTTTAGTGGAGTGGTACGATATCAGAAGATGATTATTATTTTTATGAGAACTTGGAGTTGGAAATTGGAACAGTAGTGATGGATCTATAGCTAAGTATTAGGAGGTGAGTTTAGTCGTGGCTTTGCCCGGTGAAAAGAAGGGTCATGATGGATTATTGGAGGAACGATATTGAAGTTTTAATGATCAGAGATCATGAAGTGGAGGATAGGAGTTATAAGCTTAGGTATTTATAAATTTTGTAATTAGTCTTAGTATGAGTGATTCCGAGGACGGAATCATTTCTAAGGTGGGTAGAATGTAACGGCCGCTTTCCGACCGTTCGTATTTTTTTCCCGCGTGCACGTGCTTTATCGTGCACGTATTTTATTTGGTTGTTGCTGAGCTCCGGCATATGCGATGTGATATGCCATTGCGATCGTTTCGGGGTGTTGGATTTTATTGTAATTTTTGGGAACGTCGTTGGACGGCTCGTTTTCTCGCAAAACGACTTTAAACGATAGGGGCGTTTTAGTCATTAGACTCAAAACACCGTTTCCAATTTTACGTAAATTCTTGGTAGGAGTTACACACGATCGGACACCGTAGCCCCGTACCTCTCGTCTCCACGATCATCCCGATATTTTCGGATTATTTTTCTGATGCATGTAGTGGAAGATATCCCCTAATCAATTTTCAACCGTTGATTAGCCCCTAATCTATTTGAAATTCAAATTAAACCAAATCCCTTAATTGTCTCATACGTATCAATGGGATGATATCAGCCACTATGTGCACTCCTCCTTTTCCCTAAGTCCACTCCTCCTATCTCTATCTCTCTCTCCCAATTAACCAAAATCCCAAAGCCATATATCAAAACACTTCTCTCAAAATGAACCCATGGCCAAAACCCTCAACCTCACGCATGAACCCATTGGCCGCCGACTTCCTCCTTCATCCAGCCGCCGGCAACCACCACCAGCCCCCCCAACTCCGGCCACCACCCTCTCTCTCCTCTCTCCCTCCTCCCTCTTCTCCTTCCCCATTGAAACACCCAAGAACCTCCACCATGGCCAAACTTGGCATCACCCGGCTCCAACGGCCGGCCACCTCTCT
>CM061139.1:99354179-99878597 GCA_030789695.1 Scilla litardierei | reverse complement strand
CCCTTCCAAACTCTCTAACGATTCCTACAACGGGAAATGGAAGAAATTTTGGAAAGGCAACTCCAAGTACAAGAACAAGAAGAAAGGTCTTGTTGGTACTTTTGATGACTCAAGTGGGGACTCATCAAATGACGATGAAGAAGATGATAAGGAGGAAGCCCTCAAGTGCTTCACAACATTCGACGATTTCTCTTCAAGCTCAAGTGATAAAGAGGTGGAGGCTTGGCTCAACCCCAATAATGCTTTGCATATTTGTGACAAAAGAGGAATGCGATGATTCTTCATCAAGCTCTAGCAAGGAGAAATGCGATGATGAAGATGAGGTGGAGCCAAAGCTATCTTATGAGGAGCTTGAATATCGCGATAATGTGATCTCCAACGGGGCTAGTAAATGCATCAACGCTTACTCTAAATTAAAAGCAAAATTTGTTAATGTTAAGAGTAGGTTGCATGAATTAGAATCTACTAGTGTAAATAATAATGCTTTGCATATTTGTGACACTAGTGAGAGAGACACTTCTCTATCAAGTTAAGGATTTGCGCATTGCAAATGAAAAATTAGTAGCTTAAAATCTTAGCTTAGAGTCTCGCATTCAACAACTTACGTTGAACTGCGAAGAGGAATCCCAAAAGCTCATAAGCTTTGTTCCTTCTAGGGATTCACACCACGGTCTGTTGGAAAAACAACATCCGGTAAATCATAGAGAAGGTTTGGGTTATATTCAAAAGATGGTACCCCAACCCACATCTATTTCGTCTTTTGGTGCAAAATCAAGACATATTGCTAAAGCACCTAAGAAGACTCGTTATGCTTTCTTGTATAACATAACACTAACGAGAAGCATGTAAATTATAAGGTGATGAGGGAAAATAAAAATTCTTCATTTTTTGCTAAAAAGCAAGCCCCCTCAATTTATGCATGCCAAGAAACTTTCTTCTACACCTATGCATGCCACATTCACCCCTTTTGCAAAGGCAAAACCATTGCCTAGAAAATCCTTGAGTCTTTAGATTCCTACTAGGAGTAGTATGCAAGAGAGGAATATATATATCAAGTCTTTAGTTAGGGATATGATCATCTCATGTGATTATATTATGAAATCAAACTTCTCTTGGGTTTGGTTCCCTAATGTTTAGGTCTATCACACATGTGCATATTGCATGTGCATTTTGCTTTCTTTACTATATCTTAGCATACCTATTGATTGTGTGTGATGTTTCATAAGTTTGAAATTATTTTTCATGAAAATGTGACCTTGGGGATTTCATTGTCATACATGCATTTGTTGATTCATGTGTATGAAAATAGGGGAGTTAGTATGTTTAAAAGTATTTTGAAACGTATTTTAACTCTCACTTTGGGTTATGTTTGAGATCAATTTTACTTTATTTACAATTGGTTATTGTGGTCTCAAACTCAACCCATTGATGTTGCCAACATTTTTCATGCTATATTTTCTCTTGGCAATATCATTTGTATCAATGATGCTTGATCTTTCTATATCCATGTATTGATACAATTTAGGCCACATGGCTCCAATTTGTAATTCAATTGGTACAGAATTTTACAATTGGTATTAGATCATATGAGTTAACATTTTGATCCTTTTCATGATCTAGGAGGAGCATGTGATAGTGATTGATACCCACTTAAGTTTTCAATTAGGTATCATACATCTCTTAATCGCTTGGAGTTTGTCACATTTTAAAAGGGAATCAATGACAATAATTGTTTCGTGTATGTTGTGTCCACCTGTTTGACAATGACAAGGGGGAGAGAGATATGAATTATGCAAATCATTCATATACAAATATGGAGAGAGAGATACACATATTTGGGGAGAAAGATATGAGAGATATATGGTTTACATAATCCTTACCTATTATATGTCACAATTGATTTGAAGCTTTATTGGTTTATTTATTTTCAATTGGTGCATATAAGTAGGGGGAGCTCATTAGCATTGTGCTTTATTTGTTTATGTTTTACATAATGTGTGTCATCATCAAAATGGGGAGAATGTTAGGTATTGGTATTTTAGACCAAAATTGTTTTGATAATGATCACAACATTATGTTGTTGCTAATGACTCACAATATTTTAGTCTCATGGTTAACAATTGAAAAATAACATTTTAAAGACTAAAAGCTTGGTGCAAGGATGGACATCAAGAGGAGCATTGCCAAAGCTTGGAACTTGATGAAAGGAAGCTCTTCAAGTGATGCCAAAACTTGGAAGTTGATGTGGAGATCAATGCTACTAATGCTTGATGACTTAGACTCTAGGAGAAGTAAATTGTAATCCATGTAATTCATATTACTTGCTTTTCTCTTTTTGAGTCTAGGAAATTAGATGGTCTTATTCATTCATGCATATGCATCAACCATCTTAGAGAACATTAGGATCATCATCGAATCCAACCCAATAGGTTCCCCATGCCATGAACTCTTATTGGAGTCTCTGGCCTTCCTTCAGGTGCATACTGAAGGCATGACAAGAGACTGGTGGTTCACCAGGTGCCTGGCTAGCCTTCTACAGGCTGCTGATCTGCACAGCTCAAGTCAATATTTTCTTGACTCTTACTTGAGCTTTTGGTGCAAGCGACTGAAGTACAAAAGACAGGCGTATGACAACCATCAGGCGCATGGACATTGTTCTTCAGTCGCTTATGTGCCAAAGTGCGCAACTTGTCAATTTTGTGCATCACTCCATCTGTGTGTTAGTCGACTAATGTAGAGTTTTCAGTCGCCTGTCAATCCTCAGGCGCCTGGACTTTGTTCATCAGTCGCCTGAATGCACAAGTGTGTAAGTTGACATTTCTTAGCTCCATTCCATCCCATGAGACAGTCGCCTGACAAATTTTTTACATGCGCCTACACAGTTGTACATGCGCCTTTGTAATCTTCTTAGTCGCATGTCCTGGCTCAGATTATAGCCGTTAATCAGATGCCTGACCTTTGTTCTACAGGTGCCTATTCGAGCTGTTTCAGCCCAAATTCTAGCCGTTGCATATTTGTTCCTTTGGCCTTTTTGCTTGGTTTTATTGGGTTTTCTTGGCTTCATATATATAGGAGTTGGCATAGTTCTATTAGAACTCTGAAAACAATTGGTTAATATTGAAGATCATTAAGAATCTTAAAAGCCACTCCTATTTCTCATTTCCCTCTTTAGAGCTCTAATTCTCTTTATGCATTGAAGCTAGCTCAAGAGAAATCCTCCAAGTGCAATCAAAGCACATCTCAACACTTGGAGATCCTCTTTCATGCCTTGCATTCAACATTGAGTAAGTTCATCTCATCAAGGCATATGTAAGAGGCTATTTATTTCAACTTTGTGATTGAAACCTTAACTCTCTTTGTGGGAGTTAGTTATTCTCTTTGTGAGAGTTTAACTCTTGTGTAGGGTTGGTTGAGTTGTAAACCTAATTCTCTTTGTGAGAGTTAGTTATTCTCTTTGTGGGAGTTTAACCATTGTGTAGGGTTGATTGAGTTGTAACTCTAATTCTCTTTGTGGGAGTTAGTTTCTCTCTGTGTGGGAGTTTAACTTTTGTGTAAGGTTGGTTAAGTCCTTGTGTATGACAAATCTCTTGTGTAGGGATCGTATTCACCATCTTGTGTAGGATCATAGTGAATATTGGTGTGGCTGGATGTACCCAAATTGGGGAACCTGGGTAAAATTCTCTGTGTTTGCGTTTGCTTAATTGTGTGAATTATCCTCCTCTTGCATTTATAATTCGCATTTGCAAGTTTAATTTTTAATTGCACAATTATTGCCATTACTCTATTCATCACCCTCTAGAGTGTTTGTTGTTAGTATTGTAAGGTAGATGGTCATTACAGGATTATGATCACTCACCGGAATTTCTTTGTTTGGTCAGATGTATGTTTAAAACTTTCCCCCCTTTGTCATCATTATCTTCATCTGTTGGAAACACTATGGTTTCAGACGAACCGAGTTCATCACATAGTTTTGGCCTTGTTGCCCTTCGAGACCAAAACGATGCGGTCAATACCGGGGGTACTAGCCGAAACCTCTATCCTTGCTTTTAACGGTCATGTCTAAGTTTAATTATCTCATTCATCTCCTCTTCTAATTCTTCTTCATTTTCTTTTTGGTTTTGATTTCAGTTACGGTTTACTGATGATTTTTTTGTTGCTTCTTCGACTTGTTTTCATGTTGCTGTTGCAATTGTTTCTTTTTTTGTTGATTTTTTGCCATTGCAATGTCAATTTCAGCCCTAAACTGGTCGGAAATGGGCGAAACCGGTCAGTGATGCCTAGTTTTGATCGGTCCCCCATTGAGACCGATCCGAAATGGCTTGGTTTTGGCTGAAACATCTATCCATGCTATTAATTTTATGATTCGGTCATTTAAAAGGGGAGGGTCCTCATTGAGCATACGGATTTGGTTTACATATGGAAGGGTTGGGGAAGGGGATGAGTAATTGCCAATTTTGAGAATATAGGATCTTCATAACTGTGCATAAGAGAGGGGATTTGTGGATCCATTGTGGTGGTTAGGGGAGAGAAGGAAGAGGATCTCCATGATTAGGCATAAGAGGGGGGATTTGTGGATCCATTGTGGTGGTTAGAGGAGAGAAGGAAGATGGTCATAGGTGATAGGTGCCTTTTGTTTTTTTGTCTTTTGGTTTTTTGGTTTTTTTTTTGTTTTTTTTTGGGGGGGGGGTGCGAGCGAGCGAGCGAACAAAATGGTAGAGAGCAATATGGAGAAAAAGGAAGAAGACATATTATAGGAGTCAAAAGCACGAGCCATTAAAGAAACAAGTCTTTGATATACGAAATGGGAAAAAAGAAACAAGTCTTTACTATAGGTTAAATGTTATCGACTTTTAGAAATTTTGAGGGTACTGTCTTTGATAAAATCTGCAAAATCTCAATGTTCACAGTGATCTGATTACTGATGTTTTTTCAGAGGGGTCAGGTTCTGGAATTACTTTATCTACCAAGTTCTAATATGGGACCCTTTTACTAAACTTCCAGGACCCAGGGAGCTTGCGGGTGCTGTTGATCTTATAAGTCAGTGCAAGTTGTTAACTCATCATGACTTTTTTTGCAAAAGAGCATTACCTCTGTCAATATCAGATACACACTACCTTCACAATGTTGCGGGAGACACAGAAATTCGGAAGGGAGATGGGATGGAGCTGGATCAGCTCTTTCAGACTGCTCCATACTTGAGGGAGACAACTGCTCACATACAGACATTTGCATTGGACTCTCTTGGACAAGCTTTTCAGCTGCGTGAAACAGCTCCCATTGATTTGCCCTCTGTATAATATCTGGCATTGAATTAGCTTCCTTGAAGTTTCAGCTGCAACTAATTTTAACAAGACTAACCTGTCTCCATGGTGTGCAGGCAGACAGAGGGATACCTACCATCAGTGGGAAATCAAAAAGCGACTCTAAAGACACGGATAGAAAACATAAAAAGCACAAGGATAGAGACAAGGAAAAGGACAAAGTGCATAAAAAGCACAAACATCGTCATAAAGATCGGAGTAAAGATAGAGATAAAGATACAGAGAAGAAGGATGGTGATCGCTCAAAGAAGCATCATGATAAGGTGCATGTGTGCCCTTTTTTCTTTTGACATCTTTACTTGTTGGCAGCATTGAGATCCGAGTCATTTTTTTGCCTTGTAATATTTTATTGTGCTCTAGAAGAGAAAGCATGATGGTAGTGAAGATCTCATGGACATTCACAAGAACAAGAAGAGTAAGGTAGCAGACAACCCATTATATGAGTAGTCTCCTTACTGCTGAATTACTCTAGACTTTTTTCAGCCAGCTGGTTGTATCTTGTTATGCTAGCTTTCATAAAGTAAAGTGTCGTTTTTCTGGATTCTTAAACATGAAACCTCCATGGTTTATATTCCTTCAGCATAAGAGTGAAGGTTGAAGATGTTGGGGGATAAAGGTTCGAAGCTGTTTGGCCTTTCATTGTCATCATACCTTCAAAACTGGTGCTATTGAAGTTGGATGTGAATGTTTTTTCTTGTCTTGGAGGCAAAATTCTTGAGGTATGTACTCTTTTACGATGATCTGAAATTTGGCTGCAGTCGATATTATTTCTGTAATCCTGTAATCCTCTAGTAATTTTTATGGTAGCATAGGGGTTTTGTTATTTGATGATTAAATCTGTGACATGTTTCCATCTAAACTTTTAGAAAACAGTTTGCAATTAACTAAACAAGTATTATGGCACGTGCCATGCACACGTGTACAGTTTGGAATCATCACTTACACACTATATAGCAAAAAGACAGTCCATCATTTGTTTTTGTCAGCCATTTAAACTGGTGAATTATTTTTTTATAACACAACTAGTACATGAAATTAAATGAAAAGAAAAATGAATAGAGAAAGTTGTAACTTCAGCCTGGTACACTCGCAGCAGTACATAATTTTAAGTTTATTATCAAATCAAATCGGGATGGTTTGTTTGGGTGTGTATAATTGATGCAACAAAAGAAACAAAACCAAATATAGAACATTAGGGAAATTAATATTTATTATGATGATGTTATTCAAGTAGATATTACTTATTTAAGTCTTTCTTTTTTTTTCTTTTTTTTCCTAATACGATTGTTGACAAGACATGCATCATGAATCATATGTTCCCCCTCATTTCATCTTTTTATTTTTAATTTTCTTCTGTCGTCTGAACTAAATGACCATGCCTTCCGATTTTACTAATTTTAGGAGAAAAAATTAATTACGAAAAAAAAAAAAAAAAGAAAAAAAAGCCAAGAAAAGATAACTTATTAGTTTAACTCTATGTTCGTCTGGTCGAGGAATGGTTATCTTTTCCATGTGAAAGAAATTGATTTGAATTAGATAGGGAACTTATAAATAATGGAAAGTCAAATAATTTTTTTTTGTCTGAGGATTTAGTGAAGTAACTTTTTTGAACATCACATATATAACTCTCTCTCTCTCTCTGTGTCTGTGTGTGTGTGTGTGTGTGTGTGTGTGTGTGTGTACATAGGATAAACACGTGAATATATATTGCTGATAGTAAGAAGAAAGATATAGTAGGGATTTTTTTTGAATATTATTGAGAAGATGTGTGTGGAGGTAATATACATGTTTTGTTAAGGAGTAAATGTGTGGAGGTAATATACATGCATTGCATTTGAATTTTGAAACACCATAAAGAGTCGGCTCATCTTGGAAAAGCGGGATTCTTGCTTGAAATTTTTTTCCCGAGTCTTCCGAGTGAGCAGGGGGTAAATGTGTGGTCCTTATGGTTTGTTTTAAGTTAGAGAGAAATAGCTTTGCTGGGTTTGCCAAGAGAATAGGACATGATGCTGGGTCCACACGGTATTAGAAAATGGTTTGATGTGCTAAGAGTCTAGCTATACAAAGAGTTGGGTTACACTGCAGTGTTGGGTAACATATCATTATTACTTGTGATGTACACATGATAGTTCACCAAACATATTATCTAACCAACATGTCTTTATGAGTGGTTGAGAAAATGGCCGGGAATTTGACCATACTTCCGTCTTCATCTTTCTGTTTCTGATTGGGAATGGGTTGCCCGGATGGCTAGCCACCCTGAATGGGAAGAAGAGGAACTCTAGAAGAGAAGTCTCCATTCACTGTAGCCATTCATAACTGCCAGTTTCCTGTTGCTGGACTGTCAATCCACTTGCTGCATATGAGTGGATGTAGAGAACATTCTGAGAATGAGATATGAGAAATTATTTCCCCGCATCTTTCATTAACATACAATAAATAAGAATACAACCTTGCAGACTTCCACAATCCCAGCTGCGATTCATTTATCAACTCCACATAGAACTTTCTAACTGCAGGCAATGACCACCCGATAAAGAAAACAAGACCAACTGAAAGTCTATCATCTTATTTTTCCAATTCCATACACAGAGATGTGCCTGATTATAATACCCAACTGCTCACAAGAGACGCAAATATGGTGTTCAGCAACCTAAAATAACAAGTTATTTGTATCCAATAAAACTATCCTCGGTGGAACTTTCCATTTTTTCTTCTTTAAGTTCAACCAAAGTTATTACATGTAATCTACACAATACCTCTGTCATTATGTATCCTTGTTGACGGTAATGATTGCTACACCAAGAATTTAAGAAGTAATGTTCATCTGGTTTCTTAAAGCTTGTTCCGACCTGATATGCTTTTGTTAGAATTAGTATCGTTCCTTGGTCTTTCTTTCATTATCCTCTCCATTACAGTTGATATCCAGTGGTTTCCAGCTGCCGTCAACGTGGAGTACCTAATAGGATGCATATGATACAGAATATTTGTGAGGTTTTTTTCTCCTGTTTGTCTTGTATTTTTTCCTCTTTAATTTTATGTTCTTCCCCCCTTCTCCCGGTGTGCTTCCATCTTTTTTCACTTTGTTGCTTTGTCCCTTTTATTTTTCTTCAGATTTATATACTTATATGATAGGGTTGCAACTAATAACTTCATTTCAAACCCTTGGTGGCAGGTATTTGCTACTGGGAAATCAATTAGATATTGATGCAACATGCTTTTTTCAGGAAAAAACTTTTATTTAATTATACCCTGACATGGCCTCAGAGGTTTTATTAGACTCAGCGAAGGGCAGTGCTGTGATGGTCCAAGTTTGAAGTCTCTAGACCCTCTGGTCTGTCAACCGAGATACCTCTCAGGCTCTCTGTGTCATGTGCTGCTGTTCTTGGCTATTTGGATCATTGACTGAATCCAAATTCTTGGGGAATCTGGAACTGTGATTAACTGCTAGTTGGCATCATTTGAAAAAAGTTAAATTTGTTAGCCTAGTGGCGGAGCCTGAGATGGATAAGTTGGTAGAATATCTGCTAACTGTATGGTTAGAACTTTGGAGGAACACTGATAATTGTCTAAACGGGATATTCTAAAGTAGAGTGTAAAAGAAATGATAAGGTGATCAAGAGGTATCTACTGGATCAATCAGTACAATGCAGGAATTTCAAGAGATGCAAGGGGCTGGCTGAATACTAAAAAGATGATCCAGATGAACCCTTTTGCAAGGAAAATCTGGAGGAAACAAGTAGAAATGTATAATACCAATTAAGGCAACAAGTGCATATTCTCAGCATCAAAAGAACTTGAAGAACCCAATCTTGCCCTCTTTGATTCCAGAAGGCCTTACATTAATGGGCCTTTTGGATCTACGGTAGATAGAAGGAAAGTTGAAGCAAGTTTTGTTTAACGATGGCAAGAAGAAATAGAAGGAACTGGCCATCTCATCTTTGGCTCCAAAAAGACGTATGTTAGTAGGCCTTTGGATCGGTTAGGATAGTAAAATATACCTTACAGTGATGGTGTGAATCAAATTTTTGAAAGGCTGTAAAGGCTTACGCCTTGAGGCGCGCCTCAGGGCGAGGCGCACCCTCAGCGCCCTGAGGCGTGCCTCTGGAGGCGGCCATTCACCGGAAGCGCAAAAAGGCGAGGGTGAGGCGTAAAAGGCGTTGCTCCTAAAGGCGTAAAAGGCGTAAAAGGCGTAAAAGGCGTAATAAATTCATGCTTACCAGTACTCTGCTTCCACTCCCACCATTGCTGCTCCTAGCATTTTCTTCTTCTCTGGCCGTTTTGCTCTCATGTCGTTGCTCCAAGCTCCTTCTCCCTCACCCCTCGCTGCTCCCCTGCCCTAAGAGACAAAGGAGAAAGTGAACTGGCGGGAACTTTAGTGTTGAACCGTGGGAATAATTAGTTGTTGAGGGAGGGTATTTTCGTCCACTTCTTATCACGTGCCTCCACGTGCCCATCATTTTTGACGGAATAATTGAAATGGGTATAACGTTTAAACTTTCATGTAACTTACCCTATTTTATAATTATATGGTTATAAATTGTTACGCCTCACAACACGCAGAAGGCTTACGCCTTGAGGCTTACACCTCGCCTCACAGACGTAAAAAACGCCTCGCGTCGCGCCTTCGCGTTTTAAAACTTTGGTGTGAATAGGGTATGCCACCTGTTTATGGTAATTCACAAAAATTAATAAAAATTAAACAACTTCAGAATCGCATGTGGGTAATGAGTGTAAAAAACAAAAATCAGGCTCAGATACATAGAGATATAACCAAGGTTGGCATACTGTCTACACCAATCCCTAAAACTACTACTAGTGATAATTGATAATAACGTTATTTTGCATATATCATATACACGCGGCCAATCCTACTTACATATACACCGTATACTCAGTTAATCCCGCTTACGCTTTCTATCACTATAGTAGTTCTGTCCCTTGATTGATACCTCATAATCAATCACACTGATTGATACCTCATAATCAGAAATCCTAATCAACATTTTAGTTCTAAACAGAAAGAAAATATAAGCATCGAAAAATCAACACAATAAGAGAGGTTAAGGATCGTAGAGTTGAGGCGTCATTATGTTGATCTGATGCAAGGTTTTAGGTATCGGTTTCGGAGTGGGTATCGCTTCGCCCAAAATTTAGGTTTCGGTATTGGTATCGTCCGTTTCGGTGGTTTTAGAAGCAAGTTTCGGTATCGTCGGTATCGGTAGTTTCGTTATCGGTATCGGTATCGGAGATACTTTCCTGTATTTTTCTGTATTTTTCATGTATTTTCTTGTCCGCTACACATTTGAAACAAAAAATAACTAATTAATAAGTATAAAAGAGCAATAATAAAAATCGATGAGTCATATTTATGGCATCATAATACAAAAGCCGAATAAAATACATCAAAAGATACAAAAATGAAGAAAATAAATAAAAAGATACAATTCTTGAAATAACCGCCATGACTGCCTGAGTATCCACCGGAATACGATTCTTGAAATATTTCTTATAATGGATAATTTCCCATCCCTTCAATTCAAAAGCCAAAATTTCAACGGTAAGCCTCCCGAATACTAGTAATATAATAAAAATGGCCAATATGATGCGTATAGACAATGGAATTATGTAAGCATGCAATCTGTAGTTTGAATGAGGCGTGCACGTGGACATATGCAGTGCTTATAATATTGACATTTAACCTGATTAATGGAGAAAGCAACTCGGTTGATTTCTACATTAATCAGATTAAAAGCCAGTATCATAAGCACTGCATATGTCCACGTGCACGCTTCAAACTACAGATTGCATGCTTACATAATTCTATTGTCTACACACCTCATAATGGCCATTTTACGGTATTACTGGGGTATTTGGACGACTTACCGTTGAAAATTTTCTTTTGAATTGATGGGAGTGGAGATAATCACATAGAAGAAATATTTCAATACTCGACATTTAAATATGCCATCTCAGGGGCATGGCCTCGACTTGAAAAGGGAACATGAAGACACATTCACTTTGAAAAATCTCTACACGGCCATCTTTTGGTGCTTCGAAACGTGTCATCACACCGATAGTTAATCCAACAAGTAGTCCTTAAACTACCCAACGACCTAAGAAGTTGCCACTGTTCCCTCCGCTAGAACCATGACAACGCCTTTTCTTTCAGACAAATACCAGCTGCATTTAGCTTCTCTAACTCTGTCAGGTGGTTCACCGTAAAATATCTCTCCACATTGTAAATCCATCCATAAGGATCATCCCATCGAAGACTGACATCTTCAGCTTTCAGACCCTGCTCTCCGGTCCAAGCACTCCTTGTCCTGCTCTCTCTATCTTGGTTGGTCGAAGTGGAATTTGATGCGGCACGGGCACCACAGGAGGCGCGTGCACAGGAGGCGGCAACACGAGTGCGGGTCTACCAAAGGAGAAGGCGGCTCGGGTCCACTACAGGCCCGGGCAAACTTGTAGTTTCGTGACTACAGAGGGGGGTTGTTCTGTAATTGAACAATTCACAATTCCCCTTAAAGCAAGGGCCAGCCGGCCCAAGGAGGATTATCGAAGAAATTGCTTGTGAGTTATTTTCCTTATCCGTAGAATATTTTGTGAGTGATTATCTTTCATCTTTAGATTAATTTATCCCTAGATCTTATATTGTCGCTAGTGTAGATTGCTTTCACACCTGCGTTTAATTATAAAAATCACATTGTTACATTTCCCCGCATAAAATCCTCTTTTTATCTCTACAAAAAGCCCTAAACGTATCAATTTGGTATCAGAGCGAGTAGATCCATGGCGATGATGCGCACTAAGGAGAAGATGTAACTATTGGAAAAGAAGTTGGAGAAATTTGAAAGCAAAATCAGCGAGGAGATTCAAGATGTGAGAAAGAAAACGGCGGAGCAACTCGCGCAGATGACGAAGACCATCTAACAAGATGCCGTGACTAACAAGGCCCACATGATGCAAGAAATAGTGGCGATGATCGCAAAGTTAGATCCCAACAAATAGGAGCCGCCTTTGTCGACAAAGAAGGGGAACCTGTGATTTTTAATGAAGGGGTTCTCGAAGATGTCGAAGACAAAGGCCTTTACCCAAGCGAACAACGCGACACGGTAGATCGAGACGACTTGGAGGCTTTTCCGGCCACCTCCAGACCACGGGTAGGGGCGCCGACCACCGGGGGGCTGCCCGCCCTTCCGGCTCCATCCGGGGGTTCTGCCGAACCCCAGGAGGGGCGGCTTGCATCGCCCGCCCCTGCTGGGCCTTCGGCAGCCCTCCGGGTAGCGGCAGAGGCCCGCCGGCCCAAATCTGGGGTCGGCAAGCCCCGCCGCCCCTTTGGGGGGCCTCGCCGGGGCCCGGGGGGCAACCGAGCCCCGCCTGAGCCCCATGGGGCCCGTCGAGCCACTTGGGGCCTGACAGCCCCCGCTGCCTACTTCCGCGCCTTAGTGGGCACCGTTTGGGGCCCGACCAGTTCAGACGCCCTCTTTTCAGCCACAGATGGGGCCCTGAGAAGGATTTCAGCAGCAGGGAGGACGACAACAGCACTTGGGAGGTCCGTCGACTCAGCCCCCACCCTTCGGGGGTCACAGGCAATTGGAGGAGTTCAGTGCACCCTGAGGGGACACCAGGGGGACTATGGACACCCACATGGAGATGAGCGGGGAGATTAGGAGTGGATGGTACAGACAGAGGCGCACGGGATCCCGCTGGGGGTATAATCTTGACAGACCACCTATGTTCCAGCTGAGACGCCAGAAGCAGCCGCAGGAGAGAGGAGGATTTACTGGGGAGAGACGGATGGGGAAGCTGAAGATGACCATTTTGAGGGAGGAGACCCGGATGACTGGCTGTACCGAGTGTAGAGATACTTTGAGGTGTCGGTGGTTCCGGGGAGGACTGGCTACGGGCGGTAGGAGTCTGCTTGGAGGGAGAGGCTCTGGGATGGTTCAGGTGGACACAGCAGCAGAGACCTTTTCGTACGTGGGAGGAGTTCACCACCCTCCCGTTGGAGCATTTTGGCGCGGTACATACTGGGGAGCTTACGAGCGACTGTATGCACTGAAGCAGGAAGGGAGCGTCAGGGAGTATATTAAGAAGTTCGAGTCGCTATGTAATCGAGTCCGAGGAGTATCAGGAGAGTCTCTGGAGGGGTGTTTCATGAAGGGGTTGAAGCCCACGATTAGATCCGGACTGAGACAGCTGAGACCTGCAGATTTACGTGAGATGATGACATAAACGAGGATGGCGGAGGACCATCAGGAGACTAAGAGGAGAGTCCACGGGTCATGTGGAGGTATCGCTTTTCGGGGGCAGGCTCTAGCAGGTGAACATAGAGCAGCCAATACCCAGGGGGCTACGGCAGTTGCAACATGCAATAGGGATAGGAGGCCGGAGCCACGACCAGGGGGCAGGTACGGAGGATGACTGTGGCAGAGATTTGGGACAAACGTGCTAATGGACTGCTTCAAATGTGATGAGAAATTTACTCCAGGGCATCGCTGTGGGAATCGGACCCTCCAAATATTGATAGTGAACGATGAGGATGAGGAGGACAATGTGGTCGAACTGGAGGCTGGAGAGGACGAGGAGTAGGAGCACCGGCACTTGGACCTGACGGAGGTATCCCTCAATTCTGATGTAGGGTTCACGACGAACCACACCATGAAATTGGTGGGACAGGTAGGCAGACAAGATGTGGTGGTGTTGGTCAACAGTGGGGCCACCCACAATTTTATCTCCAGCAAGTTGGTGGGAGAGCAGAGTCTGCAGCTGAGCGACACCGGGAGATACAGAGTAGTATTGGCACATGACAGGTGACACACATCAGCGGGATTTGTCGCGACATGATCATTACAGTACATGTAGTGCAGATTGTTACAGATTTTCGTCCTCTGGAGCTAGGGAGCACAGATTTCATCCTGTGGATGAAATGGATGCAGACATTGGGAGAAACCAAAACTGACTGGAAGCTGCTCAGATTGGAGTACCAGGACTGAGGAAGGATAGTGGTATTACAGGGAGACCCTAGTTTATGCCGTTCTTTGGTGTCCTACAGGCCATGACGCAAGCTATCCACACGACTAGAGGGGGGGGTACTTGGTAGAGTTACAGGCAGTGACAGTAGGGGATCTGAGTGAGGACCAGGCACAGTTGGTGGCACCAGAGATAGCACAGCTCTTGAGCCAGTATGCGGATGTCTTCCAGACACCGCAGGGATTGCTACCACTTAGAGACCATGAGCACGTCATTGTGTTGCGGGAGGGCGTCTCTCCCATCAGTGTATTGGCCCTATAGATACCCCCAGGTGCAGAAGGATGAGATCGAGAGGTTGGTGGGGAACATGTTACATGTGGGGGTGATCCAACCAAGTGTGAGTCCGTTTTCGAGCCCAGTCCTGTTAGTGAAAAAGAAAGATGGCGGGTGGAGATTCTGCGTGGACTACTGACCGGCCGCCCATTTGACACGCAACCGGGACGGGAAACTAGAATTAGAATTTATAAACCGCAAGCGCACGGTATCGAAGTGTGGCTTGGGGTCGATTATGGGGATGCATGTGTTGTACTTGCAAACATTCAGGAACCAGATCACCCGGTGGATGAGCCAGCCAATTCTCGGATGGTTGTCACGATTGTAAACTAATGGAAAAGGTGTAAAAGGTAAAAAGGTAACCTAGGACTTTGGCTTCCGCCATAATCATGGATTCTCACTATTACGGCCGAAGGATAGGAATATGACCGAATGCTAGGGTTTGGCGGTGAGACGTTGCCTCTAAAAGTGGTATCTAGCGTCCCATGGGCCAGATATTCCGGTCGATGCCCAGGATGATACGCTAGGTCTACCTGGCTTCGGATGGTGGACATTCTCATGTCCAACACCATCCGACTCCGGGAGCACTAAGCTCGCAACGATCGCTCCCAACATTTCGTCCAAGCCGTTCCCACGTGCAAGGACTCAATGTCTACGCTAGGGGATGAGCTATGGCTAGAGAATCAAACTCCCGTTTTATTTCCTCTTGGCTCAACGGTCAAAGGCGGTCTTTTTCCCGCCGATGACAATGAAACGCCTCCGCATAACCATCAAAATCCCTAGGTCCGATCGGATCCCTGGGCATATGGCCGTTCTAAGAAGAACCCACGAAGGGGCTTCCACCGATGTCCCAGATTGAAGAACTACTCACTAAACATGGTATGAAATGCAATAAAAGAAGATATAGCCATAAGAATAGAAATCAAGTGATTGTTCACTGTAGCAAATAGAAGCATAAACACAATATCAAAATATAAAGACGATCAAAGAACTTACAATAAGAGTTTAATTCAAGCAGCAGAAAAATCCCTAAAAACAACTTTAAAATGGGGATTACGTTTCTGGGAAAACCTAGCTCTATTTATACAAGTGGACAAGATGCCAGGGAATATTCCCACAAAATGACAAAAACAGACATTCACTCGATCGGATGAGACCTCATCCGATCGGGTGAAACGACGGAAAAATATCTTCAGCTCTGATAAATCTCACCCGATCACTGAACCGATCGGGTGAGTCTTCGATTTATTGAGCTTGGGAAGCAGCAGCTACAGGTGACCCGATCGGTTGACAAGTCAACCGACCGGGTGAGCTTTGGCCTTCAAAACTGCGCTCTGTCATACATCCACCCGATCACTGAACCGATCGGGTGGAACTGTTTCTTCTTCAGCACTGACACAGACTGCATGACCCGATCGGGTGGCTGTTCCACCCGATCGGTTGAGAGCTGATACATAATTATCTTCGACGAATGGCTCTCGGGATCTCGTGTGATACTTCCCGTTGCTCCGGGGACTAATGATGTTGGCCATATATGTCCCTTGTGCTAGCATTGTCCTGCAAATGCACATAAACACAACGAAAGTAAAAAGAAACTAAAAACACAAAGAAACGGATACGAAATGACGAAAAGTGACGGAAAACGACGGAGAAGACGTGCGTGAATATATAAAATATAAACACACGTCAAAATCCCCCAAGCTGAACTCGTCCTCGTCATCGAGGAAGACGAGTGAGAATAGAAGCCCGGCGGGAGAAAATAGAAAGAGAAACAGAAAAAAGAAAAAGAAATCCTAGATTACCCGTCAGAGCCAACGGAAACAAACACAACACACTAAGCGAGCACGCGAGAAGCATAACACTAAGCCCAGGAATACGAGTTCCTACTAGTGCCATGGGTTTACACGGTGAAGTGCGAGTGAGTGCGGTTGTGAGCTAGCCAACGGTGTAACTATCTAAATCATGCGATGAAGCTCCATATACACATATCCATGGGATGACCCAAATATCTAATCAATTCGAATTTGCGGTGAATAATAGTTCAAGCATGCATGAGAATAGAGTAAGAATAGAAACATGTCATATGTTCGGGACTCTACCGCTAGAAACTAGGAAATCGCCGCACGATTGCTGAGATTGTTAGAAAGCTCCTATGCCAAGTGTGTTCGAAAACGAAAGGAGCTGAGTAGGTTTGGAGGAGAGTACTTGGTACAAATTCTCGCCTTCCCTTTATTCACGGCGGTAGGAGTGATATTTACAACAGAATTTTTTTGGGTTTTGGATTTTTGGATTTATTTTTTTGGATTTTGGCTATACATGTTCTTTCTTTTCTCTTTCTTTTCTTTTTTTGTTTTGGATTTTCCAATTTTTTGGATTTTTGGTAGAAGTAGGAAAATGCGCATTCTCCAAAAGCGGGAGAACGATGCGCTAGTAAGTGGCAAAATTGTGTACTCTCCCAAGTGGGAGTAAAGTACACGACGAGGGGATTTGCACCAAGCAAAACAAAAAAGAATTCGAATTCTAAACACTTGGTAAAAGGCGTTTTTCGCGGATCAGAGCGTAAGCAACATGTGTTATCCTAGTCCTATTGGTAGAGTCCCGACACATGCAATTTGAAGCGTACATATATGGTATGATTCATGCATAATGAAGCAGAAAGTAGAAGCAATATATTGCATATTCGAAATTGAAGTATGATAGTCTAGGGGTCACCCATGGATACGCATATATAACAAAATCACGACTTAGAAGTACACCAACTAGCTAGTCACAACACACAGCTCAACACAAAAGGCAAGTGAACCCACGAAGCATAAAATGCAACAGAACTCGGCTTCCTAGGGTTAGTGAAGATAGTTATCATTGCTTAGCTAAGTGTGTGTGTGTGGTTTAGTGGCAGTTTCATCATGCTGTGTCATCTCTAGGAGAGGGAGAAAAAAGGAAGGAAAAAAAGAAAAACACGACGAAAACGACTCAAAAACGACGAAAAAGACACGACTGACGCATATAGTACAACTCCCCAAGCTGAACGTTGCATTGCCTTCAATGCAATAGTATGAAGTGCGGGAGGGCAAAGAACGATGGGAGGGAAGTACGCACGGACAAAGAAACAGAAAACATGAAAAACACAGGAAATGATATGTAGAAAAATAAAGGAAATAAGGACTGACCCGGACTGGACAAAAGACACACACAAGCACACAAGCGCATAAAAGACAAGCACACAACGAACACACATGACACGACCACAAACACAAAATATAGATCTCCCCCAAGTTGATCTCAACAATACCTGAAGAAAGATGTGATCATGGTGAATCAGAAAAACTGGCTATGGGGAAAATCAGAAAAAGGATATCAAGATGCAGGAGCAGAAGGCTCCTCATCCTCCTCAGAAGAGAGTGGAGGGGTGTGGTCGGGAGAGGTGACGGGTGTGCGGAGAACATGAGAAAGACATGGAGATCGTGCACGGGTGGGCTCAGTGGGGATGTGAATGATGGGTGGGGTGTCGGTGGTAACGGAGAGTGGTAGGGATACAGCAACTGATGAAGAGGGTGGAGGTAATGATCTCGCATGCACAACGACTTGTTTCTTGCGACGCGAGTAGGCGGTGGTGATAGAGGTGAAAGGTGGTGGAAGTGGCGGGTCAACGGTAGTGGTGGTGGGAGGTAAAGAAGTGGTGGGAAGGGAAACAATGGTGGTATCAGATAATGGAGGAAAAGGTGGAGGGGATGTGGGTGGTGATGGTGGTGGAGCGCCGTAGATATGGGTTAGAAGACGGAGAATGTTGGCTACGTTTCGCTCGAGAGTGAGGAAACGGGGATGTGATAGAAAAGAGGTAGATTGATCCGAGGGGGCAGATGAGGATGCGCCAGCGCGCAAAGCAGCAATCTCGGCCTCGGGAGCGAGGCGAGCAGAAGTGGCACGACGCACATCAGAGTGTGTGCCGGTAGCAATGGTCGTATCGACACGAGAGGCTAGGCCAAGCAGGGCCGTAGTCAGAGCCTCGGAAGAAACAACAGTAACAGCCTGGGTGGTGGAACTGGGTTTTTTTGAAAGGGGTCGTGTGGGAAAGATGGTTGGCTTTATTGGGATGCAGCGAGCCGATCGGGTGGAGTCCACCCGGTCAGGTCATTGCATCGGGTGTGTTCCAATTGAGAAATGAAGCTACAGGTCACCCGATCGGGTGAAATTTCACCCGATCGGTTCATCGACTCTCAGAAAGTTCACTGGTTACTGAAAAATATGACCCGATCAACCACCCGATCGTGACTGTATGACCCGGTCGGGTGAGGCTGTTCCTGCACAAAATTTCAAAATTCTCCAAGCTTCGAAACAAGGACCCCAAGCTGTAAATTTATACTAATATATACCGATCGATCTTATTGAAAGTTATTAAATGGTTAGAACATGGGTTGCCTCCCATGAAGCGCTTGGTTATAGTCGATAGCTCGACTCCTTAATTTGTGCTTAATGCGGATCCGTGGGGATTTGCTGATGAAGCGGAGCTGTCGGTCGTTGAGTTTCCGACCGGAGAGATTGCTGGCTCGCTGATCATATAGTGCTTTAAGCGCTGCCCATTGACCTTGAAGGGTTCTTCTCTTCCCATGATCTCAATGGCTCCATGTGGGAAGACCTTGGTGGCTCGGAAAGGTCCCGACCACCTAGATCTGAGCTTTCCGGGAAAAAGCCTCAGTTTTGAATTAAATAGGAGAACTAAGTCTCCTTCCTTGAATTCTCTCTTCAAGATACGCCTGTCGTGCCACCGCTTCAATTTCTCTTTGTAGATCTGGGCATTTTCGTATCCGTTGGGCCGGATCTCATCAAGTTCATTTAGTTGGAGTTGACGGTGGCTTCTCACCTCTTTGGCGTTGAAGTTCAGATTCCTGACTGCCCAAAATGCCTTATGCTCCAATTCCACAGGCAAATGACATGCCTTCTCGTAGACAAGTCGATAAGGGGTCGTGTCGATCGGAGTCTTAAATGCAGTTCGGTAGGCCCAGAGCGCATTTGAAAGCTTGGATGACCAATCCTTCCTAGAGCTAACAACTGTCTTCTCTAGGATGCTCTTTATTGTTGGAACTTGGTATTTTCCATCCTCTCTTCCATAAGGTTTTGATGTGACAAATCAATATATTTCATGTTACTAACTCTATCTATGCAGATGTACAGCTACAACGCAAATTCATTACTTCACACATATGATCAAAGTACAAGGAGACTCTGCAAAAACAGTGTTGCTACTCAAAATTACGTGTGAAACACGTATCTACGGAATGATGTAATTTTGTACTTTTTAGATAGCTTCAGGGCCTTGGTTATATCATATCATATATCCCTAAGCTCAAATCTACATCATCTCCTAACTCATTTAATCCTAAGTCAAAATTCCTATTTTTCAGAATTAACCTATTAGGATTTTTCCTAGCCTACCAAAACAACTATATTTTGACTTGATACTTTCAGACAAGGATCTATCCGTTGTCTAGTCCACGTCACCAAAATTTTGTGACCGTTTGTTACCGTTTCAAAATTAGCAGGCTACGAATTTACCTAGCCTGCCAAAACCTTTTTGGGACTGAAATTTTCCAGAACAGTTTCTGACCGTTCTCTAACGTTCCTTTCAGTTTCTGAACGTTGTGCAACGTCTTTTTTAGAGTCGTTCACAACCGTTTCTAAAACCTATAAAAGGAGGGGTACCCCCTCTCATTTTCCACACACTTTCCTTCTCTAAAATTCTGATTTTGTTGAAAGCAAGCCATTAAGTTTCTTAAGCAATTCAGCCATTAGTTGTTCTTTTCTTATTTGTAAGAAGAAATCATTAGATTTCTTTCTTCGTTTAAGAACGGAAGAACTTGGATTTTTCAACATCATTTTGGAAAGTTGTTTATGTTCATAATTGCAAGAAGAAATCAATAGATCTCTCTTTTTTTATGAACCAGAGAACTTCAAGTGTTGCTCTTCATCACATATCTTTTACATCTTGAAGTTCATCTTCTAAACACCATCCTTGAATTCATTCTCTGTAATTTATAACAAGGCTATATGTGTTTTTTTATTTCTTATTTAACAGGTTTGAATCTCTGTTTAGAGATTGTACAAAGTTTGGGACACGGGGAGTGTCGCCATTTTTGTAAGTTCGTGCTTGCGGGGCAAGTGATTATAGTGGATTGAAAATCTCTACGGGGTAGAGGACTGGAGTAGGATCAACATGATCCGAACCAGGATAAATCTCTGTGTTTGCAATTGATTTAATTTTCAGTACTTGTCATTTTATTTCTGTTCCATCTTTGCAAATATTAGTAACGTTTTATTTGCAACATTTTTATTATATACACTATTCACCCCCCTCTAGTGTATTGATCCATACAGGCTAAAATTACATTTGGTATCAGAGCAAGGTTAAGATGGCAGAATCAAGCATGAACGCTGTTCCACACAATTACAACACAAATCAGCATCCTGAAGGGCACTCTCAAGTACGTCCTCCTCTATTTGATGGTTCTAACTACTCATATTGGAAAATACGAATGGAGATTCATCTCCAAAATATGCATTATGAGATTTGGGACATCGTAGAGACAGGATATGAAAAGCCAACAACTCCTGTTGTTGATTGGACTGCCAACGAAAAAGCTGCAAAAACCAACAACTCAAAGGCCATGAATGCTTTATATTGTGCCATGGATAAACATGAGTTTAATCGGGTATCTCAGGCCAAAAGTGCAAAGGAGATTTGGCATATACTCGAGGTAACTCATGAAGGAACCAGTAAAGTGAAGGAAACTAAGATTTCCATCTTGGTTCACAAATTCGAGTTATTCAAGATGAAGGACCAAGAGACAATTGGAGAAATGAACACCAGGTTTACTAATATTATAAATTCTTTAAATGCTCTTGGAAAAACTTATACTTCTTTTGAACAGGTTCGCAAAATTCTTAAAGCTTTGACTCCAGTATGGCGTCCAAAGATCACCGCTATTGAGGAAGCCAATGATCTTTCCACATTATCTATGGAAGATCTTATTGGTAACTTAATGGCCCATAAAGTTACACTACAGGATGAGAAAGAAGAATCAGAGCAGAAGAAGAAAGTACTTGCCTTCAACGCAACATCAGATAATGAAGATTCAGATGATGATATTGCATTTTTCGCCAAAAACTTCAGAAAATTCTTTCAGAAAGGTAAGTATAATTATAAATCTAAGAATACTGATTCTTCTCTTTGCTTTAATTGCAATAAGCCAGGACATATGAAGAAAGACTGTTCACTTCTCAAAGCAAAGTTCAAAACTTCCAACAATGATCAATCCAGAAGAGAAAGGAGGTTTGACAAAATGAAAAAGGCATTTGCAGCAACATGAGATGATTCTTCAGATGATGAAGATGATGATCTAAATGAAAGTGCCAACATGTGCTTTATGGCACAAGATGATGAAGATGAGGTAAGTTCTTTTAATAACGAAAAATTACTTGATGCATTAAAAGATCTCTATTCTCGTTTCAAAAAATTGAATAGTCAACATAAATCATTGAAACAGAATAATGATGATCTCCTTATTAAATATCAAGAATTATCTTCTTCTAAAAACACTGAGAATACTTCTTCTCAAAATTTGGATCTTAGTAAAGAGAATAATATTCTCAAAACTAAGAATCTAGAACTACATACACAAATATCCGAAATGGATAAAAGTATTTCATCACTAAAAATAAAATACGACGAGATGTCATCCAATGTTAATAAGTTTAACAAAGGAAAGACAAATCTTGATGATTTGCTCAAAATTCAATATCCAGGAAATCATAGACAAGGATTGGGATATTCTAAAAAGAATATACCCAAGACCTATAACACTTCTTCCTCTTGTGGAAAAACAACTTTTATTAAACCACAAAAGAAGAATCATGCATTTATTTACACGAAGAAAGTAAACATTTCTACTTCCTCTTCACAAAGAAATGTTATACACATTTCAAAACCATTTCCTAGGAAACCTACTACAATTAGTATATGGGTTCCTAAGGATTCATGTTTAAATGATAGAAATAGTTATATTTCTCATTTTATGCATTCTATTGTTCATTCTAGTGATTACATTAGAAAGCCAAATTCTACTTGGGTTTAGCTTCCAAAAATCTAATCACAAGTACTCTCAAACAAAGGGTACCAATGCTTAATGTTTTATCTTTCAGGTACCTAGGAAAGAAAGATGGATTTTGGACAGTGATGTTCAAAACATATGACATGAAATGTCAACTTGCTTTCAAGCATTAAATATAAAGATGAAGGCACAGTTACTTTTGGTGACAACAAGAAAGGAAAAATCATAGGCGCTGGAACAGTTGGTAATACAAATCAGCCTATTATTGAGAATGTTCACCTGGTTGACGATTTGAAACACAACTTACTCTCCATTAGTCAATTATGTGATAAAAACTACAAAATAGTTTTTGAACAAAATGATTGCATCATTTATGATTCTGATATGTCATCTATCTTATTCCGTGATAAGCGTAAAAATAACATATATATCTTATACATGTCTATTATCACTAATAATCATTGTTTAATAATTACATCAGATGATACTCTTTTATGGCATAAACGTTTTGGACATACTAATTTCAAAAACTTAGCACGTATTGCAAAACACAAATTAGTTAATGGAATGCCAAATATTTCTTTCAAACACAAACATTTCTGTGATGCTTGTCAACAAGGAAAAATGCACAAATCTTATTTTAAATCAAAGGACGTTATCTCAACAAAGAGACCATTAGAACTCCTACGCCTAGATTTATTTGGTCCTTCAAGAGTAGCTTCTTTGAATAGAAGTAGATATGCATTTGTCATTGTTGATGATTATTCTAGATACACTTGGGTTATATTTTTACAAAACAAGAATGATGCTTTTGAAGAGTTTTCAGTATTTTGTAAAAGGATACAAAAGATCAAATCCTCTAACATTATCACTATTCGTAGTGATCATGGGGGAGAATTTGAAAATGAATCTTTTACCAAGTTTTGTAATGAAAATGGCATTACTCATAATTTTTTTCCCCATGCTCCTCCTCAAAATGGAGTAGTAGAAAGGAAAAATAAAACTTTACAAGAATGTGCAAGAACAATGCTGTGTGATAGTAATCTTCCTAAATATTTTTGGGCAGAAGCTGTTGCAACTGCTTGTTACATTATGAATAAAGTTCTTATAAGGCCATTACTTAATAAAACTTGTTTTGAATTATTTTTTAATCGCATTCCACGTGTATCATATTTTAAAGTATTTGGTTGTAAATGTTTCATTCTTAATACTAAAGATGCACTTGACAAATTTGATTCTAAATCTGATGAAGGTATTTTTGTTGGATACTCAACACGTAGCAAAGCCTACAGAGTATACAACAAAAGAACTTCAACAGTTGAAGAATCACTTCATGTCACATTTGATGAGAATCCCTCATCTAATTCTCCCATCATTGATGATGAAGAGAATATATTACCTCTTTCTAATTCTTTAGATAATATGAAACTTGATGAAATTGATGCTACTAAACATTCTGTTGACTCTATTTCAGATAATATAGATCTTCCTAAGGCATTTGCACAAATTCCAAATCATCCATCAGAGTTAATCATTGGAGATATTACAGATGGAGTAAGAACTCGTCGACAAATAGAGCAAATGACACATTGTGCATTTCTCTCAACCATTGAACCAAAGAACATCAAAGATGCATGTGAAGACAGTTCATGGATTATGGCTATGCAGGAAGAACTCAACCAATTTCAACGGAATGATGTTTGGGAATTAGTTCCCAGACCAACAGATCATTCAATTATTGGTACCAAGTGGGTATTCAAAAATAAATTGGATGAATCTGGTCAGGTAATTAGAAACAAGGCACGATTGGTTGCACAAGGTTATAATCAAGAAGAAGGTATTGATTATGATGAAACCTATGCACCAGTTGCTCGTCTTGAATATATTAGGATGTTATTATCATTCGCTTGTTTTAAAAATTTTAAAATTTTTCAAATGGATGTCAAAAGTGCTTTTTAAATGGTTTTCTTAAAGAAGAAGTTTATGTAGAACAACCTCCTGGTTTTATTCATGAAAATTTTGAAAATCATGTTTTCAAATTGAAAAAGGCTTTATATGGTCTCAAACAAGCACCTCGTGCTTGGTATGAAAGACTTAAAAGCTATCTTTTAAATTCAGGATATTCTATTGGTAAAATAGATTCTACTTTATTTATTAAAAACATAAAATCTGATATTATTATTATTCAAATATATGTTGATGATATTATTTTTGGTTCTACTAACGAATCTCTTTGTCAAGATTTTTCTAAAATTATGCAGAAAGAATTTGAGATGAGTCACATGGGTATACTTAATTACTTCCTCGGTCCTCAAATCAAACAAATGAAGGAAGGAATAATCATCCACCAAAGCAAATATTCCAAAGAACTCATCAAGCGTGTTAGATTAGAAAGTTCTGCAGAAAAACATACTCCAATGAGTACATCTACTTCCCTCGACAAAGATTTAAATGGTAAGAGTGTTGATCAACGTCTTTATAGAGGTATGATTGGCTCTCTACTTTATTTAACCGCAAGTAGACCAGACATTATGTTTTCAGTATGTTTATGTGCACGATTTCAGGCAGATCCTAAAGTTTCTCATTTAACTGCCGTAAAACGGATTATTAGATATATTAAGTATACTTCTGATTTTGGTTTATTTTATCCTAAAACAAACACATTTGATTTATTATCATATAGTGATGCAGATTTTGCTGGTTGCAAATCAGATCGTAAAAGTACTAGTGGTACATGTCACTTTTTAGGACATGCCTTAGTTTCCTGGTTTAGCAAAAAGCAAAACTCCGTTTCATTATCTACAACCGAGGCAGAATATATTGCCGCTGGTTTAGCATGTGCTCAAATTTTATGGATGAAACAAACTATTTCAGACTATGGTATTAATTGTTCCACATGCCCTATTATGTGTGATAATACCAGTGCTATTAATTATCTAAAAATCCTGTGCATCATTCACGTACAAAACATATTGATGTACGTCATCATTTTTTAGATGATCATGTTCAAAAAGTAGACATTGTTTTAAAATTTATTTCTACTGAACATCAAGTTGCCGATATTTTAACTAAGCCTTTGAAAGAGGAATCTTTCATTAAGCTTAGAAGAAATCTGGGTATTATTAGTGAATCAGAATTTGATTTATGAATATATTTATCTATTTTTGATTTGTTATGAATTTTTCTATAATTTTCTGACTTCTATTTATTTTTAGCATGCTACGAAATTTTGTAGCATGCCAATTTTCCAAATTTTTTCAATTATCCCCGTATTATGCCTGATTTAACCCCTGGTTTTCGGATTTTTTTTATATATACCACTTCTCAAAATATTTATCAAATATTCATTCTCAAAATCAAATCTAGTATCAAAATTCTTACCCGTTATCTTCTATTTTGTCTCTATCCTTACTTACTGATGATCTTGTTGATCTCTCTCCTGCCACATGGATACTTCTCATTTGTCTTTTCCCGATATTCTCTGCGTTTCACGTTGGACAAAGCACTGCCATTCATGTTCGTCTTAGAACTTTTCCTTGCATTTCATTCTTCCAACAAATGTACTTCAGTCTCTCTGTTGCCTTGGACTAAGAGTTCACAAGAAGACAAATTTGTTTTCTCTGCCACTTTCCAAGGACAAATACGCAACCACATGACAATTTCCTATTTATTTTCTTTCACCAACCGTCACTTCATCCCGTTGGAAATATACACATCCTTATTTTTGTATTTTTTTTATTTTTTTTCACCAAACTGATTCCATTCGGCCTCCTCTTTTCTTGGAACTCTAACTCCCTCTTCATAACACTTAATGGCTCTTTCTATCTCTTCCACTTGGTTGTCTTTCATTCGTCCAAGCCACCAACCCGTTCTCTCCTTATCTTTTCGGGTTGATATTTACGGCATAGCTTGGGGCACTCCACATTTTTTAATATTTTTTGTTAAGAACAAGAGTACTCCCTAACATGGCTTTATTTCGGCCATTCCATTGTCAATTTACGTTATTAAATTCTTTGTATTGTCATTCCACCTCTCAACAACTCCTATCCATTTAATTTCGGCCTGACAATTGTCTAGGGCCTTCCTTTTGACCTCTTCTTTCGGCCTGCACTCATATTTGCCTTAAGTTTATTTACCTCCTCTTTTATTATTTCTTCTTCCAAGATTTCACCTACCCAATTCAACTCGGCCTGCCATGCATTACTTTTCCTCCTTCCCAATGCACCTAGGGTCTCTACACAATATTTTTTAATTTTTTATTTTTTAAAAACAAATCTCCTCTTAACTGTTTCCTCTTCTTATCTTATTATTTATTTATATATCTATATCCGGTTCTATCTCCAAACGGGTCTTTTTGCTTTGCAACCAACGGGTACACGCTTCCTACAACCGCCGCTTACTCTTCTTCTTCCCGTCTGTTCGATTTTTGTATTTTGAATATTTCAGTTGTTCAAACTTCTTTCAGTTTTTAGCAACTGCTCCCACTTCCTATCATGGCAACCGAACGGTTTTCTTTTCTCTCTATTTATTTTATCTCCCTTCTCCTTTTTCTTTTACATTCTCTGTTTCTCTTTCTTCCTTCTCTATCATTTCTTCTCTCTGATTCCCCATGGCCGACCCAACCTTTCCTTCCCCCACCGACCGTTTTCGATCGGCAGCCGCCAAAGATCGCTATATTGGTTTCGAATCAACCCGCTTTCTTCCAGAACGATACCTGGACTATGGCACCCCAACTATGATGCATGTCAAGCAACTCCTCGCCGTGGTCGGACTTCATCAGATTTGGTCGATCGCGAACAAAGTCCCATATTATCCCACCCTTGTGCGGGAGTTTTATGCCAACCTTGAGACTACTGTTCACCGTGGCCAGAAGTTCTTCCCCACCATGGTTTGGGGCGTCTGTTTCACGGTTGATAGCACCAAGCTTGCCGCAATTATCAACCAGCCTCCAGACAATCTTGGCCTCCTTTCATTTTCTATGGACGATGCCGTTATCCTCTCTCGCCTCGCCCCAAAAATGACCCCCCATATGTCCGCGGCCAAGCTTCGACCTGAGGCTCGCATCATTCACAAAATCATCATTCACAATTTGATGCCAAAGACCGGCTCTGTGAACTACTTGAGTAACGTTTATCTCCATTGCCTCTATGCCATTATGGGCGGCTTTCCTATTCACTGGGGCACTTGTTTCTTCGCACTCTCATGAAGTCGGTTACCACTCACTTCTACTTGCCGTGTCTCATCACACTGATCCTTCGAGCGTTTGGTGTTCCAACCGATGGTGAACTTCTGCTTCAGCATGATGTTCATATTGATGAGAACATTCTCCAAAGTATGGGACTTCCCGGTGATGCTTCTTCCTCATCCGACGACGATGACGATGACGACAACACAGCTTCCGATGACGACTCTTCGCACCCTACTGCTCCGGCTGCTCCCTCTCGCGGCAAAGCTTCTTTTCCCGGCTCTTTCCTATCCCGCTGCGGCAAGAAGATTCACGCTTCTAAGGATGGTGTTAGTCCATCTCACGAGACAAATGCTGTTCTCCTTCATCGTCTGTCTACCCAAGTCGCTGACGGCTTCGCTGGCATTCAAATCCAAATGAGTAAATATGACGAAGTTCTCCGTCATCACTCTACCGTCCTTGAACAAATCCAAGTTGAACAATCTTCCCTTCGCTCTTCGCTGGAATCTGAGAATATCCCCCCTTCCCGTCGCACCCGCACCCGTCGCTCCTCCCCGGGCTCCTCGTCCTATCATCCTCGTTGATTTCCTTGTTTCGTTTTGTTGCCTCAAATCCCTGCCTGCCTTGTTGTTTCCTATGCATTTCGGCTCTCCTTTCTTCACTAGTGCCTTTGCCTCCCCGTATGTCGTTTGGTTGGTTTCCGTGCTTCCCGGTTGTTTTTACTATGATCTATGTTGGTTATGTCGCTGGTTCTGTACTATCTTGGTTGCTTAGTATGTTGGTTATTTTCGTTCTAAGTTTCTCATGGCTGTTTTCTGTATTAGGCTACTTGGTTTGTATATGTTGGTCTCTCGGATGCGTGATATGTACTGGGCTTGGTATGTACTAGGTTGTTTTATCATGGTAATATATGATAGTTATTTCGTATACTTCGACTCTCTGCTCATTGTTTCTATAAATATTAGTACCATTTGTTACTTCTGTGCTCTTCTTAATACTCTGTCTCTGTTATTTTTCTGATTTCCTCAGTTTTCACATTTGGCCTGCTACCAAAAATCGTAGCTTGCCAATTTCTTTTTTCCACTTTTTGTGGATGACAAAGGGGGAGAAATGTGCATATATTCAGGGGGAGTCTATATGAATATACTCAGGGAGTAACATATCAACATCACATTACATATCAACATCACATTACATCATGTTAATAAACTCATTAAAACTTATTAACACTTGTTAATTCACATTTTTATACTTCATTATTTGTCATCATAAAAAAGGGGGAGAATGTTGGAACTTGGTATTTTCCATCCTCTCTTCCATAAGGTTTTGATGAGACAAATCAATATATTTCATGTTACTAACTCTATCTATGCAGATGTACAGCTACAACGCAAATTCATTTACATCACGCATATGATCAAAGTACAAGGAGACTCTGCAAAAACAGTGTTGCTACTCAAAATTATGTGTGAAACACGTATCTACGGAATGATGTAATTTTGTACTTTTTAGATAGCTTCAGGGCCTTGGTTATATCATATCATATATCCCTAAGCTCAAATCTACATCATCTCCTAACTCATTTAATCCTAAGTCAAAATTCCTATTTTTCAGAATTAACCTATTAGGATTTTTCCTAGCCTACCAAAATAACTATATTTTGACTTGATACTTTCAGATAAGGATCTATCCGTTGTCTAGTCCACGTCACCAAAATTTTGTGACCGTTTGTTACCGTTTCAAAATTAGCAGGCTACGAATTTTCCTAGCCTGCCAAAACGTTTTTGGGACTGAAATTTTCCAGAACAGTTTCTGACCGTTCTCCAACGTTCCTTTCAGTTTCTGAACGTTGTGCAACGTCTCTTTTAGAGCCGTTCACAACCGTTTCTAAAACCTATAAAAGGAGGGGTACCCACTCTCATTTTCCACACACTTTCCTTCTCTAAAATTCTGATTTTGTTGAAAGCAAGCCATTAAGTTTCTTAAGCAATTCAGTCATTAGTTGTTCTTTTCTTATTTGTAAGAAGAAATCATTAGATTTCTTTCTTCGTTTAAGAACGGAAGAACTTGGATTTTTCAACATCATTTTGGAAAGTTGTTTATGTTTATAATTGCAAGAAGAAATCAATAGATCTCTCTCTCTTTTTTATGAACCAGAGAACTTCAAGTGTTGCTCTTCATCACATATCTTTTACATCTTGAAGTCCATCTTCTAAACACCATCCTTGAATTCATTCTCTGTAATTTATAACAAGGCTATAGGTGTTTTTTTATTTCTTATTTAACATGTTTGAATCTCTGTTTAAAGATTGTACAAAGTTTGGGACACGGGGAGTGTCGCCATTTTTGTAAGTTCGTGCATGCGGGGCAAGTGATTATAGTGGATTGAAAATCTCTACGGGGTAGAGGACTGGAGTAGGATCAACAGGATCCGAACCAGGATAAATCTCTGTGTTTGCAATTGATTTAATTTTCAGCACTTGTCATTTTATTTCTGTTCCATCTTTGCAAATATTAGTAACGTTTTATTTGCAACATTTTTATTATATACACTATTCACCCCGCTCTAGTGTATTGATCCATACAGGCTAAAATTACATTTATCTCCGGTTCGAGACTTCAACCTGGCCGCTAGTTTGCGGGTGATAAGCCCGCCCAATTCGGTGCTGCACTCCGTACTTCTTCAAAAGAGCTTCAAATTTCTTCTCTATGAAGTGGCTCCCTCCATCACTAATTAGAACTCGAGGCACACCGAATCTCAGGAAGATGTTCTTCAAGAATTTGGCCACTACCCGGCAATCATTGGTAGGGCTAGCTATCGCCTCCACCCACTTGGACACATAGTCCACGGTCACCAAGATGTACTGGTTACCAGAGGAGGGGAAACGGCCCCATGAAGTCGATCCCCCAAACATCGAAGATCTCAACTTCCAGGATGTAATGATGTGACATTTCGTTTCTCTTGGATATGTTTCCCTTTTTGGCACTTGTCGCAGGCCTGGACATATGCATAATTGTCCTTGAAAAGAGTCGGCAAATAGAATCCACTTTGGAGAATCTTCGCCGTGGTCTTATAAGAACTGCGTGGCCTCCGCATTGTTGATCATGGCAATGAGAAATAATGGAGGTCACCTCCGTATCAGGAATACACCTCAGTATCACCCCATCATTGCAAGTTTTGTATAGATAATGGTCATCCCAATAGAATTTCTGAACTTCGTGAAAGAACTTTTGTTGATAGCTTACATTGTGGGGTACAATGGCGCACGTGAGATAGTTGGCGATGTCGGCATACCACAGAGTCCCAATAGAAGAAATAGAGAAAAGATGCTCATCAGGAAGTGAATCATCAATATGAGTGGCATCCGGGTCGAAGGTAGATAATCTAGATAGATGGTCGGCAACGACATTTTCCGTCCCTTTCTTGTCTTTGATTTCCAAGTCAAATTCTTGGAGGAGAAGAATCCACCTTATGAGTCGCGGCTTGGCCTCCTTCTTGCTCAAAAGGTACTTGAGGGCGGCATGATCAGTATGCACGATAACCTTAGTGCCCACAAGATATGACCGGAACTTATCCATGGAGTGGATGACGGCTAGCAATTCCTTTTCCGTCGTCGTATAGTTCCTTTGAGCCTCGTCGAGGGTCTTGCTTGTATAATAAATGACGTGCAGATTTTTGTCTTTTCTTTGCCCCAAGACGGCCCCAACTGCATAGTTGCTAGCGTCGCACATCAATTCAAACGGTAGACTCCACTCGGACGGTTGAATCACAGGTGCGGAAATAAGGGCTTGCTTCAAGAGGCGGAAGGCTTCCATACACTTGTCATCGAAGACGAAAGGTGTATCCTTCACGAGGAGCTGAGTCAAGGGCCTAGAAATTTTAGAGAAATCCTTTAAAAACCGGCAGTAGAATCCCGCATGCCCTAAGAAACCACGGACTTCCCGAATGTTAAGTGGAGGCGGAAGCTTTTCGATGACATCGACCTTTGCTTTGTCCACCTCAATCACTCTTGAAGAGATAATGTGCCCCACACGACTCCTTATACCATAAAGTGGCAATTCTCCTAATTTAGAACTAGCCCTTTTTCATGGCATCTTTGCAGGACTTTAGCTAGGTTGTGGAGACACGAGTCGAAGTCCGTTCCATAAACGGAAAAATCATCCATGAAGACCTCCATTATGTCCTGGGAGAAATCGGAGAAAATTGCGGACATCAATCTTTGAAAGATGGTCGGGGCGTTGCAAAGCCCAAATGACATCCTTCTATAAGCATACGCCCCAAACGGACATGTAAAAGTGGGCTTCTCTTGGTCATCATGGTGGATAGGAATTTGCAGGAAGCCGGAGTATCCATCCATGAAGCAAAAATAGTTATGCTTGGCCAATCTTTCAAGCATTCGATCAATAAAAGGGAGATGATAATGATCTTTCCTTGTAGTTTTGTTTAATTTCCGGTAATCGATGCACATCCGATATCCGGTGACGGTCCTTGTAGGTATAAGCTCATTTTTCTCGTTACGAATGACTGTCATTCCTCCCTTCTTGGGCACAACATGTACTGGGCTAACCCAACGACTGTCGGAAATAGGATGGATAATCCCGGCCCAGAGAAGTCTAACAATCTCCTTCTTAACTACTTCCATCATAATGGGGTTCAATCTTCGTTGTGGCTCAATGGAAGTGGCTTGCTCATCTTCAAGCAATATCCTATGCGAGCAAAGCCCCAAGCTTACTCCCTTCAAGTCCTCAATGACATACCCAAAAACATTCTTAAATCTCTTGAGAACATCAAGAAGTTTGGCCATCTGGTCTTCGGGTAGCGAGGAGTTCACAATGATTGGCTGCGTCGAATCCTTCCCCAAATATTCATACCTCAATCTCTGAGGTAACTCCTTTAGCTCGACTTCGGGTTGTCCCGATACATATTTTTTCAAACTGTGTATCCTCCAATGAAAGAGCCTCTTCCCTGGTCTCCGGGGTGCTAACATCCGGAACTTCACTTTTAACTGTGGGTCCACAGGGCGAAGCTTTGCAAAGTGAGGAGGAGACCGTGGAGGGAGGCTCTGGTTCCATCTCAGGTGTATGATAACTATCGGGCAGAAAAGCTTCAACATGAAAGCAAGTCTCAATAGTATATAGCTCTCCACCACCACCTCCAATTCCATCATGATCCCAAACTCCGGGGTGCTCTGTAGAGGACTACAAGGAAAAGATAGATTCCTTCTCACAGCACTTGACGAGTCCTGCCAGATAATCCTTTAGACAAATCCCTCTATCAATATGTAGATCACCCTCACTGAAGTCGGTATTGGGTATGTCAATAATCACCGCACCATCAGAAGGGGAAAAGACCGTCGTATCTGGATGCTGCTGAATATCGTGGTTCCTCTTTTGATTGTCCACTGCAGCTGCCAGGAAAGATTGGATGCTCGGGGTGCTTAGAGATTCTGCGAGATACTGGACCAAATAGCTGGCGTGGCGTGCATGTGCCCAGATATCATCTGAAACGGCACACGACATTCTTGCAATAGAGTAGAAAACCTGCAAGAAAAAGGAGAGAAAGAGAACTACAACAACAGAGAACACGTTAATAGCACAAGTTGTAGGAGTGGAGAAATAAGAATGTTGACGGCGGCATGGAGACATAGTCTACCAACCCCCTACAACGAATATGTACAATATGTCCATGCAAAATTAAATAGATGTAGAATGTGAAAATGATCACGGGGTGAGGATGTGAGCTAGTCTCAAGGATAACAAGGTCCTAAGTGTAACAAGCACGTTGCCTCCCCGGCAACGTAGCCATAAAGCTTGACCGGCCGCCCGTTTGACACACAACCGGGACGGGGATACTAGAATTAGAATTTATAAACCGCAAGCGCACGGTGTCGAAGTGTGGCTTGGGGGTCGATCACGGGGAGGCGTGTTGTGTACTTGCAACCATTCAGGAACCAGATCACCCGGTGGATGAGCCAACCAATTCTCAGATGGTTGTCACGATTGTAAACTAATGGAAAAGGTGTAAAAATTAAAAAGGTAACCTAGGACTTTGGCTTCCGCTCTAATCATGGATTCTCACTATTACGGCCGAAGGATATGAATATGACCGAATGCTAGGGTTTGGCGGTGAGACGTTGACTCTAAAAGTGGTATCTAGCGTCCCATGAGCCCGATATTCCGGTCGATGCCCAGGATGATACGCTAGGTCTACCCAGCTTCGGACGGTGGGCATTCCCATGTCCAACACCATCCGACTCCGGGAGCACTAAGCTCGCAACGATCGCTATCAACATTTCGTCCAAGCCGTTCCCACGTGCAAGGACTCAATGTCTACGCTAGGGGGTGAGCTATGGCTAAAGAATCAAACTCCCGTTCTATTTCCTCTTGGCCCAACGGTCAAAGGCGGTTTTTTTCCCGCCGATGACTATGAAACGCCCCCGCGTAACCATCAAAATCACTAGATCCGATCGGATCCCTAGGCATATGGCCGTTCTAGGAAGAACCCACGAAGGGGCTTCCACCAATGTCCCGAAGCAAATAGAAGCATAAACACAATATCAAAATATAAAGACGATCAAAGAGCTTACAATAAGAGTTTAATTCAATCAGATGAAAATCCCTAAAAACAGCTTAAAAATGAGGATTATGTTTCTGGGAAAACCTAGCTCTTTTTATACAAGTGGGCAAGATGCCAGGGAATATTCCCACAAAAAGACAGAAACAGACATTCACCTGATCGGGTGAGACTTCACCCGATCGTGTGAAACGACAGAAAAATATGTCTTCAACTCTGATAAATCTCACCCGATCACTGAACCGATCGGGTGAGTCTTGATTTCTTGAGCTTGGGAAGCAGCAGCTACAGGTGACCCGATCGGTTGACAAGTCAACCGACCGGGTGAGCATTGGCCTTCAAAACTGCGCTCTGTCATATATCCACCCGATGACTGAACCGATCGGGTGGAACTGTCTCTTCTTCAGCACCGACACAGACTGCATGACCCGATCGGGTGGCTGTTCTACCCGATCGATTGAGAGCTGATACATAGTTATCTTCGACGAATGGCTCTCAGGATCTAGTGCGACACCTCCGGTTGCTCTGGGGACTCATGATGTTGGCCATATATGTCCCTTGCGCTAGCAATGTCCTGCAAATGCACATAAACACAACGAAAGTAAAAAGAAACTAAAAACACAAAGAAACAAATACGAAGTGACGAAAAGTGACGGAAAACGACGGAGAAGACGTGCGTGAATATATAAAATATAAACGCACGTCAACTACAGAGCCTTGAACAAGGAAACAGTGCCTGACAAGTTTCCCATTCTGGTGATTGATGAGCTCCTGGTCGAGCTCCATAGAGCAGCAATATTTTCTAAAATCGACCTTAAGTTAGGATACCACCAAATTCGGATGAAGGCGGCCGACGTGTCTAAGATCCGCCTTCAGGACTCACGAGGGGCACTATGAGTTTCTCGTCATGACGTTCGGTTTGACGAATGCTCCGACGACATTCCATGTCTTGATGAACAATGTGTTTAGATCTTACTTACGGAGATTTGTCCTGGTAATTTTCGACGACATACTCATATACAGCCGCAGTGTGGAGCATGTGTGGCATTTACAGACAGTTTTGCACGAGTTACAGGAGCATCTGCTGTGCGCCAATAGAAAGAAATGCCTCTTTGGTCAGTCACATGTAGAGTATTTGGGGAACATTGTATCAGAAGAGGGGGTAGCAGCGGAACGAGGAAAAATCGCAGCAATGTTAGACTGGCCGTTACCGACCACACTACGAGGCATAAGGGGCTTCTTGGGCCTCACCGAATATTACAGGAAATTCGTGTAGGGATACAGCTCGATTGCCTGGCCACTAACAGAACAGTTGATGGACAATTTTTTGTGGGGCAAGGAGGCCATCAGGGCATTTGAGGCCCTGAAGCAGGCGATGACGACCGTGCCAGTGTTAGCGCTACCATATTTCTGCAGGCCTTTTGTGATAGACACAGATGCTTTAGAACATGGGTTGATGGCTGTGCTAATGCAGGGCGGGAGGCCAGTAGCGTATTTCAGTCAGACTCTATCAGCACGAGCCAGACTGAAATCAGTATATGAGCGGAAATTGATGGCGATTGTGCTCTCCATTCAGAAGTGATAGCTGATCACTCCTTATTTTACACTTTTTTCCCGCATGTTTGCATGCAATTTTGATCGTCCAAATCATGTTTTTCACGATATATCGACGATATTGCGATGCTTTTCACGATTTGTTGTTTTTGTCGCATTTCAGGTGATTTGGCGCGATTTGGAGTGATCTCGAGATACGCCTACTCCAGAGTGTCACCGACGACCTCCCCAAGGGGTATTTTGCTGTTGGAGAGGAGCGGAAGAAGAACGGACGTCGCAGGAGCGACGAGGAGGCCAAAACAAACTGTTTGGGCATTTTTAGTGTCCCACTCGGCCGAGTGAAGGAGTCACTCGGCCGACCAGCGAGACACCGCTCGGCCGACCAGATCAGACACGATTTATATGTGCACTCGGCCGAGCGACGGAGACCACATCGGCCGAGTGACGAGATCCCGTCCGCCCGAGTGGCGCCCAGACGAAGCCATTCAAAAATCGCCAACTTTCTGTTTTTCGGCTGCCTGAGCTTCAGAAGACCCACTCGGCCGAGTGGATAATCCCGACTGCCCGAGTACCAAGAAGCCATCGGCCGAGTGACGACAACTCACTCGGCCGAGCCGCCTCCGAAGTTGAGACCCCTGAAGATCGAGACTTACTGGAAAATTACGGGGTTTCTCACTCGGCCGAGCGACTTTTGTCACTCGGCCGAGTGCGACGCGCTGCATGTAGCGAAAATTGCGGATTTCAGGCTGCGCAGGGGTATTTTGGTCACAGTTTTTGGACGATTTTGGGGGGTATTTAACCCCTGTTTTTACCCTAGTTTTAGGGAGCTTTTCTCTTAGATTTTTGCAGCTTTTTAGTTTTACTTTTTAGCTTTATTCTTGTGATTGGAGAGGGGGAAAAAGTTGATTTTTGTTGGATTAATTGAAGAACTCCATTGGTTTGCCTCTCTCTTCTCTAAAAATTCTATTTTTATTGTTTATCTCAATATTGTGATGAATTCTATTGCTTATTTCATTGATTATTCTTGTGTTTGTGCTATGAATTGCGAGTAGTCTCCACGTCTTGGGGCGTGGGGATGAACCCTACAAGCCCAATTTCATATTTGTGATGAATTGGTAGAAATTTTGCTAGAATTGTTGTTAGGGATTAGTTTGGGATCGATTTACTACGGATAAGCTAGGAGTTCATACCGATTGGGATTTGCAAGAGATTGGATCCCAATTCGATAGGAAACCCTAGAAATCCGAATTGGGTTGGAATCGAATTTCCGTAGTATCGGTTTGCAAGAGATTGGACCGATACTAGGGTTTCCGGTTGCAATTCCGTGCCGATACCCGTTTGCAAGAGATTGGACGGGTAGGAACTATCCCAACCTAGGTCGCGGGCCGAGTTTGCAAGAGATTGGGCTCGGTGCGCGATTGAACGATGATGTTGATCCTAATGCTAGCTTCCCTAGGCTAGGGTTTGCAAGAGATTGGACCCAAACCTAGGATATCTATAGACCGGCAACAGCGCGAGAGCGTGAGCTTGGTTCTACATTCAGTTGCAACTAGTTCATCCAAAGTCTTATTCTAGCAATTTTGATACCCATGAACCACATTTACGAAATACGGTGAGTAGCGGGGATTCCCCATTCCCTAGACGTTCTTTATTTGATTTGATATTTCCGTACTTTGTCTGACGATTGTGACAGGATCGCCAAAGGCAAATTTCTCTCTTCTTAAATAGCCAGGTTGATTGGAACAAGCACGGTCATTCGTCCTCCCTGTGTTCGATAACCCGCTCGCTGCTACACCGTGTACTTGCGGTAAAACTACAACCGTTCTTTGGGGTTACATTCCGGAGCGATCAATAGCCTTATTTACTGGAGAGGAGATTTATTGTGAGGACCGATTAGAGGAGTTTGGAATATTTATTGGAGCAGTGTATGGTCACCGAAGAGCATCAAAAATGGCTCTCCAAACTAGTGTATTACACTTTTGAGATACAGTACAGGACAGGGTTAGAGAACAAGGCGGCGGATGCGTTGTCCTACAGAGAGGAGTCGGCAGAGGTGGCGGCCATCTCCGTGTCGGTCCTACTAGACTGGGAGCCTCTGGGCAGAGAGATTGAGGCTGACGTGGGGTTGGCGCAGATACGTGAGGCGCTGCGGCAGGGCTCAGCAGATTTTCTAGGTTACACCATGAGCGGACATCGACTGCTTTACTAGGGGAGACTGGTGATACCCCGAGGGTCCATGCATATTCCGATGATATTTCAGGAGTTCCACGTCAGCTCCATAGGGGGGCATTCGGGAATACAACAGACATATATGAGGATGTCTAAGGAGCTTTACTGGCAGGCATGAAACGCGACATCGCTAAGATGGTAGCAGAGTGTGGCGTCTGCCAGCGTCACAAGTATTTGGCAATGGCACCAGCATGGCTTCTACAGCCACTGGCTACCGAAGAGGGTGTGAGAGGACATCAGCATGGATTTCATTGAGGGGCTACCAAGGTCAGAGAGCTACAATTCTATTCGTGTAGTGGTAGACCGCCTCAGCAAGTTTGCCCACTTCATGCCGTTGAGACATCCCTATACCGCGTTTACTGTAGCTACAGCTTTCATGCGAGACGTGGTCCGTTTGCATGGTTTACTGCTTCCATAGTTTCAGATCGAGATAAAGTATTCATGAGCAGTTTTTGACAGGAGCTGTTCAAGGTTCAATCGACTAAGTTAAAGAGGAGCACAACCTACCACCCACAAACAGATGGACAGACCGAGGTGGTGAATAGGAGTGTGGGGACGTACTTGAGATGTTTTACTTCAGATTCATCGAAGCAGTGGGCCAGGGTGATAGCATGGGTTGGATATTGGTACAACATGCCATACCACTCAGAGGCACAGATTACCATGTTTCGCATTTTGTATGGGTGGGACACACCCCAGTTGATCCATTACAGTAGGCATACCACTCCAGTTTCACAAGTCGAGGAGCACCTAAAGGAGCGGGACAGACATTTGGAGGAGCTGAAGAGACATTTACTGCGGGCCCAATATATTATGAAAACTAAAGCCGATGGCCATATGAGAGATGTACTATTTGCCGTAGGGGATCGAGTGTACATCAAGCTACGACCCTATAGATAGAAGACACTGGCCCATAGTACCAATGAGAAGCTGGTGGCCTGCTACTACGGGCCATTTGAGATTACTCCTCAGATCGGAAAGGTGGCGTATCGTCTGAAATTACCTGCTACATCCGCCATCCACCCAGTATTTCATGTATCACAGTTACGGCGAACAGTTGGAGACCACACTCTTTCACCCACTCTGACGGATGACATGGAGGCGTTGCTTGAGCCATAAGAGCTGACCGGGATTCGGATGAACGCAGAAGGGAGACAAGAAGTGCTAATCAGGTGGCGAGGATTGCTAGACTATGATGCTACATGAGAGTCCCGGGAGGTGATACGAGACCAGTTTCTAGATTTCCACCTTGAGGACAAGGTGGCACTTGGGGGGAGTAATGATGCGGCGCGGGCACCACAGGAGGCACGGGCACAGGAGGCGGCAACACGGATGCGGGTCAACCAAAGGAGGTGGTTCGGGTCCACTACGGGCCCGAGGCAAACTTGTAGTTTCGTGACTACAGAGGGGGGGTTGTTCCGTAATTGAACAATTCACAATTCCCCCCTAAAGCAAGGGCCGACTGGCCAAGGAGGATTATCGAAGAAATTGCTTGTGAGTTATTTTCCTTAGCCCTAGAATATTTTGTGAGTGACTATCTTTCATCTTTAGATTTATTTAGCCCTAGATCTATTATTGTAGCTAGCGTAGATTGCTTTCACATCTGCGTTTAATTATAAAAATTCTATTTTTACATGTACCCTCATAAAAATCCTCCTTTTATCGCTACAAAAAGCCCTAAACATATCAGAATTATTGATAGGCATTCTGCGAAGCTCCTCTATCTCCATATGTGCATCCTTCATCGTTATTTTTCCAGCCTCGGTCACCCCAATCTGGATCTCCAACATCATCTACCAAGCTCAAGTGTCCATATCACGATCGCTGCAACCCCTGAAATGGTCGCCAACTCCACGTGCTTGGTGTCGAGCTTCAAAAGCCCTTCATACGTGCCATGGGACTGATGTGCTCTAAGGAAGGGACCGTTGCCCCTTGGGAAGCCGCCAGGGGCCAGCGACCCTGCTGCTAGTCAGGTCGGGAGCCTGGGGGTCCCTGCAGTGGCACATGGGGCCTACGAGGCCCCTGCAATTATGCAGGGGGTGAGCGACCCCCCTGTGGTTGCGTTGGGGGCGTGCGATGCCCCCAGAGGTTCACCGGAGGCTCGTGACCCCCCAAGTTGTTGGGGCCTCGTGAGGGTCTGTCAGTGGCGTCTAGTTGTTGACGACGGCACCGGACGCATATCCCCATGACTGCGGTGGGGGATTTTGCTCTCACTCTTGCCATTCATCATCCTTTTCCGATGGATCTCCTTCAAAAATCACAACCCTCCCCTTGCCTTTGTCCAAAGTTTGCTTCTTTCTCCTCCGATCTACGTTGGGGGTCTTCATCTTCCCTCAAATCTCGATTTGATGAGATCTTCTTCTTAGATCTAGGGCTTCCATACATCTCTTCAATTTTTATTAGGGTTTCCATAGACATCTTCACTTGAGTTGAGATTTGATTTGAGAGTCTCTCCTCCATCAATAACTTTTTCTCATCCATCGAAGAAAGCTTATCCTTTGTCAATCTTTTGGTGCCCTTGATCTCGACATCTAGTTTCTCCTCCAAAGCTTCGTTCTTTCTTGCTCTCGCCATGATGATCTATACTCTGATACCAATTTGATAGGAAATACTAGAGTTTGGAGAGAAAAAATTCGGATTTTTTTATAGATGAGAGGGGAATATAAGATACACGTTGATTTTTTTCGAGAGAAAATCGCTCTTCTAGCCTTTGATTCAAGAGATAAGGATTAACTCTTCTCTGTCTAGGGTTCTACTCTACTTCTAGGGTTTACTTTCTCAATTTCAACATGAAAAACATTAACCCCAACACCCATATATATAGAGTACGGATTTGTCCAGATTTACAAAAATACCCCTCAACCACCAAAAATTACTAAAATACTCCTGAGCTGGTTAGCTGCTCCATAATCCGCTCTGCGTAGCCGCCCCTGATATGTTACTATCCCATTAGGGACTCATTGGTCTCATCATACATGAGTAAATTTTCCGGTTGGTTGAAAAGAGCATTACAGAAATTACTAGAGATTATAGTGTAAGTCAAGTGGTTGCATAGAATCATATATTAAGTGTGACTGTTAAATGACATGACTGAACTAGTTGACACCATCATCTTATGTTGGAGGATATTAGGGAGCTTCGTCAGTGACTGAAGGTTAGGTCACTTACTGTGCATTTTTAAAGTTCAGTTAGCACTGTTCTTGTCTTGATGTGCATGTTTTGGAGCAGAAAGGAGCTTGTTGAACCAAGGGGCACAAGATTTGCAGTGACCAAGTCTTGACTTAAAGAGGTTTGAGGAGTGAATGTAAGTGGTTAAATGCGTGACTGTAAAGACGTTAGAGGAGTTACCAAATCAATTAGGGATTACATGATTTGCAGTATTTAAGATCTGATAGCTTTTCTCATTTGGATTTGCATTTTTTTTGTTTTTCTGTTTGTTTTGTGTTTTGTGTGTGTGGGTGTTTTTTTTTTGTTCTTGTGGTGTGTGTTTGGGTGGGGTTTGGGGGGGGGGGGGGGCATCAGCTGATAGTGATACAATAAAATAAACACCCACCTACACTACCATTGCCACCAGCGAAAACCTGTACAGAAGGAAATAAGAAGTTAATAATCATAGTTAACACGCCATCAATTGGTTGAACACGTGTCCTCTTGTTAGTGACCGTATAAATAACATCAAGAGTATTGTGATGTGAAAGAAGAAAGATACCACATGTGAAGGTCTTCTCAATAAGTAATATGTGGTTAGGAAATTTCTTAAGATCATCAAATATGAGATTAATTGGGCGATCTTGCTGAACTATGAAGTTGTATAGAACAATGGAAAATCTTTGGACAAAGATGACAATGAAGCAGGAACTAACTTTTAACCAGGGATGCACAAAGATGACAATGATTTTTCTAACCAAAATTTTCTTTATCAGTATATGGAGAAAAACAAAGAATCCCAACTAAACTTGAATTCTATATTAAAATAAGATGACCCGACTATACGTAAACCCTAACAAGAGTCCATAATAATGGGACCTGTCATCTACTTAACTACTTCCTATAAGAAAATAATTTTAAATAAGCATAAGATAATTTGATGTGTTCTATTCAAATCTCTGATGTCTATGATAGAATCTGAAATCTGTAATAGCCTGATATCCATTAGTAAGCTTAGTGGCATCATTTGCATCATAATTTTTGTGCCATATTTGATGCAAAGTTATATGTTACTACTTGTTCACCCAATGCTCTCAATTTCTTTATTGCACTCTTCGACTCATTGGAAAATATACTCTTATTGCGTGATTTATCAATCTTCAATAGACTTCAAGGAAACATATGCACACACAAAAGCTATATTCATGACTTCGTATCTGTCCATCTTATACGTACAAGTTATCTTCATGTATTCCCATCTGTCCATCCATGAGTCAAAATGTTGCATTGTTATGCTTCTTAGAGTTTTCCATCAAAAGTCTGAAATGCTTGGTGTAACCGCGGGATGCTGATATGATTGTTTTGACAAAGGAACCGTCAATTGATATTATTAGCTTAACTCCCTTTGTTTTGTTCCTTGCTTTACGATATAGTCTAATACATGTGATAGAACTGTAGAATGGATAATGAATAGGATAACACGCCTGGCTCTTGCAATGTAAGTCCACAGCCCCTCATCGTAATGGTACAAATTTCCATGTCTTCCTCTCATTAAGCATAGTTTCCTCATTTTTTCTTCACCTACTAATTTATCCAATGTCCATTTACGAGGCCTTTTGGAGCAAGATCTAATCCAACTCTTTGATTCTGAAATCTCAACTTTCTGGGTATTTTGCTTGCCTTTTACGGACTGCTTTTTCTCCGTATGACTTGGGAATATTGATGTGAATATGATGGGTGGTTTGGTTCAGGTTGGCTTAAAAACTGAACCAAACCAAATTAAGTTTAAATTGGGGGTTTTAGGCATCAGTCCCCCCAAAAATGGGTTATTTTAAAAGGGTCCCTCAAATAATAGTTTTTACCATTTGGTCTCTTAATTTAATAACTAACTCCAAAAGAGTCCCTTTTGAACGGTAAGGGTTAAAAAGCTAACTTGGGCTAATTCGGGTAGTGTTAAAGTGTGGTTAGGGTGGGTTAATATCCGATAACAGCGAATAAAACCCGTTATAACGAATTTAAACCCGTTAACCCGACCCCACTAATAAAAATGGTGGGAAATGAATGTGAGGCGGTTGGGTTTACAAGAAAAAAAACACTGAGTTCTCGAGGAGGGGAGAATGGGGGAAAATGAATCGAAATGGTGATCAAGGGCGATAACGGGTTGAGCAAGCCCTAGATAACGTAGAGAAGGAGGATATCACGCCATATAGAGCAGCAGCATCATCTCAAGGTATGTAGTTGCTTTGATTGAGTTAATTTTTTGGTGTTTAAGTAATGCAACCCAAAAAATGTTAGCCCTTAGAAATCTTGTTTGTTGAGTTCAAATCAGTCAAATATTATAAGCATCCATGCATTCAGTTAAAAGTGATTTCAAAGTTGATTAAACATTATTCTAAGCAAGCATGCATGTTATTCTCCTTTATTGTGGTATGCAGGTAATATTGATTACACAAATAACATGGAGTTAGAAGGGAGAGACGAGTTGGAGGCTGATGTGATAGAGGTAGTTGTCAAGTATGGTGGATGGTGGAAGGCTATTCCAAGAACAAACAGGAAGAAGTATGAATCTGGTAGGCAGAAGACAGTTAGGGTGGAGAAGACTGATACATTGAAGGGCATGTCAGATATGATTCATGAATTTTACCCCATAGCAAAAGGCCAGAGAATGAAGCTGGCTTATGTGGTTCCAGCATCAAACCCTAAGTTGTATAAGGCCATAAAGTCTGATAGGGATTTGGGGCAGATACTCTCAAAAGTGAAGAAGTTAGAGGTGTATATTACAGTGGATGGGGCAAGAAATGTGCACCCTATTGGTACATCTGAGAGGAGATATAACACCAGAAAGGCTTCCAGCCGTAGCAGCAACAAAGTTAAAAGTGTTGAAGAAATAATGAATCAAGAAATGTCAGCTTCTGATGAAGAATTCCCATGGGATGATGATGACAAGTATGTCAATGAAGATGGCTTGACTGATGTGATAGTGGATGAGATAGGTACAGCAGTTGGGATAGAGAATGAGGAGATATGCAGTGACCAAGCTGATAATTGTTACTCTGAGGATGAATATCATTCAGTTGCCAGCAGTGAGACAGAGGACATTGATGAAAATGAAGAAATTGACATGGTTGATGATCTGGATGGAGCTGTGTGGGATGTGAACTAGCAAGACCCTGAAATTCAGGTTGGCAAAAAATTTAAGGACAAAGCAGAGTTAAAGTATTGCCTTCAACAGCATTCAGTAAAAAGAAATTTTAATTTCAAACATTTGAAGAATGACTTGAAAAGGGTTATAAAATGCACAGCTGAAAATCGCCCATGGTATTTGAGAGCTAAAAGGCTATATGATGGGGTGACGTATGAAATTTCAAAGCTAGTGCCTACTCATTCTTGTACAGATATTAACAAGGTTGACAATATTCAGAGTTCAGCTAGGTGGATTGCTAGAAACATCCTACCAAATGTAAAGGCAAATCCAAATATAACACCCAAGGAAATAGTTGGCATCATCCATCAGAAGTATGAGCTGATTGTGTCTTACAGCAAGACTTGGAGGGCAAGATAGGTTGCTAAGGAAGAAATACTTGGGAAGGTTGAAGACTCATATGATTATGCTGAGGATTTAATGGCTGAGTTATTGCAGAGAAACCCTGGCAGCTGGATACATGTTGACAAAGAAGAAGATAACTCATTCAGAAGGATGTTTGTTAGTTTGAAGCCTTGCATAGAGGGATTCAAAAGTGGTTGTAGGAAGTTCATTGGTCTTGATGATTGTCATATACGAAGCAAATACTTGGGCATGTTAATGTCTGCAACAGCACTTGATGGGAATAATGGTTTATACCCAGTTGCATTTGCAGTGGTTGAAGGGGAAAGCTATTCCTCATGGTGGTGGTTTATGCTGAATCTAGATATTGCTTTTGAGGGAGGGCTGGCAGAGATATGTTTTATTTCAGATGAAGAAAATGGGTTATATCAAGCAGCAAGGAGGTGTTCCCCAAAGCAGAACATATGGTTTGTATGATGCATTTTTGGAAATATTTTAAGAAGAGATGGCATGGTGATTTCTATGAACAAACATTGTGGGATGCTGCAAGATCCTTTTCATGGGATGAGCTGAAGAGAAACATGGCTTTGCTGGCAGCAACTTCAAGGGATGCCTTCAATGAGATGGTGGCAGAGAAGACGTATAAGTGGTCTAGATCTCAGTTCTCAACAGCATCTAAAAATCATTACATAACAAATAATTTATCTGAGTCTTTCAATGCTTGGGTGTTAGATGCCAGATATTTTCCTGCTGTTGATTTGGTTGACAAAATTAGAGTTCAAATTATGACAAAGTTTGAGCAGAGGAGAAAACTGGCAAGTAGTGGAAGGGGTTGTTAGTCCCATATGCAGAAAGATATATACCAGATATAAGCAGATGATTGGGTACATGGATTGTTAGAAGACCTGCTGATGGAAAGAAGGCTGAGGTGGAGAATGAGAATATGAGGAGAGACATTGATCTGGATGAGGGGACATGTTCATGTGGTAGATGGCAGCTTACAGGGTTACCATGCATACATGTGGCCAATCTTATTGGCACAATAAGAAATGCGAAATGTGAGTATTTCTGTGGTGAAGCTTTCTTTGTACAGAGGTATACAAAAATAACACATATGTTTACTTGTTGTCATTACTCTTAATGTAAGTTAACAATCATTTATATATGTTTTCTATGCCTTGTATGTCATTGTTAATAGGTACAAAGATGCATATATCTTATCTGTGAATACTCTACCATCAAAAGACCAATGGGTTAGGAAATTCAAACAGTATACAATAGGTCATCCTAAGTCACAAAGGCCAAGAGGGAGGCCAAAAAAGAAGCGAATCAAGAGCAGTGATGAACTTGAAGCAAGTGGAGTGAGAAAGAGAATTCATAGATGCACAAGATGTGGGAATTCGGGGCATCATAAAAATGCTTGCAAGGAACCACTTAGAGCAGCTGCAACTACCCCAAAGCCTACTCATGCTGCTAATCCAACTCCTGCAGCTATCCCAACTCCTGCAGCTGCCACAACCCAAGCTCCTGCAGCTTCTCCTGCTCCTGAAGTTGCCACAACTCATGCAGTTGACAAAAAAGTTAACAATTCAAGGTATAATCATTTTATTTTCTAAATACGACACAGAATTTTATATGTCTAACAACTGCTCTAATTTTTCTATTTAGGGTAACAAGAGGTAGAGGTAGAGGGAGATTGGCTGTTGGAAGACGAAGAGTTGAGAATATAAACCTAGATTTGTATGAGCATGAATGAAGTTCTGTGTCAGCAACATGCAGGCTGAAAGGTAGGGGAAGAGGAAAAAAACAGTTAATTCTGTTGGCAGTACTCAGCGTAAGAATCAATCAAAAACTACTGCAGAAAGGCTTACAAGGAGGCTTGATGAAGCATTTTTAAGCTTGAGAAAGGCATCGAGGGATGTGCATGTATCAAAGTCAGATATGCAGCAGCCTACTGGGGCTTTGAGCATGACACATGTTGCCACATCAGAAACAGAGCATCCTCTGCATGGAGCATGGAACATTGAGCAAGCAAAATTGACTATGTTTACTGAACATGAATCAGGAGATGTGAACATGGTGCAGCAGCAGCAGCAGCTTCATGTAGAATTTGGGTCACAAACATCAGTAACTGTCCCCAAGAGTCAAGGCAGAGGTAAAAAGTTACCTATGCGTGGGAAACATCCATCAAAATAGCCCCGTAGGATATATGGGTGTGCTATGTTTCATTTTGGGTGCTATGTTTCATGTCTCATTTTTGGTGTTTACTACTACTCTGTTTAATTATGGAGTTCTGTGCTATGGTTGATGATGGGCTGGCAACAACATGCTTACTAGTACAATGTATCATGTGGTTGACATTTTATGGGTGACATATTATAAGCATGAAAAATAAATGCCTGTTTAGGGCTCAGAATATGATATAATATGGCCAGGTTTCAGTTTATAATGTTTCATTTTGTGTTAATGTCTGTGTTTCAGTTTGTCCTGTTTCATTGTGGTGGTTTATGCTTGATTTTGTGTATATATTGATTATTCATTGCCATAGATTAGTTTTTCTACCGAGTCTTTCTTTGTTGTATCCTGTATTTTGTGTCTAAATTTTTATGCAGTTGGATGATATTGTGTTCATATTGTTTATTCTTTGCCTGTACAAGTCACAACATGATTTGTTACTTGCATTTTATTGGATGGCTGCATATGCAAGTATTCAACCTCACATGATATTTGCATATTGCTTATTCTTTGCATGTATACATATTGTACCATGTTTGCTGTATCAGGTATCCTGTATTCATCTCAATATATACACATATTGATGGCTATTATTGCTGCTATTGTTTCTATTGTGGCTGCTATTGTTTCCATGTAGCAGCTATTGTTTCCCGTTTCTGAGCACACATGCCTGTATTCATCCCCATTTCATCACACAATATACACAGTTGCCACAGCACACATAATCACATACTTTAACAGATCACATCATATTTTTTTCATTTTTTCAGATACACAACTGCCACATCACTCACTCTCCCATGTTCCACATTACACACTCTCTATCATAGAACAAGAACCCCTAGATATGTTGATACATCTCAGACTTGATCCACAAATTCCAGTCTCACTCTAGCATTCTCATACCACAGACTTGAACAAAACACAAACAATTATAACAATGCAGAGTACTCTCATCTGGAACACAACTTTAGCAATGTCATCCCTTAAGCACCCAATCTCCTTTCTGACTTTGATGAATTCATTATGCAAGCCATTCACCCATTAAAGAACCCGCAACCCCTATCATTTGGACTTTTATATCTTGGACATCCATAGAACATGAACCCCTTGTTCTCACCCATGTAATTTTAGCCTGTATGGATCAATACACTAGAGGGGGGTGAATAGTGTAAAAAATGTTGTAAATAAAATGTTAGTAATATTTGCAAAGATGGCATAGAAATAAAATGACAAGTACTGAAATTAAATCAATCGCAAACACAGAGATTTATCCTGGTTCGGATCCTTGTGATCCTACTCCAGTCATCTACCCCGTAGAGATTTTCAATCCACTATAATCACTTGCCCCGCAAGCACAAACTTACAAAAATGGCGACACTCCCCGTGTCCCAAACTTTGTACAATCTATAAACAGAGATTCAAACCTGTTAAACAATGAAATAGAAAAACACCTATAGCCTTGTTATAAATTTTAGAGAATGAATTCAAGGATGTTGTTTAGAAGATGAACTTCAAGATGTAAAAGATATGTAATGAAGAGCAACACTTGAAGTTCTCTGGTTCATAAAAGAAGAGAGATTAATCGATTTCTTCTTGCAATTATGAACACAAACAACTTTCCAAAATGATGTTGAAAATCCAAGTTCTTCCGTTCTTAAACGAAGAAAGAAATCTAATGATTTCTTCTTACAAATAAGAAAAGAACAACTAATGGCCTAAAGCTTTAGAAAATGAAAGACTTGATTTCAACAAATAAGAGAGTAAAGAAAAGGAAAGTGAGTGAAGAGAAAGAGAGGGTCTACCCATCTATTTATAGTGTTTAGGGACGGTTGGGGACTGTAGTTAACGTTGGAAAACGGGCAAGAACCGTCCCTGAAAATTTGGGATCAAAACGGCTAGTTTTGAAATTGGTCGACCAAAAGGACAAATTGGTCGACCAAAATTTAGAGAGAGAATTTTGACCGTTGGAAGAAAGTTCTAGAATCTACACGGTTATGAGAGTTTGCATATGTAATCCCATAGTCAAATTCGAAGGTTAAAAATTGGTCGACCAAAATGGGGTTATTGGCTGCCAATTTTCAAAGTTGCGAATTTTCGAAATTGGGAAGTGTAGATCTCTGAGTAATGGAACCTAGATGACTAAGACATGTTATCACAAGGCTTTGTGACTCTAATAAAGTAAATTTGACAATGATTACATAAAGCCGTAGATTGGACTGCATCTGCAACTGAATCTGAGAAGCTTCTTTGCAGGAGATCCTTATCAAGTGATTATATATCCAAGTCGTGGATTAGGTGTTTTTGCCTTTCCAGCTTCATGAATGATATATCTGTTTGAATACGCATGAAGATATCTGATTTGTGTGGAACTCAGCATTGATATGTATCTGCATACATAGAGTTAGTAGCACTGAATGTGTTTGTCATATCAAAATCATATGGGAATAGAAATATAGAATTATGAAATTCCAACATTCTCCCCCTTTTTGATGATGACAAACATGAAAAAATATATATCGTTAAAATTGAACATATCAGATATACTCCCCCTGAATATGTGGATACTCCCCCTGAGTAGATAAAATATATTCTCCCCCTTTGGAATCCTCAAAAAGAGGCAAAGAAGAGAGGAGGTAAAAAAATAGGAGAGAAATATAAGTAGCGGCAAAAGGAGTATATTGTCTTAAAAAAGAATGAACAAAAAATTTGGTCAGTAGTGGAAATTGAGTAGTAGACCAAATAAAGTAAAGAGGCCAAAATAATGTGAGCAGGCCATATAAAAAAATGAATGGACAGGCCATTAAAATACATGCGAATGTAGGGCCATTAAAAAATATTGGAGAGGATCTGTTATGAAAAATATGTGATACTACCTGTTATATATATATATATATATTAAAAAACGAATGAAATATAACTTGTAGAAAAAAATTTTGAGGGATGAGAACCAAAATTTCACAGCAGCAAAATTTCAAAGCTGCTAAGTGGTTATAACTTCTGTTGCAATGTGAGGAATGCTTGGAAAAAATGAATAGGGAAGCCCGGCCTTCATAATACACAGAAAGTGGGACTAGGCAACGGAGCCATGTACAGAACCAAATGTGAAACATAGGAGAAGGCCATTAAAAAATGTATAGAATATAATCCAAACAGAGGATGAACATAACATCACAGAACAATTAGCTAAATAACCAGGGGATATAACCAAAGTAACTGGACATAACCACTAGAAGAGAATAGAATATCACAAAACAATGTAGCCATTGACAACCGAGTGACATAAATAGGGGATAACAATTACAGAACAACCAAGATAAAATCCAAGGACAACCAAAACATCACATATAAACTAACAACAAGAAATATTAAGCCAAGGGAATGGTTGCAGAAGAGAAAGCAAACAACACCATACTAAAAAACAGAAGTAATGAACCAAATATAACCCAAAGTGTGGACAGAACTGAGTTTGACATAACAAAACATCATAAGCACATTGCTGGAAAGCAGCATCAACTAAGGGAAGAGCATAGAAACAACATACATCCCATAGTCTGAACATATGAACAACAGCAAACAACAAAACAACAAAACCCAAATGTCTAAACACCAACAAACCAAGAAACTAACACAAGAATATCACCAGACACCTATGAAACGAGTACCCAAAGTGCCCAAAACAACCATCGGAATCCACAGAAGCCAAGATCTAAGGCCGTGATGGCCCAGGAGGAGAGGTCGGTGTGTCGGAAGATGGGCGATGAACACTGAAATGCAAACCCTCAAAATAATTAGAAATCGTGGCTACGGCGATATGAAGAGATTCCATCATCTTGTTATGCTCGCGCATGGTATGATCGCTGGAGCTCAGATGAGACTGAAGACCGTGGAATCCATCGTGCATCTCATTTCTAATATCAAAAAAACCACGTGTAATAGAATGGCGGAGAGCACGGACTTCACTAAGCAATTCATCACCATGGGAGGAGGATGGTGTAACTGGAGTGCTAGGAGAAGCACCAGAATGGGAATACCGCTTTCTAACTGGAACACGACCACGTGGGTGAGACGAGGAGCCGGGGGTATGGGTGGCAGGAGTGGGACGGGTGGTAGGAGTGGGACGAGGTCGGGGAGAGCGAGTACGGATGCGAGGAGAGCGAGACATGGATCTAGTAGTAGGACGGGATGGAATGGGAGATGTGTCATGGTCAGAGGCAACGGCATCGTCTTCCTCCTCATGATCAGAAGTGTCAGAAATCACCAATTGCATATATGTAAGTGTCTCAGAGTTGAAATCTATAGGGTTAAGGAGTGGGACTGAATTGGCAAAAGGAACCTGAAATGCTTCTAGGATCCGAGTGATAAGTGAAGGCAGGAAAATGTGAGTGCGTACAGGTTTGACCAATGTGTCCAAAAGAACAGAACCCCAACAAATGGGAAGTTCTCCCATCAAGGCATAGAGGCAACGTGTGGTCTTGGTACTGACGTAATTGAGGGAACCGATCTTTGGGGCGAGATTGGTGAGGATTATTTTAACCATCATGCGGGCAGGGGGATGAAGGGTGGCCGCGGAACGCTTGGGGCGGAAATCAGTGGACAACAGAAGCTTAATGGCTGTGCCAGTGGGATTTTCGGCTAGAGATTGGACATGGGTCGGGGATAGATTCAGTAGCCGAGAGCTCATTGGGCCAGTCAACCTGAAGTAAAACCCATTCACAATGGTGGTAACAGAAAGCATACCAGCCTGGGTGGATGAATCCAAATTTGCATGGAACTCTCGGACGAGAGTAGGGAAGTAAGGAGTACGGTTGGCCGTCGACCAGAGGGGGACGAGGCCGGCGGAGCGGAGAGGGCCGAAGATCCGGGAGAAGCCGTGATCGTTGAAGTCGACATGGCGTTCGGGATGGAACGTGAGGGTCTCTAGGAGGCGAAATTGCTGCGTAGCCGCCGGAGAACGGAAATAGGCCGGGGCGGCCGTCGCAACGAAGTCTTGGGAGCGCGGATCCATCGGTGTTGACGGCGAAATACGGCTGATCGAAGGTAGAGCGGAGCCGTGCGAGGGAAATCGGCAACGGAAGTTGATTTTGGGGTGGGCGCTGGCGAAATCGGGGTCGGAGCCGGCAAAATCGGCGGTCGGCGGGCTAGGAGAGCGACGGAGGGTCGATTGAGGAGAGGTGGAGGATCGGCGACGGGATGGTGGGTGTGGGGAGGCGCCGGGGGGTTATTGGGTGGAGGTCGACGATTAGGGTAGGGCGGTGGAGAATCGTGAAAGGAGGAGGCGGACGGAATTTGGGGGGAAAATGGGTGCTTCGAGAAAGAGAAAGAAAAAAACCTTGGGAGAAGATATTTGTTGTGACTTATGATCCCTAGGCAAGAATTAAATAGGAAAAATAATCAGTTAAGGGAAGTTGTGGGAACTGACAGAATTCCAATCGGTAGAGCAGTTGAAAAAACGAATCCCACGCAAATTTGAAAACGAAAGGATGGGTTCAGTTTTGGAAACAAAAATGGAGGGAACTGGTAACGAGAATAAGCGGGAAGACGAAGTAGTTACCGAAAATAATAATAAAAATCGACAATTGGCGACCAATATTGGTGAATTGGTCGATCAATTTCTAAAAATAGCCAAAAAATTTTGAAAAAAATTTGAAAACATTCTAAAAATAAAATAAGAATATGTCAGAAGTCTGATTCACTAATAATCCCTAAATTCCTACGAAGCTTAATAAAAGTCTCCTCTTTCAAAGGTTTAGTCAAAATATCAGCAGTCTGATATTCAGTAGCTATAAATTTAAGAACTATATCTCCTTTCTGAACATGATCATCTAGAAAATGATGACGTACATCAATATGTTTTGTACGAGAATGATGCACATGATTTTTAGAAAGATTAATAGCACTAGTATTATCACACATAATAGGGCAAGTAGAGCAATCAATACCATAGTCTGAAATAGTTTGTTTCATCCATAAAATTTGAGCACATGCTAAACCAGCGGCAATATATTCTGCCTCGGTTGTAGATAATGAAACGGAGTTTTGCTTTTTGCTAAACCATGAAACTAAAGCATGTCCTAAGAAGTGACATGTACCACTGGTACTTTTACGATCTAATTTGCAACCAGCAAAATTTGCATCACTATATGATAATAAATCAAATGTGCTTGACTTGGGATAAAATAAACCAAAATCAGAAGTGTGCTTAACATATCTAATAATCCTTTTTACGGCAGTTAGATGTGAAACCTTAGGATCTGCCTGAAAACGTGCACATAAACATACTGAAAACATAATATCTGGTCTACTAGCAGTTAAATAAAATAGAGAGCCAATCATACCTCTGTAAAGACGTTGATCAACACTCTTACCATTTAAATCTTTGTCGAGAGAAGTAGATGTACTCATTGGAGTACGTTTTTCGGCAGAACTTTCTAAACCAAAACGCTTAATGAGTTCCTTAGAATACTTGCTTTGGTGAATGAAGATTCCTTCCTTCAATTGTTTGATTTGAAGACCGATGAAGTAATTGAGTTCACCCATGTGACTCATCTCAAATTCTTTCTGCATAATCTTAGAGAAATCTTGACAAAGAGATTCATTAGTAGAACCAAAAATAATATCAACATATATTTGAATAATGATTATGTCAGATTTAATGTTCTTAATAAATAGAGTGGAATCTATTTTACCAATAGAATAACCAGAATTTAAAAGATAGTTTTTAAGTCTTTCATACCAAGCACGAGGTGCTTGTTTGAGACCAAATAAAGCTTTCTTCAATTTGAAAACATGATTTTCTAAATTTTCATGAATAAAACCAGGAGGTTGTTTAACATAAACTTCCTCCTTGAGAAAACCATTTAAAAAGCACTTTTGACATCCATTTGAAATAATTTAAAATCTTTAAAACATGCAAATGATAACAACATGCGAATAGACTCAAGACGTGCAACTAGTGCATAGGTTTCATCATAATCAATACCTTCTTCTTGATTATAAACTTGTGCAACCAATCGTGCCTCGTTTCTAATTACCTGACCAGATTCATCCAATTTATTTTTGAATACCCACTTAGTACCAATAATTGAATGATCTGTTGGTCTGGGAACTAATTCCCAAACATCATTTCGTTGAAATTGATTGAGTTCTTCCTGCATAGCGATAATCCATGAGCTGTCTTCACATGCATCTTTGATGTTCTTTGGTTCAATGGATGAAAGGAAAGCACAATGCGCCATTTGTTCAATTTGACGACGAGTTCTAACTCCATCTGTAATATCTCCGATGATTAACTCTGATGGATGGTTTGGAACTTGTGCAAATACCTTGGGAAGATCTGTATTATCTGAAATAGACTCAACAGAATGTTTAGTAGCATCAATTTCATCAAATTTAATATTATCTAAAGAATTAGATAAAGGTAATATATTCTATTCATCATAAATAATGGGAGAATTAGATGAGGGGTTCTCATCAAATGTGACATGTAGCGATTCTTCAACTGTTGAAGTTCTTTTGTTATATACTCTGTAGGCTTTGCTACGTGTTGAGTATCCAACAAAAATACCTTCATCAGATTTCGAATCAAATTTATCAAGTGCTTCTTTAGTATTAAGAATGAAACATTTACATCCAAATACTTTAAAATATGATACACGTGGAATGCGTTTAAAGAATAATTCAAAATAAGTTTTATTAAGCAATGGCCTTATAAGAACTTTATTCATAACGTAACAAGCAGTTGTGACAGCTTCAGACCAAAAATATTTTGGTAACTTACTATCACAAAGCATTGTTCTTGCACATTCCTTTAAAGTTCTATTTTTCCTTTCTACTACTCCATTCTGAGGAGGAGCACGAGGAAAAGAAAAATTGTGAGTAATGCTATTTTCATTACAAAAATTGGTAAAAGATTCATTTTCAAATTCTCCTCCATGATCACTACGAATAGTGACAATGTTAGAGGATTTGATCTTTTGTATCTTTTTACAAAATATTGAAAATTCTTCAAATGCATCATTCTTGTTTTGTAAGAATATAACCCAAGTATATCTTGAATAATCATCAACAATGACAAATGCATATTTACTTCTACTCAAAGAAGCTACTTTTGAAGGACCAAACAAATCCAAGTGTAAGAGTTCTAATGGTCTCTTTGTTGAGATAACGTCCTTTGATTTAAAAGAAGATTTGTGCATTTTTCCTTGTTGACAAGCATCACAAAAATGTTTGTGTTTGAAAGAAATGTTTGGCATTCCATTTACTAACTTGTGTTTTGAAATATGTGCTAGATTTTTAAAATTCGTGTGTCCAAAACGTTTATGCCATAAAAGAGTATCATCTAATGTAATCATTAAACAATGATTATTAGTGGTAACAGACATGCATAAGATATAAATGTTATTCTTACGCTTACCACGGAATAAAATAGATGACATCAGAATCATAAATGATGCAATCATTTTGTTCAAAAACAATTTTGTAATTTTTATCGCATAACTGACTAATGGAAAGCAAATTATGTTTCAAACCGTCAACCAAGTGAACATTCTCAATGATAGGCTGATTTGTATTGCAAACTGTTCCAGTGCCTATGATTTTGCCTTTCTTGTTGTCACCAAAGGTAACTGTGCCTCCATCTTTATATATAATGGTTGAAAGCAAGTTGACATTTCCTGTCATATGTTTTGAACATCCACTGTCCAAAATCCATTTTTCCTTTTTAGGTACCTGAAAAATAAAACATTAAGCATTGGTACCCTTTATTTGAGGGTCCTTGGGATTAGATTTTAGGAAGCCAAACCCAAGTGAAATTTGGCTTTTTAATGTAGTCATAAGAATGAACAATAGAATGTAAATAATGAGAAATATAATAATTTCTATCTTCTAAGCATGAATTCTTAGGAACTCATATTCTAATTGTAGTAGGTTTCCTAAGAGATGATTTTGAAATGTTATTAACATTTCTTTGTAAAGAAGAAGTAGGAATGTTTACTTTCTTCGTGTAAATAAATGCGTGATTCTTCTTTTGAGGTTTAACAAAAGTTGTTTTTCCACAAGAAGAAGAAGTGCCACAAGACTTGGGTGCATCCTTATGAGAATATCCCAGACATTGTCTATGATTTGCTGGATGTTGTATTTTTAGCAAATCATCGAGATTAGTCTTTCCTTTGTTAAATTTATTAATATTGGAAGATATCTCGTCGTATTTCATCTTTAGTGATGAAATATTTTTATCCATTTCGGATATTTGTGTATGAAGTTCTAGATTCTTAGTTTTGAGAATATCATCCTCTTTACTAAGATCCAAATTTTGAGAAGATGTATTCCAATATGTATGGAATTTGGTGTAGTGTTCTTAGAAGAAGATAATGCTTGATATTTAATAAGAAGATCGTCATTATTCTGTTTCAAAGATTTATGTTGACTATTTAAATTTTTGAAACGAGAATAGAGATCTTTCAATGCATCTAATAATTCTTCATTACTAAAAGCACTTACCTCATCTTCATTTTATTGTGCCATAAAGCACATATTAGCACTTTCATCATGGTCATCTTCATCATCAGAAGATTCATCCCAAGTTGCTGCAAATGCTTTCTTCATCTTGTCAAACTTCCTTTCCCTTCTGGATTGATCATTGTTGTTGAAAGTTTTGAATTTGGCCTTGAGAAGCGGACAATCTTTCTTCATATGTCCTGGCATGTTACAATTGAAGCAAAGTGAAGAATCAGTATTTTTAGATTTATTATTATACTTACCTTTTTGAAAGAACTTTCTGAAGTTCTTGGCAAAGAATGCTATGTCATCATCTGAATCTTCATTATCTGATGTTGTGTTGAAGGCGAGTACTTTCTTCTTTTGATCTGATTCCTCTTTTGCATCTTGTAATGTGACTTCATGTGCCATTAAGTTACCAATTAGATCTTCCATGGATAATGTGGAAAGATCATTGGCTTCCTCAATAGCGTGATCTTTGGACGCCATTCTGGGGAGAGTACCTTAAGAATCTTGCGTACTTGATCAAGAGAAGAGTAAACTTTTCCAAGAGCATTAAGAGAATTAATAATGTTAGTGAATCTGGTGTTCATTTCTCCAATCGTCTTTGTCTTGCATCTTGATCAACTCATATTTATGAACCAAAGAGGCAATCTTAGTTTCCTTCACTTTATTGGTTCCTCATGAGTTACCTCGAGTATGTGCCAAATCTCCTTTGCACTTTTGGCCTGAGATACTCGATTAAACTCATATTTATCCATGTCACAGAATAAAACATTCATGGCCTTTGAGTTGTTGGTCTTTGCAGATTTGTCGTTAGCGGTCCAATCAGCAACAGGTGTTGGCTTTATATATCCTGTCTCTACGATGTCCCAAATCTCATAATGCATACTTTGGAGATGAATCTCCATTCGTATTTTCCAATATGAGTAGTTAGAACCATCAAATAGAGGAGGACGAACTTGAGAGTGCCCTTCAGGATGCTGATTTGTGTTGTAGTTGTGTGGAACAGCGTTCAGGCTTGATTCTGCCATCTTAACCTTGCTATGATACCAAATGTAATTTTAGCCTGTATGGATCAATACACTAGAGGGGGGTGAATAGTGTAAAAAATGTTGTAAATAAAATGTTAGTAATATTTGCAAAGATGGCACAAAAATAAAATGACAAGTACTGAAATTAAATCAATCGCAAACACAGAGATTTATCCTGGTTCGGATCATTGTGATCATACTCCAGTCATCTACCCCGTAGAGATTTTCAATCCACTATAATCACTTGCCCCGCAAGCACAAACTTACAAAAATGGCGACACTCCCCGTGTCCCAAACTTTGTACAATCTCTAAACAGAGATTCAAACCTGTTAAACAATGAAATAGAAAAACACCTATAGCCTTGTTATAAATTTTAGAGAATGAATTCAAGGATGTTGTTTAGAAGATGAACTTCAAGATGTAAAAGATATGTAATGAAGAGCAACACTTGAAGTTCTCTGGTTCATAAAAGAAGAGAGAGATTAATCGATTTCTTCTTGCAATTATGAACACAAACAACTTTCCAAAATGATGTTGAAAATCCAAGTTCTTCCGTTCTTAAACGAAGAAAGAAATCTAATGATTTCTTCTTACAAATAAGAAAAGAACAACTAATGGCCTAAAGCTTTGGAAAATGAAAGACTTGATTTCAACAAATAAAAGAGTAAAGAAAAGGAAAGTGAGTGAAGAGAAAGAGAGGGTCTACCCATCTATTTATAGTGTTTAGGGATGGTTGGGGACTGTAGTTAACGTTGGAAAACGGGCAAGAACCGTCCCTGAAAATTTGGGATCAAAACGGCTAGTTTTGAAATTGGTCGACCAAAAGGACAAATTGGTCGACCAAAATTTAGAGAGAGAATTTCGACCGTTGGAAGAAAGTTCTAGAATCTACACGGTTATGGGAGTTTGCATATGTAATCCCATAGTCAAATTCGAAGGTTAAAAATTGGTCGACCAAAATGGGGTTATTGGCTGCCAATTTTCAAAGTTGCGAATTTTCGAAATTGGGAAGTGTAGATCTCTGAGTAATGGAACATAGATGACTAAGACATATTATCACAAGGCTTTCTGAGTCTAATAAAGTAAATTTTACAATGATGACATAAAGTCGTAGATAGGACTGCATCTGCATTTGAATCTGAGAAGCTTCTTTGCAGGAGATCCTTATCAAGTGATTATATATCCAAGTCGTGGATTAGGTGCTTTTGCCTTTCCAGCTTCATGAATGATATATCCGTTTGAATACGCATGAAGATATCTGATTTGTGTGGAACTCAGCATTGATATGTATCTGCATACATAGAGTTAGTAGCACAGAATGTGTTTGTCATATCAAAATCATATGGGAATAGAAATATGGAATTATGAAATTCCAACACCTTTGTACAGGTCACCACAGAGCATGAGAACCCACAGAAGCATGTCTTGGGACTGGCCTGCTCATCAGCACCATGGGCAGCCATTGCATCGCTTGCAGAGCTTGAAGTATCATACGATCTTGTCATTTTCTTTGCTGGAGAATATGCTGCTTTCATTTGCTCTCTCTGACTTGATCCGGAGGAAGCAGAAGATATGGAGATCAAATTTTAGTGACGTTGGGTTTTCTTCCTCGATTTTCTTGTTGGAGATCTGCATATGACATTGGGTTTTATGGATTCGCGTGTTATGACCGTTGGCAATGAACCGTTGTGGCTGAGGAGGAAGAAAGGTTGAAGGGCATAACGGTCATAACACTTTTTCCGTCAGATTAGTTGGAATATTCCCTTGATATTTAACCAAGGGACTCTTTTGGAGTTAGTTATTTAAATTAAGGGACCAAATAGTAAAAGCTATTATTTGGGGGACTCTTTTAAAATAACCCATTTTTTGGGGGATTGATGCCTAAAAAACCCATTTAAATTTCCCACACAACCCAACATCCCCTACCCCCTACACAAACAAAACCATTGTTCAAAGTTCAGACCCCCCCCCCCCCCCCCCCCCCCCCCCCCCCCCCCTCATACAAAAAAGCGTAACAAATAAACAAACAAAGAAAAGGAAAAAAAAATGTTTAACCTCCTTGGCTACATGCATCACTTTCTGTTTCTTAATTTTGCCACTAGAGACTTTTATTAACTGAAAATGACTCGCTCATCGTAAGTGTTAGCTCGTGTCTTTCTAAACTCAGTGGTTATTTTTTGCATGGCTATATTTTCTTTTCATAACTCTAAACGACATCAGAAGTCATAATGAACTTGGATGTGTCTCTTCAATCACCAAGGGTACCTTTAGGCCTTGGATGCTTGAACATACCAAGTATGATGTCACGTAGGATGTTCCCAAAGACACAAGTTCAAAATTTCTCGCAAATTTTACGCTCTTTCGAGTGGGGGGTAGCGGTGTTTAGAACGATACATGAACCCCACATGAATTGCAACTGGGCCATGGCTCATCTACCAAGATAAACAGTATTTTGGTTTTTTTGTTTTTATTTCATGTACTACTACTTTATTTCATCTCTTAGTATAGATACGTTATGCAAGAATTTTGTCACATGTCCTAAGATTGTATTCTTGTTTAGTTCTTTGAATCAAATATTGGACGTTTCTTTGCATTACTATTGCTGGTTTATATGGTATTAATCCAGTTTTGATTTCTGGTCAAGCTTTCTATTTGTGATGTTACCTGCTGTGCGGTTTAGGTCGATTGCTGATTATCCTTGTGTGTTCGAAAATGCAGGCTTCGCAGGGCAGATGAACACATTTCGGAGAGAGGTACAAAAGAAGATACTCTTATCTGTTAAACGCCGTGATCATTGTAGCGTATGTTTGAGACTGAACTACAACTCTATTCCGTGCTCACTACCATAACCGCTAGAACTTTCACTTGTGTTACTTGCATCACTCCTATCCTCCCCCCACCAACGTGAGGCTGTTGAGGCTTTCAATTCATTCATCAAAAGATATTGTGATATATACAACTGCCATGCTTTGATTCAATCCGCCATTTGCATGTCTATCATTTGATTCGTTTGTTGCTTCCATTGTGAATATTAACTTTAGACAATAAAACTAACTACGACTCTGTTAGTATGAAATGGCATGCGGTAAACTATCCATAGATTTTATAATACTTATGCTTAACTTTAGAAATTCACTTTGATCATTCACCAAAACATCATTTGATATGTTTTTAATCAAAACTATCTTAAGTTTTATTGTTGTTCTTTAAAACTATCCCAAAATATACACTTGTTTCTAGAAACTAACTAAAAGTCTGAGTTGAATTTAATAAAACTATATTGTACTGTGCAAATTAATGGACTGTTTTGGTGAACTTTGAAAGGTAAGCGGGGGTTTTGGTGAATTTCTGATGGTAAGGATGATATTGTTAAATGCATGGATACTTTAGAGTAGTTTTCGTAAACTAAGCCGAAATAGTCGACAAATTGTTGTATTGGCTTATTGGTATATGGTGATACTTAGAATTCATTTGAAAAAGTTAAACTAGTCGATGAAGATCAAAAAAGCTTGGTATGAGCAAGACTTGTCTGATAGCAGTTCGGATCGTTTATGGAACCCGACTGACTTGACCCGACCTGTCGCCTCCTAAACATTGACGTGCCTTGGAACAAGACATTTGTTCCATGCTTCTATCATCTTATGAGATGTGAACGGATGTGGGCACAAGAAGACGCTTGTTTGTCAATTCATTTGACAAACCTGGTCTCGTTTTAAGTTGGCATGGTTCTTGGTTTTGCTTGCATGCCAGTTGTCACCTCTCTTGTATGCTCCGACTTATCGTGTTCCCTTCAATGAATCATTACATGTTTGTGTTGATTCTTATTAAAAATAAAAAAGTCGAAATAATAAAGTTATTCTTGTTATGAATAGACTCTTTGAGACCTTTCGTATATCCATCCCTTCGTATTCTACTCTGATATATTAATATATATGTGAGGCTAGGAAACCCCTAGCTATCACTCTTTTCTTGGATACTCTTCATCTCTCAACGCGTTATCAGCACGACGATGCTTTCAAGATTTTTTCCGCCGTTTCCTATCAAACGGAGAGTTTTAATAATTAATAACACTAAAATTATTAATTAATCAAAACACTATGATTTATTTTGAAATAAAAATTAAATATTTTTTTGTTTGATGGGTGAAATTTGGGGTTTGATTTTCATGCTCTAACAGGTTTAGTGATGGGGATATTGGTAGAAAAACAAGTTAAACTTGGTACATGTATATTAATTAGTAATTCATGTGGTCACACGTCAAGGTGGCCATTTGGCCCGTGGGCCCGGTCCTGGGGGCGTTGACCGGGCCTCGGGCCCGGCCTGGCCCGAGGGTAGGGCCGGATTCCCGGACCCCCCGGCCCGGCAGGCCGGCCCGGCCCGCGAACGGGCCCATGGCCCGGACAAAGACGGGCGGGCCCGGCTCGGACAAAATGCCCCCCCTCCCCCCCACACCCACTATTCATATTTAAAAATCAAAATTAGGGGAGCATCTAATTATTGCGAAAGATATTTAAATTTGAAAGAGTATATTTAGAAGGGAATCATGTAGATTAGGTGGCACCTGATCTAATAGATGAGGTGTAAGACACAAAAAGGGGGCCCTCACGGTGGGGCTTGTACTTTCCATTTTTTATGTCTTGGCACCTGATCTAATAGGTCATGTGCTACCTTTTCTACATTATTCTATATATGGAAATAACCATATCACAAAATTAGGGGAGCACCTAATTATGCCATAAAAGGCCTGCTGTTTATGGTAATTTGTTTATATTTGCCGTAAAAGAAATAAACTATCATAAATTTGAAAGCGTATATTTGGAAATAACCGTAACCCAAAATTAGGGGAGCATGAAAATTCAACAAATTTGGCAGAGTATACAATGAAGTATTAAAAGACAAAAAAAATAACACTTAGTTTTAAAATAATTATTAGGAAATTCAGCCCCCTGATAAAATTGCACCTGTTGTGAAGGGATAATACCGAGTTGGTTAGTCGGTTGGGATCACGGTTTATCTTATAGATAAGACCGTATCTAATGTATCTTATCTGTATATGCTCTCCTATATGCTATAAATTAAGAGCTGGGGGTTTCTCCCCAGATGATGATTCATAACACGTTATCAGCACGAGACTCTAATTAAAATTTCCACACAAAATCGATCGGCGCGAAAGCGAAGAAAGGCGGGAGATCCATGCGCGCGGCGTCAAGCTTCATCAATCGAGCGTCGTCATCCACGTAGGCTTCGTTCAACCGTCGCTATATCCGGAGGACGGATATAGAGGTAAATCTCACTAAAAATGTCGTTTTTATCATACGTATGATAGTATTTTCCATAGATCTCGCAAGATCGAAGTGGAATCAGGGCTAATTGTCCAAAAATCATGGTTTTAACATGTTTTAAAATCCGTAAATAATAGGAATATGGTTCTTACCCTATCCTGGCCTCGGCCGCCGGCCGCCCCTTCCCCTTCCCCCCTGTGCCGCCCCACTAGGGGGGCGGCCTTCGCGCCGCCGGTCTCCCCCCCCGAAGGGGGGCCGCCGCCCGTCATGCGCGTTCCCCCCGTCTGAAGTGAGGGGGGCTGCCACCGGTCTTCCCCCCCGAAGGGGGGCCGCCGCCCGTCACGCGCGTTTCCCCCCGCCTGAAGCGAGGGGGGATACAGCCGGTCTTCCTACCCCCCACCCCCCCGGAAGGGGCGCCGTCGCCCGTCACACACGTTCCCCCCTCCCGGCCTGAAGCGAGGGGGGCTGCCGCCGGTCCCCCCCGAAGGGGGGCCGCCGTCGCTACTCGCACATCCCCCCCGCCTGAAGCAAGGGGGGCCGCTGCCCCCGCACCCCCTCGCTCCGGCTAGAGGAGGATGCCGTATGACCCCGCGCCCCCTCGCTCTGGCGAGGGTGACGCTGCTTATCGCCAGAGGCATCAGAGCAAGGGGCGGCGGCGGCTAGCCCTAGCCGCTGCCCCTCAACCCCATTCTCATACTGGGACTGTAACCCATATAACAAAAAATAATTGAATGGACTGCAGGCCTGAAGCCTGAAGCCAAGCTGCGGGCCTCAGGCCCGCAATCAATTTTTCAATAAAAAACAAAGAAAAATGTCTGCGGGCCTGAAGCCTGCAGACACACTGCGGGCACAGGCTGCCTATACTGAAAAAACACAGAAACAACTAAAATAGGGGGGTTTTAGGGGCTAAAAATTAATTCTGGGGGCCTAAAAATTCATGAAAAATCATGATAAAATAGGAGACATTTGGGGACTCTTGGGGATAAATTGGGGATAATTTAAAAGGAAAATTTCTTCCTTTTATGAAAAACATGTTATATTTTGGGCTCTTTTTCAATCTTTTTGAATAAACCCAACTAGCACAACCCCTTGCATTATATGATACCTTTGTAGGATCATAACTATATGCTACACATCATTTTAAGCTTATTCTATGGATAAAATATGTTTGGTTGTGCAAATATTAAAACTTAATAATTAGGAAGAACCTGCGACCGCTCTGCCGTTAGTCAGCTAACCTAACGGTGTATGACGTTGCCCAGTGGTCCAATAATTATTAAGTAATTAAATTGTTTATCCTTTCTGTGAATATAAATGACTGTGATGCCTGTGATGAAAATGTCTGCTGAAAATGTTTGATGTGCACAAATTTTTGCATGGATGACTAATTGCGGTTTTGGATCGGCTATTTAAGTCCTACATTTTATTTCCTGCACTTTTCTTTTACTTTTGATAGAAATTGTAGTGAGGAATTTATGTAAATGTCCAAGACCGAAGACCACTTTCCATGGAGACGGAGGCCACAATTGAAGCTAAAGATCTTATATGGGACCCACGGGGTTTCCAAAGTTGTAATTTCTTTTTTAAGCTTTCATTTGTGTAATATGGACTGTAATAGACTTTGGACTTCTTATTTATTTGGGACTGGTCGATCCACGCAATTAGCTCTTCATATAAAAATTGCCTCCGCATGAAAATGTTTATTGTTAAATTATTAATTCATGTAAATTTGTGCTCTGCTAGATAAAATGGCTAAAATCGCAAGTTTCGATTTCGAAGTGCTGGATACATCAGGGAGAAACTATCTGAGCTGGCAGCTCGATGTGAAGTTCCATCTGCGGGCTAAGTCCCTCATTTTTGCTGTGACTAAGAATGAAAATGTAAGCGATATAAAAAAGGCGCAAGCCATTATTTATATTCGCAGCCATGTGGACAAGACCCTAAAGGATGAATACCTTACGGTCGAAGATCCATTTGAGTAGTGGACTGCCCTTGAGGACATGTATAAACATCGGAAAGATGTTATACTACCAATGACACGATATGAGTGGGAGAACCTGAGACTGCAGAACTTTAAGTCCATAGTTGAGTACAACTCAACTCTTTTTAGCATCACCTCACGCTTGAAGTTGTGTGTTGAAAAAGTTCTCAGAAGATCGCATGCTGGAAAAGACTACACATCTTTCCATGAGAAAGATGCGATACTAATGCAGCAATACCGTGAACGAAAGTTCAACAAGTATTCTGAGCTGCTGTCATGTTTACTCATGGCTGAACAAAACAGAGAGCTTCTCCTCGCCACTCACAACATGCGCCCCCTGGCACTGCCCCCTCCCAGAAGCTCACAATGCCTCTTCTTCTTGAAAGAAGAGAGACAACAAAAGAAAAGAAAGACCACAGAAAGGGGGGCATAACAAAAGGGCTAGGGGCCAAGTCCAGCAACGAAGAAATGAAGGAAAGCGCAAGTTCACTTGGCGCAGAAATGACAACAAGAAGAATGATGCACCCCCACCCAAAAGGGATTGGGAAGACCAGTTCCATAGCTGTGGCATGAAAGGCCACTGGTCCAGAGTATGCCGAACTCCGCAGCATCTCCAGGAGCTGTATAGAGAAAACAAGAAAAAGAAAGCTGAAACAAACCTGGTGACATCTGATCCTCCAGTCAAGTTTACAGCTGACGACGTCGAAACTGATGACCTGCTGGATTAGCATTCTATTTTTATCTTAGCAAATTGTCTAGAACATTTCATATTTTGAGAGCTGTTGTATTATGCAATTTTAATATGAATGAATAAAGTTTACGTTCCTGAAATGCAAATGTTTTATTCATCTTTATAGATGGATCTCTCTCATGACTGCTTGGTAGACAGTGCTTCGACACATACGATCCTTCAGTATAAGTCCTATTTTCATAGCATTATACCATACAAAAGCCCTGTAAATACAATTTCAGGGACATCGAATATAATTGAAGGTTCTGGGAATGCAACCTTGTTGCTCCCTAATGGAACGGAAATTAAAATAAAAGATGCACTATTCTCTCCAAACTCCAACCGAAACTTACTAAGTTTCACGGATATCCGTTTAAATGGATTCCATTGGGAAACAACAAATGTAAATGAAAAAGAATTACTGTATGTAACGTCTCAAGTAAAAGGAGTAAAATCCATACTTGAACGTTTTGAGAGCCTTTCATCAGGCCTCTATCAAACAAAGATTCGGAGAGAGGAAGCTAACTTGACGGAGCACCTGAAGTGCCCGACATCAGCCAAGTTTTTACTTTGGCATGCTAGACTTGGCCACCCTGGATCTGTGATGATGCACAGCATCATATCATAATCCCATGGGCACAACCTGAAGAACCAGAAGATTTTTCAGAAGTGAGAATTCCATTGCATCCCCTGCTTCAAGGGGAAATTAATAACAAGGCCATCACACTAAAAGCGGATACCGAATCTCCAAGCTTCCTCGAAAGAATACATGGAGACATATGTGGACCTATCCGCCCCTTAGTGGGCCATTTCGGTACTTTATGGTGCTGATTGATGCATCTTCAAAATATTCGTATGCGTGTCTATTATCAACCTGCAACTTAGCTTTTCCAAAGCTACTGGCACAAATTATAAAGTTGTGGGCGCATTTTCCAGACAACCATATAACGAAAGACAACCATATAAAGAAAATACGTCTGGATAATGCTGGGGAATTTATCTCCCGGTCATTTCAAGAGTATTGCCAGGCAACGAGAATAGAAATTGAACATCCAGTGCCACATGTTCACACCCAGAACGGGTTGGCAGAGTCACTGATAAAAAGACTCCAATGGATTGCACGTCCATTGTTAATGAAATCCCAGTTGCCGGTGGATGCATGGGGACATGCAATTCTGCATGCTGCATCGTTAATAAAAATAAGACCCTCTGGAGGTCAGAGTCTCTCTCCAATGCAACTTACATATGTAGGGCCACCGAACATTTCTCATTTGAGAATATTCGGCTGCGCAGTTTACATCCCCATTGCACCACCACAGAGGACAAAAATGGGTCCTCAACGTTGCCAAGGTATATATGTAGGGTTTGACTCACCCTCAATTATAAGATACCTAGAACCCCAAACGGGTAACGCATTTAAGGCACGTCTTGAATACTGTGAATTTGATGAGACAATTTTTCCCAAAATGGGCCCAGACACTGAGAAATCTGGTGCGAAGTACATCATAACGTGGGATACAAAAAAGTTTAACCCACTATGATCCGGTAACAAAACAATGTGAAGATGAGATCCTGAAGATCCTCCACATTCAGGACACTGTCTACCGACTACCGGACTCATTTACTGACAACTAGAAGATTTTCAAATAACACATCCCCGCTACAAATACTCCAGCTAGGATTGACATCCCCGAGAATGGATGCAATCCACCAGCAGCAGAAGTGGCTGCACCTCTACAGAAAAGAGGCAGACCACCAGGCTCCAAGGATAAAAATCCAAGAAAAATAAAAATATCCAGAAACCTTGGGACGATACCCACACAGAGAAATGAGCTCATGTCTATACCCTCATCCCTCCCGGAATCCACTGCAGAGGAACTGCTGGGAGAAACTGAAATATCATTAAATTATGTACATACAGGGGATGCGTTGGAAAGAAAGAGTACAGTCGTCGACGATGACTTCGCATTTCATATTGCTATTTGTAATGCCCTGTGTAGCTATTGCACAAGTACTAGAGGGGGGGTGAATAGTACTTTAAAATAATTAAGAGGATAATTCCTAATTATCTTGCAAACTCAACCAACAACGCGGAAATGTAAATATTGACAACAAAGAAAACAATCGCAAACAGACGATATAACGGGTTCGGATCTACCCAAGTCTCCCCGACTTGTTCCCGGTGATCCTACGTCCCAAACACCCGGATCCCCTCCGGATACTTGAGTTAGAAACCTCTAACTCAAATTTGCACTATGAAATACTTGTAGAAAACCTCTACAAAGTCAAATCAAACACAAATGAAAATGTGACTCCCACAAACCGGAATCACAAACAACTCTCACAACCGAGTAAAACTTGCAATTATCAAAGTAATTGAAATAAGAAATGCTTACCACAAAACCCTATGCCTTGAGTAAAACTTACGATTTAGGGCAAGCAGGATTTTGGGGAAGATGAAGGCACCAAACCCTAGCTCCAAGATGTTGACCATCAATGGGAGGCTAGGAAGATGTTGGTGACCTTGGATCAAGCTCTTGGCTTGAATGGCTCACAATCAATGTGAATCTCTCTTTGGAAATAAGAGTGAGAGAGAGATTCTTGAGAAATGAATGAGCTTGAAAATGAGAATTAATACTTCTATTTGATTCTCTAAACTTCAATAAATATCAGCCTTGAATGCTATGAAACATCAACTCAAGATTATATAGGATAGAGAAGAGAGAGAGGGAAGAAATTCGTGCATTTAATGCTCCAACGGATCTATTTCTGAAGCAGACTAGTCGGTCAAAGAAGGATCACTGACCGACTAGTTCATCAACTAGTCGGTCGGTGATTCAACATGAACCGACTAACTGAAGAACATCCAAAAGAGAAAGTTCAGACTTAAAGAACTAGTCGGTCTAAGAAGACTTGCCAACCGACTAGTTTCACAACTAGTCGGTCGGTGAGTGTTCTTTGACCGACTAACAGATGAAATAGAATAGGCTGAATACAAGTTGAACTAGTCGGTCCAAGAACAAATTCCAACCGACCAGTTTCTCAACTAGTCGGTCGACAATTGTGCTTTGACCGACTAACGATAAACAATAACTCAGGCTGAAAAACTGTACACATAACTAGTCGGTCTAAGAAGGATTCCTAACCGACTAGTTTGACAACTAGTCGGTCGGTGAACCTTCTTTGACTGACTAACTGTAAACAGTAAAGAGCTGAATTTGAACAAGACATTCTAGTCGGTTCAAGAAGCATTGCCGACTGACTAGATTGCCATCTAGTCGGTTGGTTCTTCTTCTTGAACCAACTAACATGCACAAGAAGCCGCGAAACGAAGCGCGAAGCTTCGGAAAAGTTTGTATGGGCTTCTAATAAGATCCTAGCTCTAAGATAGGAGCGTTATGAAGATTAAAACGTAAGACCTACTCAAGGCTTAACATTCGACGAAAAGAAGCTAGAAGACTATAAATAAAACTTGACGAACCGTCTTCGAAAGCTTCAATCGAATCTTCTTGACTTCAATAATGGTCCTTGAGCTTCAACGAAGCTTCAAGCACACGATCACGCGCTTTGAGAAGTCTCGAGACGTCACTTTAGATGTTCATAGAAATTTGGCGACGATCTACATAACTGCGCTCACAAAGAGTTAGTTCACGATATTTATGTTTGTTCATCATCAAAACCAAATCCGGGGAATCAATACTCAACATTCTCCCCCTTTTTGGTGATGACAAACCAACATAAATAATAATCAATAATAATGATTCAAATGAAATTTACTTACTCCCCCTGCATTGATGACACGTTAATTCCAAATTAAATAATAACCATACGCATCAAGCAGACGAAGAAAGTATAAAATGAGAATTCAATTATTGAAATATTGGATTGGAAATCCATTTTTATATCTTAACTCCCCCTGAATCTAACATATCAAATTAGATTCACGGTAAATTGCTTTGAATTATCATGTAGCACATCGTCATTATTAATTCTCTCCCCCTTTGGCATAAGCAAAAAGAGCGGGAGGAGAACAACGACAACAACAATGGCTAAAAATAAAAGCACGGGAGTCGCAGAATACGACCACGGTCCAAATGACACCAAATTAAAATACGAAGAAAATCAAAGTGTGCCAATGAAACCATAATCGAAAATCGAAAAACGAAATCATCAAAACTCAAATCAATTGCACATATTGAGTTATGGAACATACTCTCCAATATCAACATTCTTAATGAATTTAGTGCATGGAAAACAATTCTATGTTTTCATAGAACGAATTCTAATGAATCAATGTAATCGTCGAGCGACGAAGTCAACATCAGAGATAAAAATAATATAATGTGCACAATGAAGTAAATGGCAACACGATGTAGATATATATATATATATAAGAACATGGATACATCAAAAGTATACATCTGCCAACAATAATATAAACGATTCTCAGATCGGGGCACATCATATAACATATATCTCACACACATCAAAATGATCATACAACAGAAGTGTAGCATCAAAAACACCAAAAATACATCAAAAATCCAGAACCACCCAAACTATCCTACCCCACACTCTCACTACAGAATATATCATCCAATGTGCACAGGGAGAGTCCTCCAACGCAAGCTCAGGGGACAGAGGGAGGATCAGCAGCAGCAGCAGGCTCTGCAGGAGTGGTGGTGGTCACTGGGTCAACTGGAGTGGAGATCTCAGATGGGAGTGTCGCAACAGGAGTGGTCTCGGGAGCACCAACATACGAAGTATCCACCGGATGAATGATGGCAGCAGGGGTGCTCTCGGGATCACCAGCAGAAGTAGCAGCAGCACGAGCAGACGTACCCTCAGGGGCACGAGCAGCAAATCCAACAAGCTCATAGAGCTCAGCCTCGTCCATCTCCTCCTCGTCAGAAACTAACGGAGGAACCTCAAGGCCCAAGTGAGAGCAAATGCGAGCTAGCATCGCCTCAGAACGAGCACAACGAGACTCCACACGTCTCAACAAAAGTGCCAACTCAGTGAGAGTAGGAGCAGGAGGTGGAGGAGCAGAAGCAGAAGCTAAAGCTGAAGGAGTCGTCCTCTGAACGCGACAAAGCGTCGCAAGAGACTTCTTGACGGCCGTCGCATTCAGAGGAGGACCAAGAGGACGCTGGTCATCGGGAGGGAGAGGGACGCCGAAATGACGGAAAACGAGAGTCAATAGGCACATGTATGGAATGTGGGCTGACTTGGTGGACTTTCGAATACATTCGAAAGAGTCCATTTTGTCAAGAATAATCCGTGCCCAATTGATCTCGCTCCCCATGAAAATGGCGTAGATCAACTTAAGAAATGACTGGGAGGGTAAGCTAGATGAGCCGTACTTCGGAAGGAGGCACGACTTCAAGATCAGATTAAGAACCCAGGCATTTGGCTTGAAAGATTTTGAAGGGACGCCAATCATGGCGGGAGGGATCACATGAAACATGTCGGCAAGCACCTGGTCAAGATCAGAAATATCATCAACAGAGATATCGGCAGGAAGAAGGCCACAAGATGAGACACCCAGCAAATCCCCTAAGCTTTCTGCCTTGAGGACAATCGGTGTCCCCAAGGCAGTCGTCTCAATGGAATGGGTGTCGTCATACTGACCCCGGACACGATTCACATAGAAAAGCTTGACAAGACGGGGGTACGGGGGAGGATTCGCCTTAGGGTCATGGCGAAGATAATCGATGAGGCCACTAGACGAAAGAAGATCGGCGAGATGTGGAAAATCTGAGAACTGAACGAAGTGCTCCAAAAGCAATGTACAGTGCTCGATACGATTGTATGCCGCGAGACACATCAGGTCACCGCGACATAACGATATATCGACACCGCCCAAAGGCATGTGAGCCTTCCCCTTAGACGGACGAGTACTAGATCGAGGAGGAGGAGTAGTTTATTATATCTTACTGCTAGTAGGAGCCCTAGCGGTATGCTCGGTCTCCGGAATATACTCAGTGTCGGAGTCATCGGGATGAGTGGGAGCATGGAAAGAAGCTGGAGACACGGTCTGCTTCATAGGCTTGGGCTTGGGCTGAGATTGGGCTCTAGGCTTCGCAGTCGTCGTCCTCTTCTTCTTAAGAGGAGGCGAAGACGAAGAGGGAAGAGTCGATTTGGCTCGGCGTTTAGGAGGAGTTCGCTTGGGTTGAGGGGGGTCCGTAGGAGGCGACTCTACAGTCATAGGAGACGGACTAGATGGACGGATGGGAATATGAGTCTTTGCCATAATCGAGACGAGACACGCGCAATCAACGCACAAAATCGAAAGCTCAAACCCTAACACAAACCCTAGAAACGACGGAAATCGACGAAATCTAGCCCTAAAACGAGAGAAAGAGTGAGAGCTATACCTTAGAAGGAGGAGAGAGAGAGATCGACGGCCGGAGATGGTCGGAATTTGACGGCAACCGGCGGAGGAGGAAGAGAAGTCGAAGGGGGTTTTTGGGGGTTAGGGGGTCTGGAGGAGATAGGCACCGATTAGAGTGAGATCTAATCGGTGCGGAGAGAATAAAAACGATCGGAATGCGAAAAGACACAACAGTCCCTGCGCACTTAGTCAGTCACAGTTCAAGCGCTGACCGACTAGATGACGATCTAGTCGGTCGGCCAATGAGCTTGAACCGACCAAGCACAAACAGTAACTGAAGCCAAAATTTAGGGCATGAGTTAGTCGGTCTGAGTTCATTCACTGACCGACTAGAACTGAATCTAGTCGGTCGGCCAATGAACATAAACCGATTAAGAGAGTCCAAAAATTTGAAATTCAGAAAATTTGAGTTCTCTCCTACGCGCACTTGGACGATACATCGAAATACTCTCATTAATCATTATACTACCCCATAAAACATCGAAAATCTTAAATACGACGTTCATGAATATTTCGAGCATAAATTCCGAAAATTCAACCAAAAATCCAGAAAAATTTCAACACATCTAGCATGAACAAATATAACGAAAATTATTAGCATGCAAGATTATTGAAAAATATGAATCCTAAATCTCGGATTCACCCATAATCCCCAATTCTCGACGTAACCGCACAAAGGAGTCTTCCTTTAGTGGTTTCGTGAAAATATCGGCGATTTGCTTCTGGGTTTCAACGTACACTAAAATGATGTCCTTTTTAGCAACATGATCATCAAGGAAATGGTGACGGACATCTATGTGTTTAGAACGGGAATGATGTACCGGATTCTTAGAGAGACATATTGCACTTTGGTTGTCCACCATGATAAGACAAGTATCACATTTTATACCAAAGTCTTTAAGAGTGTGTCTCATCCAAAGAACCTGAGCACACGCAGCACCGGCGGCAATATATTCCGCCTCGGTGGTTGAAAGTGATACGGAATTCTGCTTCTTGGAAAACCAAGAGACAAGAGAATTTCCTATAAAATGGTAAGTGCCACTAGTACTTTTCCTGTCAGATTTGCATCCTGCATAATCTGTTTCACTATATGAGATTAACTCATATGTGCTAGACTTTGGATAAAGTAATCCAAAGTCGAGTGAGTAACTTAAATAATGGAAAATACGTTTTACCGCTACTAAGTGAGATTCCTTAGGTTGAGACTGATAACGAGCACATACACAAACGGAAAACATAATATCGGGCCTACTAGCAGTAAGATATAATAAACTACTTATCATACCTCGATATAGACGAATGTCTACATCTTTGCCGCCCGTATCTTTATCAAGATGTGTAGTCGTGCTCATTGGAGTCTTCTTGCCTGAGGCATTCTCCATTCCAAATCGCTTTAGCAACTCCACCATGTACTTGGTTTGATGGATGAAGATTACATCGTTCATTTGGCGAATTTGGAGACCTAAGAAATATTTGATCTCACTCATGTGGCTCATCTCAAATTGATCCTTCATGATATTAGAAAACTCTTCGCAAAGAGTGAATTTAGTAGCACCGAAAATGATATCATCAACATAAATTTGAACTAAAATAATATCATTATTCGAATACTTAACAAATAATGTAGAATCAACTTCACCCATTTTAAAACTCAAATCCAAAAGAAAGTTCTTTAGGCGGCCATACCAAGCTCTAGGAGCTTGTCTCAAACCGTAAAGTGCTTTCTTAAGTTTGAAAACGTGATTTGAAAAATTTTCATTTATAAAACCCGGAGGTTGAGAAACATAAACTTCCTCAACAACATCTCCGTTTAAAAACGCACTTTTTACATCCATTTGAAAGAGTTTAAAATCTTTATGACATGCAAAAGATAACAATAATCTAATAGATTCTAATCTAGCTACCGGAGCAAAGGATTCTTCGAAATCTATATCTTCCTCTTGCCGGTAGCCTTGAGCTACTAACCGAGCTTTGTTCCGGACGACGATTTGGTTTTCGTCGGTCTTGATCTTGAAAATCCACTTCGTTCCTATAACGGTGTGGTTCTTCGAAGGCAATGGAACAAGCTCCCAAACCTCATTCCTCTCGAATTGAATGAGTTCTTCCTCCATGGCTAGGATCCAAGCACTATCTTCGCATGCTTCGTTAATATTCTTTGGCTCTATTGAGGAGGCAAAGGCACAATGAGCGAAGTAGTTGACTTGAGATCTCGTCTTGACACTATCAAGTATGTTACCAATGACTTGCTCATGGGGATGGTCACGAACTGTATGAAGCCGCTTGGGAATTCCCTGATCACTAGGAACATTATCAAAAGACTCATTAGTAGGGTTAGTATCATTAGAATCAATAGAATTAGAATTACCAATAGAATCACATAAGACATCCATGGAGTCATCATCATTAGTAATTCTAGTAGGGACAAAACCTTCATTAAATGAAACATGAAGTGACTCCTCGATCGTTGAGGTTCGTTTGTTGTATATCCGGTAGGCTTTGCTACGGGAGGAATATCCAACAAATATCCCCTCATCAGATCTTGGATCAAATTTGTCCAAACTCCCATATGTGTTTTTAATAAAACATTTTGCTCCGAAAACTCGAAAATGTTTAACTTGAGGCAATCTACCAAACAACAATTCATAACAAGTTTGTTTGGTGCCGGACCTCAAAAGTATCCTATTAAACACATAGCAAGCGGTATGTACCGCTTCTGCCCAAAATTGATGGCCAAGTTGGCTATCATCAAGCATAGTGCGAGCACATTCCACTAGCGTCCTATTCTTTCTCTCAACAACACCATTTTGAGGAGGTGCGCGAGGGAAAGAAAAGGTGTGAGTAATACCAACTTCATCACAAAAATTTGAGAAAGACCCATTCTCAAATTCCCCTCCATGATCACTACGAATAGTGACAATGGTGGTTCCAATAAGATTTTGTACTTTCTTAACAAATATTGTGAAGTTTTCAAAGGCATCATTTTTATTACTTAATGAAAATACCCAAGTAAATCTAGAAAAGTCATCAACGATGACAAGTCCATATCGTGCATTTCCTAATGAAGCAACTCTAGTTGGCCCAAAAAGATCTAAATGTAATAGCTCTAGAGGCCGCTTAGATGAAATGCTTTTCTTAGGTTTAAATGACGATTTTGGAAGCTTGCCTCGTTGACACGAGTCACAAAAGCTTTTCTTTTGAAAGACAAGCTTAGGAAATCCCTTAATAGAATTTAACTTGGAAAGCATAAAAAGTGTTCCAAAGTTCACATGACCTAAACGTCGATGCCATAAGTGTTGTTCACTTGTGTTGGCAATGAGACATTGTTCATGTGATTTTGGGAGATCTAGGATATATATATCCTTATGGCGTGTGCCAGAAAACAATAAATCATTATTATCCTTTCTTAAAATATGGCACATTCCTTTCGCAAAGCTAACTTTGTAACCTTTGTCACAAAGTTGGCTTATTGAAATAAGATTGTGGTTTAATCCTTTAACAAGGTAAACATCACTTATTAGTGGTTTAGAAGGATTACCTACTTTACCAACACCTATGATGGTTCCGCTCTCGTTGCCTCCAAAGGCGACTCGGTTCCCATTTGCAATGGGCACCACTCCGGAGAGCAATTGAGCATCACCCGTCATGTGTTTTGAACACCCGCTATCGAGTATCCAATTATTCTTGGAGCTAAATTTGGATTTGTTGCTCCGTTTCTTTTTCTTGAGTACCTAAAGATAAACATATCATTCCATGGTACCCAAGGTCATTGGGTCCTAAAAGATTAGACCTTTGGAAGCCAAGTCCAATTAGACTTAGACTTTCCCACATAATCATCATTATGCACTACATTCATGAAATAAGAATTCATGTAAGCTTGTTTTTCATGCATATTGGTGTTCTTCGGGCTCCAAATAGTGAATATTTTGGGAACCCTATTCCTATTGGGAGCATGCATGCGTTGTTGATTTCTACGTGATGCATGTCGTGGATAGGCATATGGCACATGATGAAATAGTGCATGATGATAAGTGTTCATATGATAGTGAGGTGGATGAACATACGCATGTGGAGGAACACGTGCGTGAGGGTGTCTCACTTGGTGTGCACGTGCCCGTGGACGTGAAGCATAAAAAGCATCATAATTGTGAACCGGTGGAGTAGGATGTGTGTTTCTACGTGGCATAGTATTGGTGTACATATAAGCATGACCCTTCTTTGGAGGTCCACCCAAAATGGGTTTCTTTCCAAACGAGGGTGTGTACGAAGTGGAAGCACCATTGGTAGATGAACTACCAATGGAGTGTTTGCTCCCACTCGTTGAGGCATCGAAAGTTGGCCTAACAAAGGTAGTAGACGATTTGGATGAATTTCCCATCTTATACCCCAAGCCAATGTGGTGATTGGCCGGAAGTAAGTCATTTAGGATTTTATCCAAATGGTCCTTACATTTATTGAATTTATTAATTCGGCCTAATGTGCACTGATACTTCTCGGTGAGAGAACGCATAGAAGCATCCAAAGTGGATACTTGCGATGTGAGTACATAAACACAAGATTTGAGATTCTCATTCTCAATACTCAAAGTTGAGTTTCGAGAAATCAAATCCGCTATCTCATGTTCATCCGATTCCTCAATATGAACATGCTCAAGTTGAGATTTGAGATTTACAATCTCATTTCTCAAGTCTTCAACAACGGTGTCGTTATTGATGACGATAGGTTTAGGCGAGGTTTGGAGACTAACTAACTCATCTTTAGTCTTAGTATATCTATTTACTAATTTAGAATATTTAGACCAAATTTGCTCGTTAGCTAATCTAAGGTCATCCATAGTTACCTCATCGCCTTCATCCTCGCTATCATCAGAGGAGGATCCTTGATCATGTTCCTCTCTAGCCATGAAGCACATGTGTGCTTGCTCCACTTGTTCATCGTCCGACTCTCCACTTGAGGAATCATCCTCGGAGTCGGTGAAAGTCCCAACAAGCCCTTTCTTGTACCCTTTCTTGTACTTCTTTGACTTGTCGAACTTTGGCGCCTTCCACTTCTCCTTGTGTTTGTTTTGAGGACAATCTGCTTTCATCTGTCCTGGCTTGTTGCATTTAAAGCACAAAGGGGCGGGGCGTTAGAAGAACTAAATTTAGATTTGTTTTTGAAATTACCTTTCCGGAAGAATCGGTTGAACTTCTTTGCCATGATGGCAATGGATTCCAAGTCCAACTTGTCTTCCGAGTCTTCATCATCGGTAGATGTAGATGTAGATGGAGCGGCCTTGAACGCAATCGCCTTTTTCTTTGGCTCGTCTTGCTTCAAGTAAGACTTCATCTTGTCCTGCAACTTTAGTTTGCTATCCTTGCGTACCTCATAAGACATCAAGGTACCCATTAGTTGGATAACAGTATATTTACTCATATCATTACCTTCCTCGATGGCGAAGGTACGCTTTTCCCAGCAAGAAGGAAGTCCGTCAATGATCTTTGAGACTTTCTCCTTTTGGGTGTAGGTCTTTCCAAGAGCCTCCAACTCGTTGGTGATGTCGACGAAGAGAGCATAGTACTCCTTCATTTTCTCACCCTGTTGCATATGAAATAACTCGTAATCTTTATTTAAAACTACGAGTTTGGAGTCTCTTACCCTACTCGTTCCTTCATGTAAGATGAGGAGTGAGTTCCAGATTTGATATGCACTCTTACGTGTGCATATCTTGTTGAAGTCTTCAGGCTCCAAAGCGCATTGCAAGGCGTTCATTGACTTGGCATTGCTTACCTCCGCGGCGACCTCCGCGGTAGTCCACTTAGCGAAATCTTCTTCTGTGGGCTCGACATACTCCGTCAACATGGCTCTCCATAGTGAAGCGCTCCGGAGGAAAGTTTCCATCCGGCATTTCCAGTACCCGTAATTGGTACCATTGAAGAAAGGATGCCTAGTCGAGGAGTGTCCTTCCATCACCGAAGAAGCTCCTTCACGGTTCCTGAAGGTGCTGTAGTCTTGAGGTGGACGAACGTTCTTGTTGTCGTTGGTAGACATAGCTAGGTACTTGGCTCTGATACCAAATGTAATGCTATGTGTAGCTACTGCACAAGTACTAGAGGGGGATGAATAGTACTTTAAAATAATTAAGAGGATAATTCCTAATTATCTTGCAAACTCAACCAACAATGCGGAAATGTAAATATTGACAACAAAGAAAACAATCGCAAACAGACGATATAACGGGTTCGGATCCACCCAAGTCTCCCCGACTTGTTCCCGGTGATCCTACATCCCAAACACCCGGATCCCCTCCGGATACTTGAGTTAGAAACCTCTAACTCAAATTTGCACTATGAAATACTTGTAGAAAACCTCTACAAAGTCAAATCATACACAAATGAAAATGTGACTCCCACAAACCGGGATCACAAACAACTCTCACAACTGAGAGTAAAACTTGCAATTATCAAAGTAATTGAAATAAGAAATGCTTACCACAAAACCATATGCCTTGAGTAAAACTTACGATTTAGGGCAAGAAGGATTTTGGGGAAGATGAAGGCACCAAACCCTAGCTCCAAGATGTTGACCAGCAATGGGAGGCTAGGAAGATGTTGGTGACCTTGGATCAAGCTCTTGGCTTGAGTGGCTCACAATCAATGTGAATCTCTCTTTGGAAATAAGAGTGAGAGAGATATTCTTGAGAAATGAATGAGCTTGGAAATGAGAATTAATACTTCTCTTTGATTCTCTAAACTTCAATAAATATCAGCCTTGAATGCTATGAAACATCAACTCAAGATTATATAGGATAGAGAAGAGAGAGAGAGAGAAGAAATTCGTGCATTTAATGCTCCAACGGATCTATTTCTGAAGCTGACTAGTCGGTCAAAGAAGGATCACTGACAGACTAGTTCATCAACTAGTCGGTCGGTGATTCAACATGAACCGACTAACTGAAGAACTGCCAAAAGAGAAAGTTCAGACTTAAAGAACTAGTCGGTCTAAGAAGACTTGCCAACCGACTAGTTTCACAACTAGTCGGTCGGTGAGTGTTCTTTGACCGACTAACAGATGAAATAGAATAGGCTGAATACAAGTTGAACTAGTCGGTCCAAGAACAAATTCCAACCGACCAGTTTCTCAACTAGTCGGTCGACAATTGTGCTTTGACCGACTAACGATAAACAGTAGCTCAGGCTGAAAAGCTGTACACACAACTAGTCGGTCTAAGAAGGATTCCTAACCGACTAGTTTGACAACTAGTCGGTCGGTGAACCTTCTTTGACCGACTAACTGTAAACAGTAAAGAGCTGAATTTGAACAAGGCATTCTAGTCGGTTCAAGTAGCATTGCCGACCGACTAGATTGCCATCTAGTCGGTTGGTTCTTCTTCTTGAACCAACTAACATGCACAAGAAGCCGCGAAACGAAGCGCGAAGCTTCGGGAAAGTTTGTATGGGCTTCTAATAAGATCCTATCTCTAAGATAGGAGCGTTATGAAGATTAAAACGTAAGACCTACTCAAGGCTTAACATTCTACGAAAAGAAGCTAGAAGACTATAAATAAAACTTGACGAACCGTCTTCGAAAGCTTCAATCGAATCTTCTTGACTTCAATAATGGTCCTTGAGCTTCAACGAAGCTTCAAGCACACGATCACGTGCTTTGAGAAGTCTCGAGACGTCGCTTTAGATGTTCATAGAAATTTGGCGACGATCTCCATAACTGCGCTCACAAAGAGTTAGTTCACGATATTTATGTTTGTTCATCATCAAAACCAAATCTGGAGAATCAATACTCAACACTATTCATGTCGTCGAAAGCGACGATTGTAATGCCCTACGAAGCTACTGCACAAGTACTAGAGGGGGGGTGAATAGTACTTTAAAATAATTAAGAGGATAATTCCTAATTATCTTGCAAACTCTACCAATCAATGTGGAGATGCGGAAATGTAAATATATGACAACAAAGAAAACAATCGCAAAGAAGCAATTTAACGGGTTCGGATCCACCCAAGTCTCACCGACTTGTTCCCGGTGATCCTACGTCCCAAACACCCGGATCCCCTCCGGATACTTGAGTTAGAAACTTCTAACTCAAATTTGCACTATGAAATACTTGTATAAAACCTCTACAAAGTCAAATCATACACAAATAAAATTGTGACTCCCACAACCCGGGATCACAAACAAACTCTCACAACCGAGAGTGAATCACTTGCAATATCAAAGTAAATTGAAATAGAAATTCTTACCGACAAAATCCTATGCCTTGAGTAAACTTACGATTTAGGGCAAAACGGATTTTGGGGAAGATGAAAGGGCACCAAACCCTAGCTCCAAGTAGATGACCAGCAATGGAGTCCTAGGTGGATGTTGGTGACCTAGAATCAAGCACTTGGCTTGGAAGGCTCATCAATCAATGAATCTCTCTTTTGAAATAAGAGTGAGGGAGAGATTCTTGAAAGGAAATGAATAAGCTTTGAATGAGATTTAATGCTTCTCTTTTGATCTCTAAACTTCTCTTAATATCAGCCTTGAGTGCAATGAATGCAGCACTCCAAGTATATATAGGTTAGAGGAAAGAGAGAGAGAGAAAAACGTTTCAATTAAAGCTCCAACGGCTCTATTCTGAACCAGACTAGTCGGTCAAAGAAGGATCACTGACCGGCTAGTTCATCAACTAGTCGGTCGGTGATACAACGTAGACCGACTAATGGTTGAACAGCCAAAAGGTCGAAGTATAGGAGATGACAACTAGTCGGTCTAAGAAGACTTACCGACCGACTAGTTTCACAACTAGTCGGTCGGTGAGTGAACTTAGACCGACTAAGAGATAAAACAAATAGTCTGAGTACAAATTGATTTAGTCGGTCCAAGAACAAATGTTGACCGACTAGTTCATCAACTAGTCGGTCGACAAACGTTCTTTGACCGACTAACGATAAACAGTAACTAGGCATGTACAGTAGAAGCTCAACTAGTCGGTCTAAGAAGGATCACTGACCGACTAGTTCACCAACTAGTCGGTCGGTGAGTCAACGTTGACCGACTAACTGTAAACAGTAAAGAGCTATGATTTGAAGGAGGCAAACTAGTCGGTTCAAGAAGCTTTGCCGCCCGACTAGATCACCATCTAGTCGGTTGGTTCTTCTTCTTGAACCAACTAACATGCACAAAAAGTCGCGAATCGAAGCGCGAAGCTTCGGGAAAGTTCGTATGGACTTCTACTAAGATCCTAGCTCTAAGATATGAGCGTTATGAAGATTAAAACATAAGACCTACTCAAGGCTTAACATTCTACAAAAATGAAGCTAGAAGACATTAATTAAACTATGACGAACCGTCTTCAAAAGCTTCAATCGAATCTTCATGACTTCAATAATGGTCCGTGAGCTTCAACGAAGCTTTAGGCACTCGATCACACGCTTTGAGAAGTCTTGAGACGTCGCTTTGGATGTTCATATAAATTTTGCGACGATCTCCATAACTGCGCTCACAAAGAGTTAGTTCACGATATATTTATGTTTATTCATCATCCAAAACCAAATCCGGCGAGTCAATACTCAACATTCTCCCCCTTTTTGGTGATGACAAACCAACATAAATAATAATAAAAAATAATGATTCAAATGAAATTTACTTACTCCCCCTGCATTGATGACACGTCAGTTCCAACATATATATTAATCATACGCATCAAGCAGACGAGTAAAGTATAAAATGTGAATCGATTATTGAAATATCGGATTTGAAATCCATTTTTATATCTTAACTCCCCCTGAATCTAACACATCAAATTAGATTCTTGGAAAAATGCTTTAAATTATCATTTAGCTTATTGTCATTATTATATCTCTCCCACTTTGGCATAAGCAAAAAGAGTGGGAGGAGAACAACGACAACAACAATGGCTTCAAATAAAAGCACGGGAGTCGTAGAATACGACCACGGTCCAAATGACACCAAAGGAAAATACGAATTAAAGCAAAGCGTGTCAATGAGACATTAGTCAAAAATCGAAAAATAAAATCATCAAAACGCAAATCAATTTTACGGATTGAGTTATGGAATATACTCTCCAATATTAACATTCTTGGTTAATTTAGTGCATGGAAAACAATTCTATGTTTCCATAGAAATAATTTCTATTTAACCAAGTTATTATCGTCGAGCGACGATATCAAACATCAGAGACATAAAAAGAATATAATGTGCACAAAAGAATAAATGTCAACATCGATGTATATATATATGTGAAACATGAGTACATCAAAAGTATACATCGCCGACATACATAAACGATTCTCAGATCGAAGCACAAAATACAACATCATATCACAGCATATATCGGAGTATCACATACATATCAAAAATATCAAAACATCATGAGAGATACATCAAAATACATCACAAAATGTCATAACCACCATCTATCCTACCCAACTCTCTCACGACTACAAAAATCATCCAATGTGCATAGGAGAGTCATCAAAGAAGCTCAGGAGGCAGCGGGAGGATCTGCAGCAGCAGCAGGCCCTGCAGGAGTGGAGGTGGTCACTGGGTCAGCAGGAGTAGAGATCTCTGGCACGACAGAAGTGGTCTCGGGAGCAGCAACAGACGAAGCATCCACCGGAGGAATGGTGGCAGCAGGTGTGCTCTCGGGATCACCGGCAGAAGAAACAATAGCACCAGACGTACCCTCAGGGGCACGAGCAGCAACACGAAAAAGCTCCTGAATATCCTCCTCATCCAACTCCTCCTCGTCAGAAACAGACGGAGGGATATCAATACCCAAATGAGAAGCGATACGAGCAAGGATCTCCTCAGATCGAGCACAACGAGACTCCACACGTTTCAACGAACGTGCGAGGTCAGCAAGAGTAGGAGAGGGAGCAGGAGCAGCTGAAGCAGAGGCAGAGGCTGACGCTGAAGGGGTCGTCCTCTGAACATGACGAAGCGCCACAAGAGACTTCTTGACGGCCGTCGCATTCAGAGGGGGATCGAGAGGACGCTCATCATCACGAGGCAAAGGGACACGAAAGTGACGGAAAACAAGTGTCAAAAGGCATGGATATGGGATGTGAGCAGATTTCGTGGACTTTCAGATACACTCGAAAGAATCCATCTTATCGAGAATGATCCTAGCCCAGTTAATCTCGCTCCCCATGAAGATGGCGTAAATGAGCTTAAGGAATGGCTGGGATGGCAAAGAAGATGAGCCGTACTTCGGAGGAGGCACGACTTCAGAATAAGATTAAGCACCCAAGCATTCGGCTTGAAGGACTTCGATGGCACGCCAATCATGGCAGGAGGAATCTCATGAAAGATCTCGGCGAGCATCACCTGATCAAGCTCAGAAATATCATCGACTGAAATCTCAGAAGGAAGAAGGCCAGACGAGGAGACACCAATCAAATCTCCTAAGACTTCTGCCGTGAGGACTATCGGTGTCCCCAAGACAGTAGTCTCAATAGAGTGGGTCTCGTCGTACTGACCGCGAACCCTATTGGCGTAGAAAAGCTTGACAAGGCGAGGGTATGGATGTGGATTCGCCTTAGGGTCATACCGAAGATAATCGATAAGACCGCTAGACGACAGAAGATCAGCAAGGCCTGGGAAGTCGGAGAACTGTACGAAATGCTCTGATACCAAAAGTAATGCCATACGAAGCTACTGGACAAGTACTAGAGGGGGGGTGAATAATACTTTAAAATAATTAAGAGGATAATTCCTAATTATCTTGCAAACTCTACCAATCAATGCAGAAATGCGGAAATGTAAATATATGACAACAAAGAAAACAATCGCAAACAAGCAATTTAACGGGTTCGAATCCACCCAAGTCTCCCCGACTTGTTCCTGGTGATCCTACGTCCCAAACACCCGGATCCCCTCCGGATACTTGAGTTAGAAACTTCTGACTCAAATTTGCACTATGAAATACTTGTAGAAAACCTCTACAAAGTCAAATCATACACAAATGAAATTGTGACTCCCACAACCCGGGATCACAAACAAACTCTCACAACTGAGAGTGAATCACTTGCAATATCAAAGTAAATTGAAATAGAAATTCTTACTGACAAAATCCTATGCCTTGAGTAAACTTACGATTTAGGGCAAAACAGATTTTGGGGAAGATGAAAGGGCACCAAACCCTAGCTCCAAGTAGATGACCAGTAATGGAGTCCTAGGTGGATGTTGGTGACCTAGAATCAAGCACTTGGCTTGGAAGGCTCATCAATCAATGAATCTCTCTTTTGAAATAAGAGTGAGGGAGAGATTCTTGAAAGGAAATGAATGGGCTTTGAATGAGATTTAATGCTTCTCTTTTGATCTCTAAACTTCTCTTAATATCAGCCTTGAGTGCAATGAATGCAACACTCCAAGTATATATAGATTAGAGGAAAGAGAGAGAGAAACGTTTCAATTAAAGCTCCAACGGCTCTATTCTGAACCAGACTAGTCGGTCAAAGAAGGATCACTGACCGACTAGTTCATCAACTAGTCGGTCGGTGATACAACGTAGACAGACTAATGGTTGAACAGCCAAAAGGTCGAAGTACCGGAGATGACAACTAGTTGGTCTAAGAAGACTTGCCGACCGACTAGTTTCACAACTAGTCGGTCAGTGAGTGAACTTAGACCGACTAAGAGATAAAACAAATAGTCTGAGTACAAATTAATTTAGTCGGTCCCAGAACAAATGTTGACCGACTAGTTCATCAACTAGTCGGTCGACAAACGTTCTTTGACCGACTAACGATAAACAGTAACTATGCATCTACAGTAGAAGCTCAACTAGTCGGTCTAAGAAGGATCACTGACCGACTAGTTCACCAACTAGTCGGTCCTCTTCTTCTTAAGAGGAAGCGAAGACGACGAAGGGTGGGTTGATTTAGATCGGCGTTTAGATTGCGGGGGGTCCGTAGGGGGCGAATCGACGGTCATAGACGATGGACGAGTAGGTTCGATCGGGATACGTGTTCTCGCCATAAGCGCGATGAGACACGAACAATCAACAAGTAATCGAGATCTAAACCCTAGACAAATACTAGTCAAACCCTAACCGAACTGAAATCGCAAGAAACCCTAACCCTAGAAGCCTAAACAGCTGAAAGAGATGATAGAAAGATACCTAGGGGAGATCGACGGCCGGAGAACTGACGCAAGCGACGGAAAACGGCCGGAAAACGATGAACTCGACGGAGGAGATGAAGAGGCACGTGGGGTTTTTGAGCTGGAGAAGAGATAACACCGACTAGAATGAAGAATAGTCGGTTTGGGGAGAGTTTAAGTCGATCGGAAGTCGAAAAGACGCAAATGTCCCCGTTGCCTTTAGTCAGTCACAGTTCAAGCGCTGACCGACTAGATGACGATCTAGTCGGTCGGCCAATGAGCTTGAACTGACTAAGTGCAAACAGTAAAGAGCTATGAATTGAAGGATGCAAACTAGTCGGTTCAAGAAGCTTTGCCGACCGACTAGATCACCATCTAGTCGGTTGGTTCTTCTTCTTGAACCAACTAACATGCACAAGAAGTCGCGAATCGAAGCGCGTGTTGGACGCAATGATCTAGGATCTCTTTGTTTGATGATGACAAACGTGTCGTGATATCTAATGTGTGTGCTAGTGTGTTTCAGGATTGGCGAAACAATATATTTTCACCTTTTGGCGGAATTGCTATCCACATAGCTAATAGACTTGGTCAAAGTGCCATACACAAAGCAAATGGGACTTGGTCCAATATGGGATGAGATGGAGGTCAATTTGAGTTCTATTGGGATTGAAACAAATCAATTATTGGAGATTAGCTATTATCTTTTCCCCATTGAATCCCAATTCAAATCTCTGCCAAATCCTATATCAAATCCAATTACATATCTTTTTCCAACTTCATATCCTATTCAAATCCTATTACAACTCCTAATCCAATTTGTATTGATATGAAGATCAAATCAAATCTCATATTCCTAGTTTCATGGGATTTAGAGCCAAAAATTTGGGTGACATACACGAGAAATTTTACGGCAATCCCAAGCATCATTTGCAATCAAGAGATCAGGTAAGTGCTTTCATTTTTAAAGCAAAAGTTTAATATTGTTTTTGGTTGTGTGCAGGCAAAAAGCTCCTGGACTTTGAGGGTTGATGAATTATTATCACAAGGCCGGCCGAAATATTTTTTTTGGGTGCACTCTCAAGCTGCCATTCGTTATCCCCTTAGAATTCGATATCCCCTTATAGAGCCACACTTATTTTAAAGGGGTGGTCTTCATTATTTCACGCACAGAGGAGAGGCCGGCCAAATATTATTGACCAAGAGCAGGTTTTTTTTTGTGTTGTGATTTCTATTTGCCAAAGAGCACAACATTAATTTTTCTTGGGAAATCAACAAAAGAGAGGTTCCAAAAATTCCAAGTGCATGTGCATCAAAACACATCTTGCCCACGTGAGGGCTTTATTTCTTTAATATTAAAAAGTGAATCTTGAGTGGTTTCTTGCGCAAGAGGCAGCCAAAGTTTAATAACTACATGCACAAAAATTGTTAAGAGGAGAAAGCACAGTTCTCTCTTTTTCAATCATTCACGTGCACACTTGTTTGGCCCCAAGCTTTCTTTGTCAATGAATTAGTTTTCATCTTCACATCAGAAATACATTTGATGTAACTATAGAAATATTGTTTTTAAAAACAGAGAATAGCACTACTCTTTAATTGGTTAGTGCAGGTGATTGGGATTAATTCTCCAAGCACATGCCTACTTATTTTCATTGCTTAAAGGCTGAAATCACACAGACTCAAACCAGGGTGGCCGGCCATATCATTTTCACAGGGGAAGAACAAATGCAAAGTTGTTCATGCAGGCACACAAATCACCAAACAAAGTACAATCAGTAGAGAGGAGCAAGCACCAAGCACAGCTGAAATACAGAGAGATATCCGCAAGTCACTAAAGGAGGAGAGGCCATCGGCAACTTGAGTTGCGAAGAATTGCCGAGGAGACCACTACTACTTGCCAGACGACTTCTGGCCCGTACTGATTGACGAAGACATCGCTGCTACACAATCTGAGCTTCATAAACTCTATACTCTATTATTTTGTGTAGCAATTGCGATAGATCTTCGTAGGGGAAACTTTACATATTTTTCTGTGACCATTTTGGGACTTGTCTAGTTGGGACTAGACAAATGGGACCCAGCTAGTTTGGGACTAGCTGGTAGAAAGCTTTGCTAGGATTGATAGTGAGAGGAAACACTGTGTGTGGGGTACTGAGAGTCCGGCGAGTGTAGAGACGTAGAGGGTGCTCTGAGCGTGCTCTAACTTGTGACTTTGTACCTATTGCATTATTCAATCTAGTATTAGCTTTGGGGGCTGGAGTAGGTCGTTGGGACGACCGAACCAGGGTAAATCTGCTGTGTACTCTCTGTCTGCTTTTCATTACTCTGGTTGTGCTTTTAACTGCGTGTGATTTCTCGTGGGTTGCACGAGAATTTTTTATTAGCCTATTCACCCCCCCTCTAGGCTAGGATCCAGATCCATCAAGTGGTATCAGAGCCAGTTTAGTAGATCTAGCCTAGTTTGACCATGGACCACATTAATAGTGCTTTTGCTGAGGGTCAGTCTATTTCCCGACCACCTAGATTTAATGGAGTAGACTATGCTTATTGGAAAAATCGTATGAGAATCTACTTGATTTCTATTGATTATAAAGCTTGGCAAATTGTTGAAAAAGGCTATAAATCACCTGTTATTAAAATTGAAAATACTGAAATGCCTAAACCTGATGATAAGTGGGATGATAATGATTGGAAGCTTTATTCTCTTAATGCTAAAGCCATGAATGCTCTTATTTGTGCATTAGATAAATCTGAATTCAATCGTATCTCACATTGTCTAACTGCGCAGGAAATATGGCATACTTTGGAGGTGACGCACGAGGGAACGTCACAGGTGAAGGAATCTAGACTTGCACTTCTGAGCACGGAATACGAGGGATTTCGCATGCTACCGTCAGAGACCATATCAGAAATGTTTGCGAGATTCACCAACATTGTTTACAAGTCTAGTTCGCTCGGTAAGCCATATTCTAGCCTTGAGCAGGTGAGAAAGATATTAAGAGCACTGCCAAGCTCTTTCAGGCCTAAAGTTACTGCCATCCAAGAAGCGAAGGATCTATCGCAGATGAGGGTGGAGGACTTGATAGGTAATTTAATGTCCCACGAGCTTGAATTGCAAAATATTGATGAAAGGGAGAAACCTGAGGAAAAAGAGAAAGCTACCAAGCCACTTGCTCTGAAAGCTGACGAAAGTGAAGATGATGATGATGACATAGCGCTAATGGTCAGAAATTTCAGAAAGTTTGTCCAGACCAAGCAAGGAAGAGAAGAAATGGCACCCAGGTTTAATCGCTCTAACTTTTTTCAGTCTTCTAAACAAAATCATGATCAGAATACTACTAATAGAATGACTTGTTTTAAATGCAAGAAAAGAGGACATCGAATGAGGGATTGCCCACATGAGACAGCTCAGGTAGCTAAAGAAAAGGGAAAATCCAAGGTGCTTACTTGGGACATGGATAGCGAAGCTGAGAGCGAGGAGGAGGAACACGAAGCCCATTCATGCATGGCATTGATGGGAATACACAATGAGGTAACTTCTGGTAGTAAAACTGAACTCCTTATTCTTTGTAAAGAAATGCAAGATAAAATAGTAGAGCTTGAATCCACTATAGATGATTATCAAAATGAGAACTTTGAAATGCAACAATCTGAATATGAAATGTCTAAAGAGATTGAAAAACTCAAAATTGACATTGTTGCACGTGACTCTACTATTGATATTCTGAAAAAGGAAAAATCCAGTTTTAATGATGAAGCACCTTGTCTCTCTTGCCCTTCCTTGATGAATAATATTAGCATGCTTAAACTTGATTTGATTAAGCTTGAAACTGAAAAAGAATATGTAATTAGAGAGCTTAATGATAAATTCTGCATGTTGGATAATGATTTTAAAAGAAAAATGGTTGAATTTGACAAGAAGGAAGAGGAAAACAAGAGAGCTTTTATAAGTAAATGCACATTGCTTGTGGAAGAAAATAAATTGTTGAAAACCAAAGTCTCTAATCTTGAATTGGCCATTAAGAAATTCTCTACGGGAAAACAATCGTTGGACACTATTTTAGAGAATCAATTATATGGCAATAATAGAAGAGGACTTGGTTTGGGTCTGAAAAACGTTGAAAAGCTAAAATTCAAGAAATTCCACAATGCACCGTCTATTGCGAAGAATTTATATGCAAAGTGCTTTACTTGTGATAGTGTAGGTCATACTTCATACTATTGTAAATTTAGGAACACTAAAATCAAGTTTAAACAAGTGTGGGTTCCTAAAACAATATTGGCTAACACTAGTGGACCTTGTTGGATTCCAAGGTCACACTTAACACCTTTCATGTAGGTGTGATGGAGTTTTGGCGAGGAGCGTTAAATTCAATGTTTCATTCTTTTAGCTCCTTCGTCAAATAGCGACGAGAAGGTATAATTTCTATCCCTCTGTGCATTGCATTGCATACCTTCATAGACTTTTTGTGTGCTTATTTTTATTTTATTTTGTGTGCTTGCATGCATGATTTTTTAAATGTTTTTATTTCTGAAAAAAAAACAAAAAAAAAAATGAAAAACCAAAAAAAAAATCATAAAAAATTGTGTTTATTGATTATCCTCTTTTGTATTTCTTGAGTGATATTGTATGAATGATCAATTCTATCCCATGTAGAAGTCAATTCATTATTGTTGTAGCTACATGAACATGATGTTATTCTTTTTAGTAGCCATGACATGTCTCATAAGTTTCAAACTTGACTTCTACACCTACATTTACACTTTCACGATATTTGACTTTTTAGTGCTTTTGGAGATTCTTTTGAAGAATAATGGAAAGTGAATGTAGGAATGATTAATTTCTGAAATTTCTAAGGGATATGATGTGTTTAGCCATGAATTAAAATTGAGCACAAAAAAAAAATTTGCTCCGTATGGAAAATGGATACACTTCATGGCTAATACACAACCCACGAGTATCCAACTTGTGCTACATGGGTAATCATTAGCGTTGGTGTATATAACTCGTCAAGCAATGCCACCCCACATTTAAAAGTCCTTTCAGGCCATGTTTTGGGGTTCGGTAAGTTGAACTCATCTTTGATGAGGTGGGAAAAATCAATCCTAGTGATATTCATGAAAAATTGGAAAATGCGAATTGATTTGGTTGATTGTTCTAAAATTGAATCTCCCTTAGTACTTTATTGTTTATATCATTACACTTACACAAAGGTGGAGAAATCTTGTTATGAAATTCCATGAGCTTGAATTGTCTATTTCTTGGAAAACTCGTGCAAATTGCACGCTACATTTAAAATGGTTTACTTTTTGCATGGAATATTTTTGTAACTTCATTAATCCACTTTTGGTGATTACAAAGGGGGAGAAAGGAAAAGATTTTGACAGCGGGATGTTGATATTATTTGTTGAAGGGGGAGCTTGAGAAAATACTTGAATATAGAATATATGAGGGGGAGCTTGAGAGAAGGGGGAGCATGCTTTTATATTTCCTAATTGTTCCTAATTGTTGTGCATGCTTTGTAATGTTTGAATGACTCATCCATACATCATATATCATTACACCATTCAACACACTTCACACACCCATACTTATTGCTCAAATCTTTTATGGGTTTGTCATCACCAAAAGGGGGAGATTGTTGGACGCAACGATCTAGGATCTCTTTGTTTGATGATGACAAACATGTCGTGATATCTAATATGTGTGCTAGTGTGTTTCAGGATTGGCGAAACAATATATTTTCACCTTTTGGCGGAATTGCTATCCACATAGCTAATAGACTTGGTCAAAGTGCCATACACAAAGCAAATGGGACTTGGTCCAATATGGGATGAGATGGAGGTCAATTTGAGTTCTATTGGGATTGAAACAAATCAATTATTGGAGATTAGCTATTATCTTTTCCCTATTGAATCCCAATTCAAATCTCTGCCAAATCCTATATCAAATCCAATTACATATCTTTTTCCAACTTCATATCCTATTCAAATCCTATTACAACTCCTAATCCAATTTGTATTGATATGAAGATCAAATCAAATATCATATTCCTAGTTTCATGGGATTTACCCTAAGCCAAATTGATTCTCTCCACATCTATATAAACTCCCCTTCAATGAGAGAGAAATGCGGCACAAACCCTAAAAGAGACCAAAGTATATTTCGGCCAAATAGCAGAGGAGCCAAAAATTTGGGTGACATACACGAGAAATTTTACGGCAATCCCAAGCATCATTTGCAATCAAGAGATCAGGTAAGTGCTTTCATTTTTAAAGCAAAAGTTTAATATTGTTTTTGGTTGTGTGCAGGCAAAAAGCTCCTGGACTTTGAGGGTTGATGAATTATTATCACAAGGCCGGCCGAAATATTTTTTTTTGGGTGCACTCTCAAGCTGCCATTCGTTATCCCCTTAGAATTCGATATCCCCTTATAGAGCCACACTTATTTTAAAGGGGTGGTCTTCATTATTTCACGCACAGAGGAGAGGCCGGCCAAATATTATTGACCAAGAGCAGGTTTTTTTTGTGTTGTGATTTCTATTTGCCAAAGAGCACAACATTAATTTTTCTTGGGAAATCAACAAAAGAGAGGTTCCAAAAATTCCAAGTGCATGTGCATCAAAACACATCTTGCCCACGTGAGGGCTTTATTTCTTTAATATTAAAAAGTGAATCTTGAGTGGTTTCTTGCGCAAGAGGCAGCCAAAGTTTAATAACTACATGCACAAAAATTGTTAAGAGGAGAAAGCACAATTCTCTCTTTTTCAATCATTCACGTGCACACTTGTTTGGCCCCAAGCTTTCTTTGTCAATGAATTAGTTTTCATCTTCACATCAGAAATACATTTGATGTAACTATAGAAATATTGTTTTTAAAAACAGAGAATAGCACTACTCTTTAATTGGTTAGTGCAGGTGATTGGGATTAATTCTCCAAGCACATGCCTACTTATTTTCATTGCTTAAAGGCTGAAATCACACAGACTCAAACCAGGGTGGCCGGCCATATCATTTTCACAGGGGAAGAACAAATGCAAAGTTGTTCATGCAGGCACACAAATCACCAAACAAAGTACAATCAGTAGAGAGGAGCAAGCACCAAGCACAGCCGAAATACAGAGAGATATCCGCAAGTCACTAAAGGAGGAGAGGCCATCGGCAACTTGAGTTGCGAAGAATTGCCGAGGAGACCACTACTACTTGACAGACGACTTCTGGTCCGTACTGATTGACGAAGACATCGCTGCTACACAATCTGAGCTTCATAAACTCTATACTCTATTATTTTGTGTAGCAATTGTGATAGATCTTCGTAGGGGAAACTTTACATATTTTTCTGTGACCATTTTGGGACTTGTCTAGTTGGGACTAGACAAATGGGACCCAGCTAGTTTGGGACTAGCTGGTAGAAAGCTTTGCTAGGATTGATAGTGAGAGGAAACACTGTGTGTGGGGTACTGAGAGTCCGGCGAGTGTAGAGACGTAGAGGGTGCTCTGAGCGTGCTCTAACTTGTGACTTTGTACCTATTGCATTATTCAATCTAGTATTAGCTTTGGGGGCTGGAGTAGGTCGTTGGGACGACCGAACCAGGGTAAATCTGCTGTGTACTCTGTGTCTGCTTTTCATTACTCTGGTTGTGCTTTTAACTGCGTGTGATTTCTCGTGGGTTGCACGAGAATTTTTTATTAGCCTATTCACCCCCCCTCTAGGCTAGGATCCAGATCCAACAGCGCGAAGCTTCGGAAAAGCTCGTATGGACTTCTACTAAGATCCTAGCTCTAAGATATGAGCGTTATGAAGATTAAAACGTAAGACCTACTCAAGGCTTAACATTCTACGAAAATGAAGCTAGAAGACATTAATTAAACTATGACGAACCGTCTTCAAAAGCTTCAATCGAATCTTCATGACTTCAATAATGGTCCGTGAGCTTCAACGAAGCTTTAGGCACACGATCACGCGCTTTGAGAAGTCTTGAGACGTCGCTTTGGATGTTCATATAAATTTGGCGATGATCTCCATAACTGCGCTCACAAAGAGTTAGTTCACGATATATTTATGTTTGTTCATCATCCAAAACCAAATCCGGGGAGTCAATACTCAACAACGATGACCATAATCCCCATTCTGTTGCTGAATGCAAACGAAGAAATGATTGGCCAAAGTGGAATCAGGCAATACAAGCTGAGCTGGACTCGCTTAAGAAACACAAAGCCTTTGGGCAAATAATCCAGACACCTACTGGTGTCAAACCTGTAGGATACAAATGGGTATTCGTGAGAAAAAGAAATGAAAATAATGAGATCGCACGTTACAAAGCACGGCTTGTAGCGCAAGGGTTTTCCCAAAGACCGGGTATTGACTATGAGTAAACATACTCCCCCGGTCAGGGATGCGATCACTTTCCGATTCTTGATAAGCTTAACAACAAAGGAAGGTTTAGATATGCAGCTAATGGATGTTATGAATGCATATCTATACGGTAATCTCGACAAGGAGATATACATGAAACTTCCTGATGGCTTTTCAATGCCTGCTGAATTAAAAGATAGACCTCTGGACGTCTACTCCGTTAAGCTCCAAAGATCATTGTATGGTCTCAAACAATCGGGACGGATGTGGTATAACAGACTGAGTGAATTCCTTGTACAACAAGGATTCAAAAATAATGAAGTCTGCCTTTGCATCTTTATAAGAGCAAAGGGAAAAAGATTCGTCATAATAGCAGTCTACGTAAACGATCTAAATCTCATTGGATCTCCTGAAGAGATCGCTGAGATATCTGTAAGCATGACAAAAGAATTCGAAATGAAATACATAGGCAAAACGAAATTCTGCCTTAGCTTACAGATTGAACATCTAAAAGACGGAATCCTATTACACCAAACCACATATACGAAGAAAATGTTGCAAAGATTTCATATGGACAAATGTCATCCACTTAGTACACCTATGGTGGTACGATATCTGGATGCACATAAAGACCCCTTCCGGCCGCTGGAAGATGGTGGGATATACTTGGTCCAGAAGTCCCTTATTTGAGTGCTATTAGAGCACTTCTATATTTGGCCAACTGCACGCGTCCCGATATAGCGTTCGCAGTAAATTTACTAGCCAGATACAGTGCAGCGCCTACGCAGCGCCACTAGACCGGGGTAAAAAACCTTCTGCACTACCTCCAAGGGTCTACAGATTTGGGACTCTTTTACAAAAATTATCCTCCGCACTTGTTGTTATGCTGATGCAGGTTACAGGTCTGATCCCCACAATGCAAAGTCACAGACAGTGTACGTGTTTACCTATGGTGGGACAGCCATTTCCTAAAGATCCGTTAAACAAACCATGACTGCGACCTCATCCAATCACTCAGAAATCATCGCCATCCATGAAGCAAGCAGAGAATGTGTCTGGCTACGGTCAGTTGTAAATCACATCCTGGTGACGACCGGATTGAAGTCTGGGGACCTTGAACCTACTACCATGTTCGAGGACAACGCTGCTTGCATAGTTCAGCTACGAGGTGGCTACACCAAAGGCGACAGAACGAAGCATATTTTCCCCAAATTCTTCTGGACGCACGAGCTACAGAGAGATGGCGTGATTGACGTCAGACAAGTACAATCATGTGACAACCTGGCAGACTTGTTCACTAAAGCCCTTCCTACTACTACCTTTAGGAAGTTTGTATAGAAAATTGGGATGATGCGCCTATGAGATCTGAAAGCCTGAGTGCTTATATAGATCAGGGGGGAGTTAGGGAGTGTCTGCACTCTTTTTCTTTAACTATGGTTTTTCCCATAGGGTTTTCCATAGCTAAAGATTTTAACGAGGCAAACCTCACCAACTCATGATCCTGAAGTATCCACCCCATGTGAGACTCTTACTACACTCAGAATCATGAAGTATTCATGAGCAGAGTCCATACCTATGACGGGATAAGAGGGAGTGTTGTGAAGGGATAATACGGAGTTGGTTAGTCGGTTGGGATCACGGCTTATCTTATAGATAACACCGTATCTAATGTATCTTATCTGTATACGCTCCCCTATATGCTATAAATAAAGAGCGGGGAGTTTCTCCCCCAGATGATGATTCATAACAGCACCTCATAATTCATTTAGTTAATCCAATTGTTTCGTTCTTGAGTAATGATTTCTGGTCCAAATAAAGCAAAGGAGGAAGAAGTTACAAAAAATCATATTTAAAAAAGATATTTAAAAGATATTTAAAAAATCATATATTAAGTGTAATTTTTTTTTACATTTTTAAAGTTTTTAAAAGATTTTTTTTAGATTTTTAAAGAATTTTTAAAGAATTTTATTCATTTTATTGATTTTTTAATTTTTTAATTTACTTTAATAGGACCGGCCCGGCCCGGTCCGGGTCTCGGGTCCGGCTTTCGGCTACCGGACCACCCACTTAAACGGGCCGGCCCAGCCCGTAGCCCGATCAAAGCCCGGGCCGGGTCGGGGTCGACCGGCCCGTTGGCCACCTTGAGTCACAAGGCATGGCATGAGTCCTACCGCCTATCCATCACACAAACATAAATTCATCTATGCCACAAACTCACGTGTCCATAGTAGCTTTAGATTTCCCGCTCCATTCATAAATTCACTCAAACACCATTCCACGCCCTCTTTCCCTGCTATCTTACCCAACCATCTCCCTACTTTTCATTTCTCAAATCCGTATGGGGTTACTCCAAAACTTTTTATAGCATGTATTTACAACCCTTGAGTTTTAAAGAATGAATCTCGGTCGTCTGCCAAACCTTTGTAACAGTCAACAAATCTGGTCAAAAATTTTCATGTTTCGTATAATAGATGAACTGTTGTGAATGTGTATTTACTGGGTTGATGAGTTATTGGGCTAACCCAAGTGGTTGGGCCCATACCCACTTGTATTCTCCCCTTTGGCTATAAATATAGACTTGAGGGCTCTCCCCTCAGTAGTTGATTCATAACACGTTATCAGCACGAGCCTCTAAAATTTTTTGTTTTCCACAAATTTTTTTCCGTTCGTTGCAAAGGCGAAGGCGAAGGCGAGACGGGAGATTGACGAGCGCGGTGCAAGGCTTCCTCCATCAAGGGTCGTCATCCGCGTAGGGCTTCGAGCAACCGTCGCTATATCCGGAGGACAGATATAGAGGTAAAAACTCTAAAAACAAGATTTTTAATCATACGTATGATTACCCCTCCCCTAGATCTCACAAGATCGTCATGGGGATTCATCGTCGCCTTGAAAACGACGGATTTTTCATCCCAAAAACCCAATTTTTAGGGTAAAAACCCAATTTTTAGGGTAAAAACACAATTTTTAGGGCAAAAACTCAATTTTTAGGGACAAAACCCTAATTTTGATCTCTCCGACGGCTAGCCGTCGCCGGAAACCCCCCCTCGCCGGAAACCCTCCCCCCCTCGCCGGAAAACACCCCCCCTCCCTGGCCGCCTCCCCCTGCAGGGGGGGCGGCCCCCGCCGCCGCCCCTGCAGGGGGCGGCGGCCCCCGTGGCCGCCTCCCCCTGCAGGGGGGCGGCCCCCGTGGCCGCCTCCCCCTGCAGGGGGGGCGGCCCCCGCCGCCCCCCCTGCAGGGGGCGGCGGCCCCCGAGGCCGCGCCCCCTGCAGGGGGGCGGCCCTGGCCGTTCCCCCCTGCAGGGGGGGGCGGCCCCCGAGGCCGCGCCCCCCTGCAGGGGGGCGGCCCCCGCCGCCCCCCCTGCAGGGGGCGGCGGCGGCGCCGGCCCCCCCCAAAGCAGCAAGCCCTAATTCAAAAAAAAAAACAGATAAAAACCTGTGGGCCTGAAGCCCACAGCAGATCTGTGGGCTTCAGGCCCACAGATTTCCCACAAAAAAAAAAGAGAGAGAGACATATGGGCCTGAAGCCCATAAGTCGACTGCGGGCTTCAGGCCCGCAGGCTGGTTTATCTGAAAGAAAAAAGAAAAAAAAATTGGGGGGAGGCAAAGGGCTATAAACTCGCCTCAAAAGGCAATTTATTAGCCTTAATATTAATTCAAAAGGGGGATTTAAGTGCAAAATATTCGTGAAAAATCACGGTATATTACGGGATAAATATCGGGCAGGCGAGGACTTTTTGGGGATTCTTGGGGGGGCTTTTGGGATGATGAGGGAAACTTTTCCCTCTGACAAAGAAAATGTTTATTTTGGGCTCTTAATCAATTTAATTGATTAAACCTCATTCGGATTACAACCTTTGCATTGTAATGATGTTTTCTGCAAATATCATATTTACATGCTTTGCATCTCTGGTATATTCTGTTGGATATTATATGCGTGGTTGTGCATTGTATTTAAAACTTAATAATTAGGAAGATCCTGCGACCGCTCTGCCGTTAGTAACCTAACGGTGTATGACGTTGCCCAGTGGTCCAATAATTATTAAGTGTTTAAATTATTTATCCATCTCTGCGAATATTAAATGCCTGTGATGCCTGTGATGAAAATGTCTGATGAAAATGTTGATGAGCACAATATTTTTGCATGAATTGCTAAATGTGGTTTTTGGATCGGCCGTTTAGTCCCACAGTTTATTTCCTGCACTTTTCTTTTATTTTTGAGAGAAATTGTAGTGAGGAATTTATGTAAATGTCAAAGAAAGAAGACCAACTTCCATGAAGACGGAGGCCACGCTTGAAGATGGAGATATCATATGGGACCCACGGGGTTTCCAAAGTTGTATTTTCATTTTTAAAGCTGCAAATTTGTATAATTTGGACTGTGGACTTTTGGACTCTTTCTTGTGGGACTGGCCGATCCACACATTTAGTTTTTCGTTAAATATTGCCTCCGCATGAAAATGTTTTCTCTGATTAATTATTAATTCATGCATGTTTGTGCTCTGCTAGATAAATGGCTAATATTGCAAGCGTTAATTTCGAAGTACTGGAAGCATCAGGTAGAAACTATCTAAGCTGGCAGCTAGATGTAAAGTTTCACCTGCGGGCAAAAGACCCTCATCGCTACTGTGAATGAAAAAGAAAATGTTAGCGATATAGAGATGGCGCAATCCATCATCTATATTCGCCGCCATGTGGACAAGACCTTAAAGGCTGAATACCTTACGGTCGAAGATCCACTTGAGCTATGGACTGCCCTTGAGGACAGGTATAAACATCAGAAAGATGTTATACTCCCAAGGGCACGATACGAGTGGGAGAACCTGAGACTGCAGGACTTAAAGTCCGTCGATGAGTACAACTCAGCACTTTTTAGCATCACCGCACGCCTGAAGTTGTGTGGTGAAAAAGTCTCAGAAAATCGCATGCTGGAAAAGACGTATACGTCCTTCCATGAAAAAGATGCGATACTCATGCAGCAATACCGTGAACGCAAGTTCACCAAGTATTCCGAGCTGCTGTCGTGTTTACTCATGGCTGAGCAAAACAGAGAGCTTCTCCTCTCCACTCACAATCTACGCTCCCCGGCACTGCCCCCCACCAGAAGCTCACTATTCCTCTTCCTTCAAAAAGAAGAGAGATAATAAAAAGAAAAGAAAGACCACAGAAGGGGGGTCAACAGAAAAATGCCAAGGGCCATGTACAGCAGCAGCGAAATAAGCGGAAGTTCACGTGGCACAGAAATGACAAAAATAATTCACCCCCACCCAAGAGGCAATGGGAAGACTAGTGCCACAATTGTGGCTTGAAAAGCCACTGGTCCAGAGTGTGCCGAACTCCGCATCATCTCCAGGATTTGTATAAAAAGAACAAGAAAAATAAAGTTGAAACAAACCTGATGACATCTGATGCTCCAGTCAAGTTTTCAGCTGAAAACTTCGAAAATGATGACTTGCTTGATTAGCCCTTATTTTTATCTTAGCAATTTGTTTTGAGAATAATTTATGAGAGCATTTTTTATGAAATTTGTTCTGAATGAAAATGTTTAGTAGACAATAAATGAAAATGTTTATCTAAATATGCATGTGCCGATACGTTTCATCTTTTGAAACTGCTCTCATAAATGCTTAGTAGACAATAAACACGTACGATTTCTATCAATACAAAGCCCAATATCAGGGCTATATTGAAGATCCAGGGAATGCAACACAGTTGCCCCCAAACGACACAAAAATAATGGATGCACTAATCCCTCCAAATTCCAAAAAGAAACTTTCTAAGTTTCAATGACATCCGTTTCAACGGATCCCATTTGGAAACAGCAAATGTAAAAGAAAAATTACCGTATGCAACGTCTCAAGAAAAAGGAGTAAAATCCACACTTGAACGTTTTGAGAGCCTTATAGGCCTCTACCATACGAAGATTCGGAGAAAGGAAGCAGAATTAAACGGAGCACTTGAAGTGCCCTACATCAGCCGAGTTTTCACTCTGGCATGTTGGACTTGGCCACCCTGGATTTGTGATGCACAGCATCTTATCCTATGGGTATGACTTGAAGAACCAGAAGATTCTTCAGAAGGGAAAATTCCCTCGCACCCCTTACTATAAGGGAAGACTAATTGCAAGGCCATCTCCACAATAAGTTGAAAAAGAATCTCCACGCTTCCTCAAAAAGAATACAAGGAGACAGATGTGGATAAAATCCACCACCCCTAGTGGGCTATTTTGGTACTTCATTGTACTGATAAATGCATCCTCAGAATATTCGTACGTATGTCTACTACAAGACCCGCAACTTAGCTTTTCCAAAAGCTATTGGCACAAGAATAAAAATGTTGCGGGCACATTTCCCAGACAATAAAATATTGTAAATAAGTCTGGTTAATGTTGGGAAATATACCTCCCAGTCTTTTCAAGAGTACTGCAAATCAACGGGAATTGAAAATGAACATACAAGTGCCGCATGTTCATACCCAAAATGGGTCGGCAGAGTTACTGAAAAGTAGACTCCAATGGACTAAACGTCCATTAAATCCCGATTGCCTATGGATGCATGGGGACATGCAAACTCTGCATGCTGCATCGTAAATGAAAATAAGACCCTCTGGAGGTCAGAGTCTCCAATGCAATTTGCATATGGAATGCCACCGAACATCTCTCATCTGAGAATCTCCGGTCGCGCAGTCTTAAATCCCCATCGCACCACCAAAGAGGACCAAAACGGTACTCAACGTCGCCTAGGTATCCATGCAGGGTTTGACTCACCCTCACTTATAAGATACCTAGAACCCCAAACGGGGGACGCATTTAAGGCACATCTTGAAGACTGTGATTTCGATGAGACAAGTTTCCCAAATATATGCCCAGATACTAGAAAATCTGGTGCGAAGAAAATTATAACGTGGGATACAAAAAGTTTGACCCACCATGATCCGGTAACAATACAATGTGTAGAAGAGATCCCGAAGATCCTCCACATACAGAACACTGTCTACCAATTACCGGAATCATTTATTGACAACCAGAAGATTGTCAGATCACACATCCCTGCTGCAAAAACTCCAGCTAGGATTGACATCCCCGAGAATGGATGCAATCCACCAGCAGCAGAAGTGGCTGATCCTCAACAGAAAAGAGGCAGACCACCAGGCTCCAAGGACAGAAACTCCTGGAGACCTTAAGATAATACTACCACAGGACAATGAGCTCATGTCCACACCATCACCCTTCCCGGAATCCACTGCAGAGGAATTGCCGGGAAAAAGTGAAATTAAGTAAATGTTGTACGTACTGGGGAGGTGTTGGACAGATAGAACAAAAATTGTCGACAATGTATTCACGTATCATATTGCCATATACATCGCAATGGCGATGATGTTTATAAATTATCGTTCCACACTCCGTTGCTAGAAGGCAAACGTAGAGATTGGCCAAACGTGGAACGTGGCAATAAAAGATGAGCTGGACTCACTTATGAAACGTGAAATGTTCGGACCTGAAGTCCAGACACCAAAAGGTGTCAAACCTGTGGATAAAACAACGTATTGCTAACATAAGAAAAATAAATACAAAATCGTATGCTATACGGTACAACCTATAGCCCAAGGAAAATTTCGCTGAAACTAGGGATCGAAACAAATTCAAATGAGCATGTCTCATAAATGATGCATCAGTCTCCCTAAGTTATCAAAAGCGAATACCTTACGATTTGGCGAAGGAAAATTTTGGATATGCTGTTATTGGATGTTGTGACGGCATACCTTCGTGGATATCTTGTAAAGATAATTTCCACATCTCCTTAAATTGCCTGAATAGACTTCGGGACGTCTATTCAAGAAAAACAATAAGTATAAATAAATGTACAACCAAGAGAATCACTTGACAAGTCAATGATTCCTTCTGAAGGTTGTCTTTGCATCTATGCAAAGAACAGGATTAGAGATCTTAGTTGTAGACAACTAACATCTCATCGGATCTCCTGAAGAGAAAACCGAAATAAATGTACAAGCCTGACTTTTAAAACATGAAATAAAAAAGACCTAGGCAAATATAAAGTCATGGCTCATAGAATCCTGTTACAAACGCCCAGAAGTGCGTGGGAGATATTAACAGGACCATTGTCATCCAAAGAACACCTACGGTGGTACACTTACTGGATGAACAAAAAGAACCCTTCCGATCGCTGGAAGAGGGGGAGGATATAACTGGTCCTAAAGTCCCTTATCTTAGTGCAATCATGCACTCCTGGCTAACTGCATGTGTCCCGGTATAACAATTACAGTAAACTCATTAGCCAGAGATAGTTGGCACCTAAAAAGGGCCATTAGACCTGAGTTAAGCCTTCTGCGCTTACTCCAAGGGTCGAAATATTCGGACTTACAAAATGTAGTAGCATCCCCCAATGTTTATGCAAATGCAGGTTTCAGGTCCAGTCCCTATGCTGTGAAATCACAGAACAGGTACCAACAGTGGGATGTGTAATGCCCTACCAGCTACTGCACAAGTACTAGAGGGGGGGGGGTGAATAGTACTTTAAAATAATAAGGCGTATAATTCCAAATTAAATTGCAAACAACCACCAAATCAATTTGCGGAAGCTTAAATTGAATGACAACAATGAAATTAACAAAGCAAACAAACGATGTTAATGGGTTCGGATCCACCCAAGTCTCCCCGACTTGTTCCCGGTGATCCTACGTCCCAACCACCCGGATCCCCTCCGGATACTTGAGTTAGAAACCCTAACTCAAGATTTCCACTATGAATATCTTGTGAAAAACCTTCACAAGATCAAATCATACATGCAATGGCAAAGTGAATCCCACAACCCGGGATCACAAACTTCTCTCACAACCGAGAGAGCCAATAAGCAATATAAAGAGTTTAAATGAAATAAATACTCTTACCACAAAATCCTATACCTTGAGTTTTTCTTACCCAATAGGTGGAATGAAGGATTTGAGGAAGATGAAGTCACCAAGCCCTAGCACCAAGGAAATGAGCAGCAATGGGTGCCTAGGGAAGAGTTGGAGACTTGGATCAAGCAATAGCTTGAAGAGCTCACCAAGAACAAGCTTCTCTCTAGATCTAGAAATGAGAGAGAATGGGTTTCTTGTGAGGAAGAGAGCTTTAGATTTGAGGGAGAATGGCTATCTCTTTAGAACTCAATGAATCTCTTAATGGCAGCTCTGTTGAAGATAGAAATGACCTGGTTCGTATTTATAGGGTCCCATAAAAACAAGTTAGGTCATTCTCCAACGGATAGAAATCTGTGAGAATTAGTCGGTCAAAGAACAATCACTGACCGACTAGTTCATCAACTAGTCGGTCAGTCAAACAGCATGGACCGACTAAGAGCAGATCTGAGAAGAGATAGAATTTCAGACCTAGAAAACTAGTCGGTCCAAGAAGACTTTCTGACCGACTAGTTTCACAACTAGTCAGTCATCCAATGAACGTAGACCGACTAAGAGGCAAAACAACATAGTCTGAAGGCAAGTTGACTTAGTCGGTCCAAGAACAAAAGTTGACCGACTAGATTGTCAACTAGTCGGTCATCAAACGTTCTTAGACCGACTAACGGTAAACAGTAGCTTAGGAGAATTTTAGAGTGAACAGTAAGTCACAACTAGTCGGTCAAAGAAGCATCACTGACCGACTAGTTCACAAACTAGTCGGTCGGTGAGTCAACGTAGACCGACTAACTGTAAACAGTAAAGTCCAAGAAATTAACTGACAGAAACTAGTCGGTCCAAGAACAGTGGCCGACCGACTAGATCACCATCTAGTCGGTCAGTACTTGTTCTTGTACCAACTAACATGCACAACAAAGTCCGAATCGAAGCGCGACGCTTCGAGGAAGTTAGAGTGAACTTGTGCAAGAATCCTAGAGCTACGAAATGAGCGTAATGAAGATAGAAACGTAAGATATACTCAAGGCTTAACATTCTATCAATCGAAACTAAAAGACTATAAATAAAACCTTAATAAACGGTCTTCAATAGCTTCGATTGAATCTTCATATTTTCCAAAGCGTCGCAAGAGCTTCAACGAAGCTTTAGGCATGAATATGAGCTTTTGGAAGTGTTGAGATGTCGCTTTGAATATTCTCGTGAAATTGGCGACGATCTCCAATACTGCGCTCACAAATTGTTAGTTCATGAATTATTTATGTTTGCTCATCATCCAAAACCAAATCCGGGGAGTCCAATATTCAACATTCTCCCCCTTTTTGGTGATGACAAACCAACATAAATAATAATCAAGGATAATAATACAAATGTAAAATACTTACTCCCCCTGCATTGATGATACGTTAATTCCAAAATGAATATAAATGAATTGTATCAAGCAGACGAGTAAGATAAACAGAGTGAATTGATTTTTGAAATATCGGATTTTGAAAAATCCTTATATGTATCTTAACTCCCCCTGAATCTAACATATCAAACTAGATTCTTGGAAATTGAGTTAAATTTTCATTTGCGCTATTTATTATCATTATCTCTCCCCCTTTGGCATTATCCCAAAAATGGGGGGCATATAACGACAACAATTAGGAAATGTAAAATCCAACATCGGGAGTCGTAGACAAAGACAATGGACCAACTTGACACCAAGGGAAAATTGTGGAAATCAAAATAAGGTGTGCCAAATTTTCCATTATCAATAAAAATCAATGATAAGCAAAATCATCAAAAATACCAAATGTTTATTCATTTCTTGAATAAAGAAACATACTCTTCAATATTCAATATTCTTGGTTAATATTCAATTATAGAATTTAAATCTATTTAACCAAGTTTTTATGCGTCGAGCGACGAAGTAACATTTCAAATGAATTCAACGAATATTCAACTTTGCATGAGTACATCCAAAAAATGAATTCAACGAATATTCAACGAATAAAAGACAAAGTGAACGATGATGAACATATATATATATATAGACAACATGAGTACATCCAGAAAATATCACATCGAATATATGAGATACATCATATCAAGCGCTACAGATCATCAAAAAGAAATACATCATCATCATCATAAAATCCAACACCGACAACCAGAAAGCACAAAAAAAATACATCAAAGCATCTCTGAACCCCATCCTAACCCAAAACACTCTCACTAAACATATATCATCCAGAAAGCAGTGGAGAGTCCTCGGAACAGACGATCACGAGGAGGAGGCAGGATCTGCAGCGTCCGTGGGTCCAGTCGACGGAGTGGACTCAGGATCTGCAGGGAGAAGAGGTGTCTCAACTGATGGAATCGTCGGGGCAGGAGTCGAGATCTCAGCAACAGGCGCAACAGCAGCATGAGTCTCGACAGAAGCAGCAGCAGCAAATACATGAGCAGGCTCGGAAACTGGGTCAGCAGCAGGCTCAGAAGGCTGAAGAACTGCAGCAGATGGCTCTGGAACACCGGAAGAGGTGGCAACTCCAGGAGCCGAAGAGGAAGTACCAGCAGCAGCAGTACCAGCAGAAGTGCCCTCGGGGGCACGAGTCGAAGCACGACAGAGCTCCTCAATGTCCTCCTCAGCCATCTCATCAAACTCCTCATCCTCAGACACGGAAGGAGGAAGCTCAACACCCATCTGACGAGCCATACGGCAGACTACCTCCTCGGTACGAGCCAAGCGGGACTCGTGACGACGAAGTATCCGTAGGACATCATCAAGGGTGGCAACGGGAGTGGCAGAGGCACTGGCAGAGGCAGGGACAGACGCAGAAGGTGTCGTCCTCTGAACGTGACGAAGAGCCGCAAGAGATTTCTTGACGGCCGTCGCATTCAGGGGAGGACCGAGGGGACGCTCATCGTCACGAGGCAATGTGACACGAAAATGACGAAACACGAGGGTCAACATGCATGGGAATGGGATATGAGCTGATTTATTGGACTTTCGAATACACTCGAAAGAGTCAATCTTATCGAGTATAATTCGAGCCCAATTAATCGAGCTCCCCATGAAGATCGCATAGATAAGCTTCAAAAATGGCTGGGAAGGTAAAGATGAGGAGCCGTACTTGGGAAGCAAGCACGACTTCAGAATCAGATTGAGGACCCACGCATTAGGCTTGAAAGATTTAGAAGGCACGCCAATCATGGCAGGAGGGATCTGATGGAAAATCTCTGAAAGCATAGCCTGATCAAGAGAAGAAATATCATCTATCGAAATATCAGACGGAAGAAGGCCAGACGAAGAGATACCCAAAATCTCTCCTAAGATTTCCGCAGTGAGGACTATAGGAGTCCCCAAAACGGTCGTCTCAACAGAGTGGGTCTGATCGTACTGACCCCGGATCCTATTCGCATAGAAAAGCTTCACTAATCTAGGGTAGGGGTGAGGATTCGCCTTCGGGTCATATCGAAGGTAATCGAGAAGACCCGACGACGACAGAAGATCAGCTAACCCTATGAAGTCGCTAAACTGGACGAAATGCTCCAGAAGCAGCGGGCAATGTTCGATACGGTTATACGCCGCGAGACACAAAGGGTCATCGCGACATAAGGAAATATCGACACCGCCCACCGGCATCGGACCCTTTCCCTTAGGCTTTCGAGTAGACGAACGAGGGTGGGTGCTAGACTCGGGATGACTAGGAGGAGTGGGTTCCCTATGAGTCTCAGTCTCGGGGTTATACTCCGTATCGGAATCGGTAGGAGTATGAAACGAAGATGCAGAAGCAAGAATTTTGGCCTTGGGCTTAGGCTTGGGTTTGGGTTTCGGTTGACCTCTAGGTTTAGCGGTCGTCGTCCTCTTCTTCTTGAGAGGAGGCGAAGACGACGAAGGATGGGTGGTCTTGGCTCTACGCTTCGGAGGGTTTGGATGCTCGGGATCCGAAGAGATTGGATCAACGGTCATCGGAGAGGGGCTAGAGGGAGTGATCGGAATGCGTGTTCTTGCCATAGTCGAAGCAAGACACGGGACAAGGAGATCAAACGAAGAAGCCCTAGCCGAAAAAAAAATAAACAAACCCTAAGAACCCTAAGAACCCGAGCAAGCCCTAGCTCTAGGAAATGAAATCTAACCCTAGGAGGAGAGGAGATCACCTAGAATGAGGGGCCGACGGAGGAGATCGACGGAGATGGCCGGAAAAATGGCCGGAGATCGATCGGAAGTCGAAGGGTTTCGAGGGAGGTCGGGGTTTTGAGCGGAGAGAGAAGAGATTTCGATCGATTAGAATGAAAATCGATCGACTAAACTGAGTTTAAGTCGGTCGATTTCGCAAAAGACCAAACAGCCCCTGGCACAACTAGTCGGTCACAGTTCAAGCACTGACCGACTAGATCACGATCTAGTCGGTCGGTCAATGAGCTTGAACCGACTAGTTGCAAACAGTGGCTGAATCCAAGAGTTACTGATAAGATTTAGTCGGTCTGTGTTCATTTACTGACCGACTAGATCTCAATCTAGTCGGTCGGTCACTGAGCATGAACCGACTAAAGAGTTCAAGATGGAAAGGAAACTCAATAAGTTTGAGTTAGTCGGTGTAAGTTCTTCTACTAACCGACTAGATGAACATCTAGTCGGTTGGTGGTTGAACTGATACCGACTAACAAAGTCCAAAAAATGATAATCAAGTTCTCTCCTCAAAACACTTGGACGATATATCGTAAAACTCTCAATACTCATTTAAACTACCCCATTAAACGTCGAAATCTTAAATAGACATTGAGATACGATTTCGATCATAAATTCAAACAAATCACATAAAATTCTCAAAAATTCTATAAATCTATCATGATTGAAATAACGCGAAATATAGAAGCATGCAAGATAATTGAATGAAATATGAATCCTATATCTCGGATTCACCCATAATCCCCAATTCTCGACGCAACCGCACAAAGGAGTCCTCCTTTAGGGGTTTTGTGAAAATATCGGCGATTTGCTTTTGGGTTTCAACGTACACTAAAATGATGTCCTTTTTAGCAACATGATCATCTAAGAAATGGTGTCGGACATCTATGTGTTTCGATCGGGAATGGTGCACCGGATTCTTTGAAAGACAAATAGCACTTTGGTTATCCACCATGATAGGGCTAGTATCACAATGAATACCAAAATCCTTCAAAGTGTGTCTCATCCAAAGGACCTGGGCACAAGCGGCACCGGCGGCAATATATTCCGCCTCGGTGGTTGAAAGTGAAACCGAATTTTGCTTCTTGGAAAACCAAGAGACAAGAGAATTTCCTAGAAAATGGCAAGTGCCACTAGTACTTTTCCTGTCGGATTTGCATCCCGCATAATCAGCGTCACTATATGAGACTAACTCATATGTGCTAGATCTCGGATAAAGTAATCCAAAATCTAATGTGTAACTTAGATAGCGAAAAATACGCTTTACCGCTACTAAGTGAGACTCCTTAGGTTGAGACTGATAACGAGCACATATACATACGGCAAACATAATATCGGGCCTACTTGCGGTAAGATAAAGCAAACTACCTATCATACCTCGATATAGACGAATGTCTACATCCTTACCGCCCGTATCCTTGTCAAGATGCGTAGTCGTGCTCATCGGAGTCTTTTTCCCGGAGGCATTCTCCATTCCAAATCGCTTTAGCAACTCCACCGTGTACTTCGTTTGGTGGATGAAGATTGCATCGTTCATTTGGCGAATTTGGAGACCTAAGAAATATTTGAGTTCGCCCATGTGGCTCATCTCAAATTGTTCCTTCATAACATTAGAAAACTCTTCGCAAAGAGTGAAGTTAGTAGCACCGAAAATGATATCATCAACATAAATTTGTACTAATAATATATCATTATTCGCATGCTTAATAAAAAGTGTTGAATCGGCTTCGCCCATTTTAAAATTCAAATCCAAAAGAAAATTCTTTAGGCGATCATACCAAGCTCGAGGAGCTTGTCTCAAACCATAAAGAGCTTTCTTTAGTTTAAAAACGTGATTTGGAAATTTTTCATTTATGAAGCCCGGAGGTTGAGAAACGTAAACTTCCTCAACTACATCTCCGTTTAAAAATGCACTTTTAACATCCATTTGAAATAGTTTAAAATTCTTATGGCATGCAAAAGACAAAAGTAATCTAATTGATTCTAATCTAGCTACCGGAGCGAAGGATTCTTCGAAATCAATACCTTCCTCTTGTCGATAGCCTTGAGCTACTAACCGAGCTTTGTTCCGGACGACGACTTGGTTTTCGTCGGTTTTGTTCTTGAAAATCCACTTTGTCCCTATGACGGTGTGGTTCTTCGATGGCAATGGAACGAGCTCCCATACCTCATTCCTCTCGAATTGAATGAGCTCCTCCTCCATGGCTAAGATCCAAGCGCTATCTTCGCATGCTTCATTAATATTCTTTGGCTCTATCGATGAGACAAAGGCACAATTTGCGAAGTGGTGAACTTGCGATCTCGTCTTGACACTATCATAGATATTGCCAATGACTTGCTCATGGGGATGGTCACGAACCGAATGAAGCCGTTTGGGAATACCTTGATCACTAGGAACATTCTCAACAACTTCATTAGTTGGGTTAGTCTCAATAGAATCAATAGAATCATTAGACTTAGAATTATCACACGAATCACATAAAACATCCAAAGAATCATTATCATTTGAAATTCTAGTTGGAACAAATCCTTCATTAAATGAGACATGAAGAGACTCCTCGATCGTTGAGGTTCGTTTGTTGAATATCCGGTATGCTTTGCTACGCGTAGAGTATCCAACAAAGATCCCCTCATCGGATCTTGGATCGAATTTGTCCAAACAACCATATGTGTTCTTAATAAAACATTTCGAACCGAAAACACGAAAATGTTTAACTTGAGGCAACCTACCAAACAACAATTCATAATAAGTTTGTTTAGTGCCGGGCCTCAAAAGTATTATATTAAACACATAGCAAGCGGTGTGTACCGCTTCCGCCCAAAATTGATGGCCAAGTTGGCTATCATCAAGCATAGTGCGAGCACACTCCACTAGCGTCCTATTCTTTCTCTCAACTACACCATTTTGAGGAGGTGCACGAGGGAAAGAGAAGGTGTGAGTAATACCAACTTCATCACAAAATGTCTCAAAAGACTCATTCTCAAATTCACCTCCATGATCACTACGAATAGTGACAATGGTGGTTCCTAAGAGATTTTGTACTTTCTTAACAAAAATTGTGAAGTTTTCAAAAGCTTCATTTTTATTACGCAATGAAAATACCCAAGTAAATCTTGAATAGTCATCTACGATGACAAGTCCATACCTTGCATTTCCTAAGGAAGCTACTCTAGTTGGCCCAAATAAATCTAGATGTAATAGCTCTAGTGGCCGTTTTGTAGAGATGCTTTTCTTAGGTTTAAATGAAGATTTAGGAAGCTTGCCGCGTTGACAACAATCACAAAAACTTTTCTTTTCAAAAACAAGCTTCGGAAAACCTTTAATAGAATTCAATTTTGAAAGCTTATATAGTGTTCCAAAGTTCACATGTCCAAAGCGTCGATGCCATAAGTGTTGTTCATTTGTGTTGGCAACGAGACATTGTTCATATGACTTAGGAAGATCCAAAATATAAATGTCTTTACGACGAGTTCTGGAAAATAATAATTTTTCATTATCCTTTCTTAAAATATGACACAATCCTTTCGCAAAGCTAACTTTGTAACCTTTGTCACAAAGTTGACTTATTGAAATAAGATTATGATTTAAACCACTAACAAGATAAACATCACTAATTAGGGGTTTAGAAGGGTTACCGACTTTACCAACACCTATGATGGTTCCGCTCTCGTTGCCTCCAAATACGACGCGGTTTCCATTCGCAATGGGAACCACTCCGGAGAGCAATCGAGCGTCACCCGTCATGTGTTTGGAGCACCCGCTATCGAGTATCCAATTCCCTTTGGAGCTAAATTTAAATTTGTTGCTCCTTCCCTTTTTCTTTTCCTTGAGTACCTAAAGATAGAAACTTCCATATCATGGTACCCAAGGTCATTGGGTCCAAGGGATTAGACCTTTGGAAGCCAAGTCCAAGTGGACTTAGACTTCCCCACATAATTCTTACTATGCACAACATCCGAAAAATAAGCATTCATATATATTTGTTTTTCGTCCATGCTTGTGTCCTTTGGGCTCCAAATAGTGAAAACTTTGGGAGCCATCTTCCTATTGGGTGCATGCATGCGACGTTGATTTCTACGTGATGCATGTTGTGGATAGGCATACGGGACATGATGGAATGGTGCACGACGAGAATTATTCATATGATGAGGTGGGTGTACATATGCATGTGTGGGAACACGTGCGTGAGGGTGTCTCACTTGGTGTGCACGTGCCCGGGAATGTGTTGCATAAAAATCATCATAAGTGTGAGACGGTGGAGTAGGACGTGTGTTCCTACGTGGCATGGAATTGGTGTACATAAAAGCATGCCCCTTCTTTGGAGGTCCACCCAATGTGGGTTTCTTTCCGAAAGAGGGTGTGGACAAGGTGAAAGCACCATTGGTAGATGAACTACCAATAGAGTGTTTGCTCCCACTCGTTGAGGCTTCGGAAGTTGGCCTAACAAAAGTAGTGACCGACTTGGAAGAATTTCCCATCATATACCCCAAGCCAATGTGGTGTTTGGCCGGAAGTAAATCTTTTAGGATATTATCCAAATGGCCTTTACCCTTGTTGAATTCGTTGATTCGGCCCAATGTGTTCTCATATTTCTCTTTGAGAGAACGCAAGGAAGTATCCAAAGTGGATATTTGCGAAGTGAGCACATAAACACGAGATTTAAGATTCTCGTTCTCAATACTCAAAGTCGAGTTTTGAGAAGTTAAATCCGCTATCTCATGTTCTTCCGCATCCTCAATGCTAACATGTTCAAGTTTAGATTTGAGATTTACAATCTCATTTCTTAACTCTTCAACAACGGTGTCATTGTTGGTGATGATAGTCTTAGGCGATGTTTGAATGCTAGCTAGGTCATCTTTTACCTTAGTATATCTATTTACTAACTTAGTATATTTTGACCAAAGTTGAGTGTTAGCATCCCTAAGATCATCCATCGTTACCTCATCGCTTTCTTCATCACTATCATCGGAAGAGGAGGATCCTTGATCGTGCTCCTCTCTTGCCATGAAACACATGTGTGCTTGCTCCACGTGCTCATCGTCCGACTCTCCGCTTGAGGAATCCTCGGAGTCGGTGAAGGTAGCTCCGACAAGTCCCTTCTTGTTTCCTTTTGTGTACTTCTTGGACTTGTCATACTTTGGCGCCTTCCACTTCTCCTTTTGCTTGTTTTGAGGACAATCCGCTTTGATGTGTCCTGGCTTATTGCATTTAAAGCACAAAGGTGGAGAGGCGTTAGTAGATGTAAACTTAGATTTTTGTTTGAAGTTACCCTTTCGGAAGAAGCGATTGAACTTCTTTGCCATGAGTGCAATGGATTCCATGTCCATTTCTTCTTCCGAGTTCTCATCATCGGTAGAGGTGGATGAAGCCGCCTTGAATGCAATCGCCTTTTTCTTAGGCGCATCTAGGTTCAAATATGACTTCATCTTTTCTTGTAGCTTCACCTTGCTATCTTTGCGTACCTCATATGACATCAAAGTACCCATTAGTTGAACTACGGTATATTTGTCCATGTCATTACCTTCCTCGATGGCGAAGGTACGTTTTTCCCAAGAAGAGGGAAGTCCTTCAATAAGCTTTAAGCACTTCTCCTTTTGAGTGTAGATCTTGCCGAGGGCCTCTAACTCGTTTATTATGTCAACGAAACGAGCGTAATATTCTTTCATCTTCTCGCCCTGTTGCATATGAAACATTTCGTAATCTTTGGTTACGACTACGAGTTTAGAGTCTCTTACCCTACTCGTCCCTTCATGTAGAATGAGGAGGGAGTTCCAAATTTGATATGCACTCTTACATGTGCATATCTTATTGAAATCCTCGGGCTCCAATGCACATTGCAAGGCGTTCATTGCCTTGGCATTGCTTACCTCCGCGGCGACCTCCGCGGTAGTCCATTTCTCAAAATCTTCTTCTTCGGGTACAATATACTCCTTCATTGTAGTTCTCCATAAAGATGCACTTCGGAGGAAGGTTTCCATCCGACACTTCCAGTACCCGTAGTTGGTACCGTTGAAGAATGGAGGCCTCGTAGAGGAATGTCCTTCCATCACGGAAGATGCTCCTTCACGGTTCCTGAAGGTGTCATAGTTGGAAGGTGGACGCACGGTCTTGTTGTCGTTGGCAGACATAGCTGAGAATCTGGCTCCGATACCAAATGTAATGCCCTACCAGCTACTGCACAAGTACTAGAGGGGGGGTGAATAGTACTTTAAAATAATAAGGCGTATAATTCCAAATTAAATTGCAAACAACCACCAAATCAATTTGCGGAAGCTTAAATTGAATGACAACAATGAAATTAACAAAGCAAACAAACGATGTTAATGGGTTCGGATCCACCCAAGTCTCCCCGACTTGTTCCCGGTGATCCTACGTCCCAACCACCCGGATCCCCTCCGGATACTTGAGTTAGAAACCCTAACTCAAGATTTCCACTATGAATATCTTGTGAAAAACCTTCACAAGATCAAATCATACATGCAATGGCAAAGTGAATCCCAGAACCCGGGATCACAAACTTCTCTCACAACCGAGAGAGCCAATAAGCAATATAAAGAGTTTAAATGAAATAAATACTCTTACCACAAAATCCTATACCTTGAGTTTTTCTTACCCAATAGGTGGAATGAAGGATTTGAGGAAGATGAAGTCACCAAGCCCTAGCACCAAGGAAATGAGCAGCAATGGGTGCCTAGGGAAGAGTTGGAGACTTGGATCAAGCAATAGCTTGAAGAGCTCACCAAGAACAAGCTTCTCTCTAGATCTAGAAATGAGAGAGAATGGGTTTCTTGTGAGGAAGAGAGCTTTAGATTTGAGGGAGAATGGCTATCTCTTTAGAACTCAATGAATCTCTTAATGGCAGCTCTGTTGAAGATAGAAATGACCTAGGTTCGTATTTATAGGGTCCCATAAAAACAAGTTAGGTCATTCTCCAACGGATAGAAATCTGTGAGAATTAGTCGGTCAAAGAACAATCACTGACCGACTAGTTCATCAACTAGTCGGTCAGTCAAACAGCATGGACCGACTAAGAGCAGATCTGAGAAGAGATAGAATTTCAGACCTAGAAAACTAGTCGGTCCAAGAAGACTTTCTGACCGACTAGTTTCATAACTAGTCGGTCATCCAATGAACGTAGACCGACTAAGAGGCAAAACAACATAGTCTGAAGGCAAGTTGACTTAGTCGGTCCAAGAACAAAAGTTGACCGACTAGATTGTCAACTAGTCGGTCATCAAACGTTCTTAGACCGACTAACGGTAAACAGTAGCTTAGGAGAATTTTAGAGTGAACAGTAAGTCACAACTAGTCGGTCAAAGAAGCATCACTGACCGACTAGTTCACAAACTAGTCGGTCGGTGAGTCAACGTAGACCGACTAACTGTAAACAGTAAAGTCCAAGAAATTAACTGACAGAAACTAGTCGGTCCAAGAACAGTGGCCGACCGACTAGATCACCATCTAGTCGGTCAGTACTTGTTCTTGTACCAACTAACATGCACAACAAAGTCCGAATCGAAGCGCGACGCTTCGAGGAAGTTAGAGTGAACTTGTGCAAGAATCCTAGAGCTACGAAATGAGCGTAATGAAGATAGAAACGTAAGATATACTCAAGGCTTAACATTCTATCAATCGAAACTAAAAGACTATAAATAAAACCTTAATAAACGGTCTTCAATAGCTTCGATTGAATCTTCATATTTTCCAAAGCGTCGCAAGAGCTTCAACGAAGCTTTAGGCATGAATATGAGCTTTTGGAAGTGTTGAGATGTCGCTTTGAATATTCTCGTGAAATTGGCGACGATCTCCAATACTGCGCTCACAAATTGTTAGTTCATGAATTATTTATGTTTGCTCATCATCCAAAACCAAATCCGGGGAGTCCAATATTCAACAGGATGACCATCTACTGCAAATATGCAAAGCAACTTATGAAGGCAACATCATCCTATAATTCCGAGATCCTCACCATTCCAGAATCACACCAATGGTGTATTTAAGGGCGCCTGGTGGTGCATCACATCCTAGTGACGATTGGGATAGAGGCTGGTTCCGTGGAGTTGACCATATAGTCTGAAGACCACATCAGAGGCGACGAAACTTAGCACACCTCTCCATAGTTTCTGGATTCAGCAGCTGCTTGATGGTGACAAAATTTGTAATCTGTGTACATTTTCGGAATATTGTAAATAGGAGTGATGAGATAAGACTAAGAGATCTGAAAGCCTAAGAGCTTTTACAGATCAGGGGGAGTTGACAGAATTTGTACTCTTTTCCCTTAGCTATGGTTTTTCCCACTGGGTTTTCCATAGCCAAAGGTTTTAACGAGGCAAATCACATCAACTCTGGATCCTGAAGTATCCACCCCTCAGTGACGCTCAGAATCCAGAAGTATTCATGAGCAGAGTCACTTGTACAAATCAGGGGGAGTCAAAGAGCGTTTGCACTCTTTTTCCTTAACTATGGTTTTTCCCACTGGGTTTTCCATAGCCAAAGGTTTTTAACGAGGCAAATCTCACCAACTCAGGATCCTGAAGTATCCACCCCATGTGAGACCCATACAGGCTCAGAATCCTGAAGTATTCATGAGCGGGGTCCACAACCATGGCTGGATAAGGGGGAGTGTTGTGAATGTGTATTTACTGGGTTGATGAGTTATTGGGCTAACCCAAGTGGTTGGGCCCATACCCACTTGTATTCTCCCCTTTGGCTATAAATATAGACTTGAGGGCTCTCCCCTCAGTAGTTGATTCATAACATGAACAATATATTTCTTAAACAGATTTTAGTATTTTGCCATGTTAAAAAAAGACAAATTATATTTTTCCTAGAAACTATGAGGGGATAAACAAGTGGCAAAATGATAAAACTTGCTATTGAAATTTAAAAAAAAAATGCCAAGCTCAGTTGGCATCCTTCCGCTTTTCCACAAGGGTCACTAGGTTCGAGCCGTGATGGATGTGGGCCAAACGCGAGCGCCGATTTAAAAAAAAATAAAAAAAAATGGATCAGTGGAACTGCTTTTAAAAAATTCCCCTACTAAAACTAATAAATTTCAAGGTCACAGGACTCAAGCTTTCGGCACCTCCACCTAAATTCTTTGAAAAAAAAGAGGGCCTTAAACTACCAATGCCCTAAAATAGCAATTGCCTACAATCCACAGTAGTACAAGCAAATACCTCTATGAGGCAAGGGATAAATGAATTAATAAGTAAATAAAGCAAGAAAAAGAAAGCTAAAGTAGAAAGCAAATTTGGTCTCTTTTCAGCCTTTGAAGCAGAGCCCTAAAGACAACCCTTTTTTTTTTGCATTGAAGGTTGTCTCTTTCTTCCCTGCCCAGCTTCTTTAATCACCATGGCATAGTGAGATAGAATCGTAGATAGATAGAGAAAACAAAGGACTGGGAATGTGGGGAAGCAAGCAAGCATTCACACAAATTTGACTATTTGTGGGCCCTGAGAACAGTAGAAGGGATAGGCCCATCCATAGGGATGCAGGGTAAAAATTTCTACTACTGTGATACAATGTTTAATGCAAGGATTTACTCCTCCTTCCTTTTCACCCCTTCTCATCCCAACCCATTTGCATGTTTTGAAAAATCCACTGTCTTCTCTTCCTTAGATTCTGCATCTTCCCTCAGACAAGTCCATTCTCTTTCCTTTGTAAGTTGGGTAGCAAAAAGTCCAATGGCAACATGTTTCTGGACCCTTCATATCTACTGGAGGGGGCTAGAAGTAATTTTTTCCCCAGCATATCCAAACAAGGGAAAGACAGTCCCTAGATTATGAAGTGACCAGAGGATCTTGTATTTTTAAGGCAAGGGTTGTGCATATATGTTGACTGGGACATGTAAATGACACACTGCCCTCCTCATCTTCTTTGGATGTTGACATCTCCTTCAGAGAATTTAAGGCACAAAGAGACATGAGATATTTGGCAGAAGGGATGCTGCAAGGGGTTTTTAATGTGGGGCTTTAATGGAGGGGGGAGCTGCCGAGCTGGGGTTAAGCTTCAGAGCTTGGCCCTCTTGTGGTGTTATTGACTTTTGGTGGGGGCTTTGTTTGTTTTCTCTTCATGCAGACTGATGTTTGTCACTGCTGTTGGGTTGCTATCCGTCCCTGCCTCTTTTAACTGCCTTTTGAGCTTATTCCTCTCTCTCTCTCTCTCTGGGGTTGGGATCTTGGTTGGATTTTGGTTGGATTTTGCGCTTTGTTTGGCACGTGAAAGACAAGCTTCAGAATTTTTAGATACAGCGCTCAGGGGGTGTGGTCAGAATTTAGCTTGCATGGATTTGGCTTTTTGTTCTGTTTCTGGTTTTTTTTCTTCCCCTGTATTTAATCCCATTTGTTTGAACAGTCTAAATTCCATCAGAATTCAAAGCTACTACATGCTGGAATGCTATTGCTTAATACCTTTCCACATGTACAAACAGCTCTTTCGGATGCTATTATGTATGCTGGAATGATTAATAAATCAAGTGTCGAGGTGAAAACCACAAGTTATTTTGCTTTTTTACCGAGATAAAACATCAAAATTACTATTTTCTAAATCATCTTCACTAATAACTATTGTAACACAAAAGGAAGACGTTGGCTCGCTCGCAAGTTGACCCGTGAGCCAACGGTCGACTCATTCGCGAGTCGTCTATTTGTTCAAGTCCCTCTCTGATTGACGGGGCCTGATCTCGTCATGAGGCGATCCAATTATGGGTCGACTTTTAAAATTCGTCGGCCAAACCTAGCCCGTCGGTCGAACCTACGTGGATCGGGTTCATCAATAACCAGCAATGGGTCAAACCCATACCAGGTTGAGGAGGGTCAACATGTGGCTGACCCGGCCCATTCGCCGTCCATGTTGATAGGTTACAATCAGGCAAAGGTTTTTTATAGTATAGGACATGAAGATCATTGTAACATATCTAATGAGAAGAGTCGCCAAATATTAGAAGCTACTGCTCAGCGATTCCCCAAATTATATCCGTAAGGATGTGTTTGGATTGAAAGAAAATGTACGAAAGAAAAGTGAAATGAAAATGAAAAAGAAAGAAAAGTGAAATGAAAATGAAACGAGATTCTTTCTCATGTTTGGTTGCCAAAGAAAATTTTGAAGAAAGTTCAAATGAAAATAAGAAAATTTCTTTCATTATGTTATTAATTCAAAACGAAAAAAAATTAAGAGGTGTTTTTGCTAAAAAATTTAAGAGGTGTATTTGCTAACTATATAAATAATTTGCTTAAAAAAATTTAAGAGGTATTTTAGTCTCATAGTAAATTAAAAATTTGTTAGTTGTTCTGAATAATTCAGAAATTTAGCAAATAAATTACGAATTCTAACAAATAATTCTCTAACCATACAAATATCATGATTCATAAATAATGTGATATTAAATAGTACATAAATAATTTACAAATTATATAAAAACATTGGAAATAATTTGCAAGCCATTAGAAAAATTCGTGCATAATGCGCGAATTTTTTAAGCAAAACGCGAAAATTACACGAATTATTCGCAAATTTTTTGAACAAGTTCATGAATAAAAATAATTTAAATATTCATGATTTTCAAAAAAATTCTGAATTATTCAGATACTATGTTGAAAAATTCAGGAAAAATTCGTAAATTTTGAATAATTTACAAATTTTAAATAATTCATGTGTAAAATTTGAAAAAAATTTGTGATTTTTTGAAAAATTCCTAATTTTTTGAAAAGAATTCATGAATTATTCATGAATTCATTAAAAATAGCTATTAATTATATTTGTTAAAAAAACACAAATGCATGAATGTGAGAATAGTTAGTTTTGCTTTGTTTTCCCTCATTTTCCTTGGGTCAAGAAGAGGAAAAGTTGAAAGAAAAGTTTTACTATTTATTTTCCACACTTTTCCTTCATTTTCTTTTTCTTTTCACTTTTCTTTTAAGCCAAACAATGGAAAATCATTTTCCTTCCTTTTCTTTCCTTTTCCCACTAACCAAACACACCCTAAATGTAAGCTCTAATCCAAAAATTTAGTAAAACAGATCCAAGTCCAAATCTCCACTGTTTAACACAAAGCCAAGGGGGTCTCAATTAGAACAGATTTGTACTGTCACTAATGTTTTTCACCACTCTTTGAAAGGTGTCCAAATGGCCCGAAAGCCCGCGGCCCGGCCCGGCCCGCCCGGCCCGATCAACGGGCCTGCCCGGCCCGGCCCGGCTCGGCCCGCGACCAGGGCCAGGCTTCCGGACCCTGGTCTGGCCCGGCGGGCCGGCCCGGCCCGGCCCGGCAGCGGGGCCGGGCCAGCCCGCTGTGAAGTAGTTGCGGGCCGGCCCGGCCCGGCCCGCCGCAGGCTGCAATTGCAGCCTGCAAGCTGCAACGTTCATTTGACCGTTGCAGTTTTTTTAAGTTGTTATTAAGGGCAGAATTGTGGGGGGGTGGTTTTTTGTCATTTCTTGGGCTTTTGACCAAAAATACACCTCCCAACGGTCATAAACGGCTATTTGGGAGGGGTATTTTGGACATTTTACACCGAAAAACCCCTAAAAATTTCACCCAACCCCTCTCATTTTTTTTTTCACAATTCTCATACTCTCATACTCTCAAACTCTCAAACTCTCTCATACGTTCAAGCAAGCAAGATCAACCCCTCTCAAGCAAGATCAAGATTCGCGGCTCAAATCGATATCGCTCTCATCTTCCTCCGTTGTCATCATCATCTCAGTTCACTCTGCTGTCAACAAATCAGGTTACTATATTTTTAGAATAATATCGGGACCAAACCGTAGGCCTTATACATTCCACCTTAACACTGAGGAGGAAGATAACTTTAACATGATGAGGGATAACCCGATAGAAACGCCTAATAATGACCATTTGAAAATGTCACAAACTGAACAAACTGAATCGTATCAGTATCCAAATATTATACAACCTGGCTATACTATGTCTGCACAAACTTCTTCTGTACACGCTGCTACACCTGCACAACATATTCCTGCTGATGTTCCACTTCCACCTACACAAGTAACACAACAAACCCAACCCAGATCAACAAAATCTGCGGTTTGGGAGCACTTTACAATTGAAACTGTCCCGGACAGAGGCACGCGGGCAGTTTGCAAAATATGTAGATCTGATTTTACTTGCAAACCTTCTGATGGCACAACCCACCTAAAAAGACACCATGCCTCTCACTTAAAAAAGGACCTTAAACAAACAACATTAAACTTATCTGTCTCTTCTTCCTCTTTATCTAATTTCTCGTACTCTGCTGAGACTATGAGAAAAGAGATGGCACGATTTGTAATGTGCCAAGAATTGCCATTTACTTATGGGGAAAGCTCCGATTTAGAAAGACTTAATCAAGTGGCCCTTAACCCTGACTTTAGAAGAGTGCCTAGAAACACTCTTCGAAGAAATGTTATGTCAGCTTTTGAAGCTTGTAAAGCTAAATTGATTGAAACTTTTGCTAGTATAAAATCTAGAATAACGTTGACTTCTGATATTTGGACAACAAAATGGGGTTCATCATATTTATGTGTTACATCTCATTATGTAGATAATTCATACATGCTGAATAAAAATGATTATTGGTTTTAGAATGTTAGAGGAATCACATTCTGGTGGTGCTATTGCTAATGTAATAATGGATGTTATTCATGATTTTAATATTGTAGACAAAATTTTTTCAATTACGTTTGATAATGCATCTAATAACACTAGTGCAATTAGTGTTTTAAAAAGAACTTTGCCCCTTGATATGGTTGGGTTGTTCCATCAAAGATGTGCATGTCACGTCTTGAACTTGATAGTTCGCGATGGACTTGCATCTTGTTCACCTTATTTAGAAAAAATTAAACATCTCATGTTATTCATACATACTTCTAGCACTAGGCGACTTCAGTACAAACGATTGTGTCGTACTAGACAGAGACCATACCTGGCATTTAAATTTGATATTGCAACAAAGGTGGAACTCAACTTACTTAATGCTGCGATCTATGCTTAAAAATAGGGAGCAGATTAAAGATTATGCACTTACATATCTTTCACATGATCATGTTTTTGACATTACTGATATAGAGTGGTTAACTGTAGAGCATCTGCATGACTTTTTAGAAGTTTTTTACTGCTTCAAACAAATTTTCTGGGGTTTACTACCCAACATCTTATTTAGGATTAGAATAATTAGTTTTAATTTCTGATCAGATATCTAGGCATAGATAAAGTACACACCCTGCCATAATGCCTATGATACTTGAAATGTCTACAAAACTTGCTAAGTATTGGAATCTGGTTCCTCTTCTTTACTCATTGTCTAAAGTTTTTGATCCTTGTTTTAAGGAGGATGTTGCATTAGGTTTATTAGAACTGTATTCTGACAATATGGGATTTTCCCATGTTGAACATGTATCTGCTGTTAAAAATAGCTTAAGAATTATGTATGCAAATTATGAGGCTAAACTTGGTAATGTTTCACTTAATTCATCTGTCACTGCTAGTGCTTCTGTTTCTTCTTCTAGTAAGATTCGCCAAATGTTAGGAAAGAAGAAACAAAAAACCGTAAATTCGGATTGTTCTACTAGTGAACTATCCAAATATTTAGCTAATCCATTTCCCTTTTCGGAGGAAGCAATAGATGATGAGTATTTTGATCCTCTTGCCTGGTGGAAAGGATATGAATCTGTTTATCCTATTCTTTCCATTATGGCACGGGATTTGTTATCTGTACCTATATCTACAGTTGCTTCGGAGTCTGCTTTTAGTGCAGGTGGACGCGTTTTGAGCAACAAGAGATCACGGTTGAAGGAAGACATTGTTGAAGTTGCGGTATGTGCGAAGGATTGGTTTCATGCTGAAAGCCGCTCATAGAACAAGGACCTTTCTGAAGATTCAGATGAAGAAGCTGAGTGATGAATTTTTATTTTCTTAGTTGTATTATTTTCTGTTTTGGCCATTGTATGAGGGGTAAGGTTGGCCGATGTACGTCCCCCCAAAAAAGATTTTAATTAATAAAATTTAAAGGTTCAACCCGGGACCTTCGGAAATTTCGGGCTTAATTATCTACTTCCAAAGTGTTTGAATTTTTTCATGTAAATAACAAGTGTAGATTTTTTAGATTGTTTTAGATTGTTTTAGATTTTTTAACCATTTTTCTTATTTTTGTTATTTTTTTAATTTTTTTAAAAATAAAGGGGCGGCCCGCTGCCCGGCCCAGGGCTTGGCCGGGCTTCCGCCCCCTGGCCTACTCCGGGGCCGGGCCGGCCTCCGCCGGCCTCCGCCGGCAGCCGGGCCGGGCCTAGCCGAGCCGGCCCGACGGACACCCTGACCCCTTTCCCACCTAATAAATAAATAAATATTCCTCTTTTTTTCTATTCTCCTCTAACATTTTGAAAATTGAGCAAATGGATGGTAACCACTTATATTGAGCTAATTAACAGGCTGGAATTGGACATACAACCCTTTCTAAATACTTTATTTATAGTTTTTAACTTTCTTAAAAAATTTCAAACAAAATGTTTTTATATGGATAGACACACTTAAATATGATCTCCGTATAAAAGATCCAGAAAAAAATTGATAATCCTAAATTTAGCCCAAAATACACTAAAAATCACCAACTCATGATCAGAACTGATACGACCATCCCAAAACGGGCTAAGACAAAACGTGCCGAGCCCACAATCCGAGCCCATGGGCCAGGACGGGATTAGGCCTCGGCCTAAAGTCCCCGCGAAGACCTCGAGCCATGGCGGCCCCCTGACTGGCAGGGAGAGAACCGCTGACCCTTGTAGGTTGAGGTAAATGCTCACCCGAATTGCGTCCACCTTCATTACCATTCAAGAGCCCCATTACGCCCACCTTGATGACCCATTAAAGGACGATCAAAGCAGCAGGTACATGGGGCGAGATGAGGGGATGATGAGGTGGACGTTGGCGGTACAATCCATACAAAAGACCCGAAGATCGAAAAACGAAAGGGACCGAATTCTGAATACTCTACACTCAGATATTTTTCCTCCTACGACATTGTCTTCCACCTCATAATTCTTCTCCATAGCCCGGCCTGATGATTCGTGCGTCGGTCTCTCCGTGAACCACACTCGATCCCACCGGACATCCCTTAGATCATATCTGACTTAGGCATCAGAGGGGACTTGGTCGGAACCAAGGTCCGACCCCCCTGACGAGCTTTCTCGTCCACGTAGGTCAAGGAGACTTCACCTCGCCAGAGCTATCCTTCGACGCATCATTCATCGGAGCCGAGCGTTCTCGACCTCGAGCCCATTCGACTCTTCACTCGAGGAGGACGTCGTACTCCCGAAGCTACCCTTCAGGATACATCCGCACAGATCTGCGCATTCCCGACCGAACGAACGCGCCGCTTCCCGATCTCGGAGGACGCACGTGTCTCACGTGTCCACGTCGACCTCCGACCCTCGAAACTATCAAACATCGATGAAAAACACCCCGAAACATCTGGCCGTCTGTGGGAATGAGATCTTCTACACCCATGCCACCCACAACAAACAGCATGGATCAACACGACAACGGATCCACTCGCCTGCCGACCATCCCCGAGAATGATGGCTACGTTCCGAATGGAACGAGGCACCGTTGGTCCACAGAGGGAACCGACGACTCACATTCGGTGACCTGCGAACTACTCGACAATCTCACTCAAGAGATGAACGCCAACTCCGAGACTCTAACAGCGGCCATCCAGCAACTTGCAGGCCCGCGACACCCCTTAGGGGGAAATTGAGCGGGGTCCACTGACCACTCGAGGCAGTGCCCCCACTCCGCTCGGCGGTAGTCATGGACCGCGAGGGTGTAGGCCAGAACATGGAACGTTCACCGACCCCCACTTCTCTTCGAACAAGGGGAGCGGAGGGGACTAGGTGGACCGGGGGTGAATCGATGACGACTTCTTCTAAACGATCCTTCCTGGCCGGGCGCCAGTCGTCCAACCGCTGTAACGATAAGTAATTTTCAACACATCAATTTACGTATTTACATATTTTCAACATTTCAAAATTTTTCTTTATAATGGTTAGTCAGGAGTTTTATATTGAAAATGGTTTCAAAATTTTATTATAAAAATATTTTGAAGCATTAAACTAATTATAATGTATTTTAGTAAGTTCGGATTTCATTAAATACCTCTAAATAATCTTGATAAAATTCATTTTCAATTATTACTGTTTTGACTTAATAAATTAATTTTCTATATAAACATCATCAAAATAATTTCAAACTTTTGCAGTATTATCCTATGATCATTTAGGGCTCCCTATATAATTTCGTAATTTTCTGATATCAAATCAACCTAGAACCCGCAAACCCGCTATCTAAACGTGTTGGCCTAAAACTAGTATCTCCGTAGCTCAAACCCAAAACTGGATCTCGTATTCGCGATTCTCGCGATGATACGATCCTGTGGGTAGGTTTTCGTAATTTTTCGTAGTCGTATGTGAAAACAGGGTTGTATTCCTCCGATTTCACTAATTACAATCACTAATAACATTTTTACACTTACTAATTACCTTTTTACCTAGTTACTTCTATCCTAAACCCATAACCACACCCATAACCAGTCTCACTTAGCTTGTGAGATCCAAATAATTTGGATCTCATCCACCCCCATTAAGAGTCTTGTTCCCCTGATAATTACAAGTTAGCCATTATCTAATCCTATTTAAACCCCCCACAGCTCAAATTATAATGCGCACAGTATTATCCCCACTCTCACTCTTTCACGGTCGAAACCCAAACCCCGCCCGTGTTCTCTCTCTCTCTCTCTCTCTCTCTCTCTCTCTCTCTCTCTCTCTCTCTCTCTCTCTCTCTCTCTCTCCCCCCTCTCTATTCCCCCCTCTCTCTCTCTCGCCCTGGAGGGCTGACCGCCGCCGCCACCTCATTCCACCGCCGGCCACCTCCGAGTCACCGACGCTGCATCACCGTCGACCACCCCACTCTCCACAGCCCACACGCCGACAACCCGAAGCCCACGCCGCTCTGCCCCGCCTCCGTGACTTCCACCGCCTCCGCCCTCGCTCGTCGCCGCTTCGAGGACGCCGCCGCCGCATCAAGGATCCTGCTCATCGCCACCCTGAGCTCAGGAGACCCCCCGATGCTCATTCTCTCTCTCCCAGCACGACAGTCACTGCTCGCCGTTGCGCCCTCGTCGCCGACACCCCGCTCCGTCGCCGTCCCGCCTCGACGCCGCCGCCCCGCCTCCCTCCGTCGACGCGCAAGACCCCCCGTTGCACTGTCGACGGGTAAGAACGACGGTTGGTTTTCGAAAACGTATTTTCGTTATATACGGAAACGTATTTTCGTATTTACGAATTTTTTTAAATATTATTAAATGGGTATTATTGGTTTTAAATTCATAACTAATAATACAGGCCTCAGAAAAATGTGAGACCAGCTCCAGAAAATCGGAAATAATATTCTGAATCTAATGGCACTGGTCTCATCTCGATCAGACGTAGTTTTTTCAGAATAATTTTTTACCCTAAAACTTAAATGCGTAAAATTCTCTTTAAAATCCGTAACTCCTTATTTTCACGTACACTGATACGTGATAAAAATTTATGTTGTAGTACTCTTCGAGACGGTCATTTTGACTGCTCACTTGAACATTTTCGACTAGTATTGTATCCAGAATAAATTATTGAAGGTTTACGTTACGTAAGTAAAATTAGGGTTTAAAGGGATTTTGAGCTTCTGAAAATTATAAAAAATAACAGAGGCTTATAAATATATTTTTCTCTTGCAGTAAAATTATAATCTTCGTTTTCAGCCTCTATAAAAATTTAAAACATTTTTCGACACTGTTTCATCAGTTTTAAAAATCAAAACGATCAAATGATTTAGATGGGAAATGTCGTGTTCTCTAACTGATTATTTTTGTGTTGCAGGTACAAAATCTTATGCACCAGCTTTCGTGGAAGCCCTAGATCAAATTCCGGCTTGCTACGACAGCCTCGAATTTGGTAAGTCACAACAGATTCTAGATTTAGAAAATTAGTTAAATGTACTTGTATGAACTCTTAGAACATCACATATAGCCTCAGAACGACTACTTGACTTGAACCGAACTAGAAACCTAATCTAATAGGAAAGTAATCAACCACAGATTACTTTGCCAACTTTCAACTTTGGTGGTTGTTGCACACAACCACCAACTTGGGTAAATTGTGTGCTAAACCACACTACCACGTGCTCGAAGCACGGAAGTGACATCTCTAATGTTGGACTTGTCTTTATCCTCTATTTTCTCAGTATCCACTGAGCTTCGGCACAGTCTAATTTGGAAAGAGTTGCTACTATCTGGTTTTCAATAAGAAAGTCAACCAGTTGTCTTTGTTTGACTAGTAACATGTGGAACATCATATGAAACACCTTGTGGAACATCCGGTAAAGAACATGTGCTTGACACATCACTGGGGTTTGGGGTAACTCATAGTTTGAGAGAGTGCGAGAGTGACTAGAGTTCATTTACATGTCTAGCTGCCTGGGTTTCGGCATCCTGTCTAGCTGCCTGTGTTTCGGCAAACAAAAATGTGATGCCTTGTCAGCATCCTGTCTAGCTGCCTGGGTTTTCGGCATTCGTCTGGGTAAGTGCACCCGGACAAGAGATGAACTCAACAGTCACATATTGTACTCTCCGACTTGAGTCACGTAGTTACCTTTGCACAGTCACAGTACTTTACTTGTCGTACTTTGAGCTACAGCAGTAGCGTGTTACACTGCACTTCCATGTACAGTTGTTCTCCCTTTTAAGTGTTGTTTACTTTTGCCACTCAGTTGTGTACAGTTACTTTACTTTTCACTCTGCTCTGCTTGTACGTAGTTACTTTTGTCATACTTGTACACTGCTTCTTTTCTATATATAGAATTGTTGTGACTTACCTACGGTTCCATTTATGGCACCGGCAGATGACGATTTGATCGAGGAAGTAGCCCCCGAGTTCGAGAAGCCTGAGTTTGACCCGGAGGCTGCAGAGTTTTAGCTTCTTGTATTGGTGTATGTGTTGTACTATGTATTTCCTTTTTCGCATTTCCTTTCAGTATTTCTTTTTATGTACTCTGGTGAGAGAGTGCTGCTGCTTGTTGTACTTTAATTTGGACTGTAATAATGTCTGTACGCTGGTTTGAGTATTTGGTACATCTCTGGATTGTAGCTATATTGATTTCATTGGTAAACTGCAAGACCTGCAAATAAATCAAATAAGTAATGGGCCCCCGAAAGCGGGTCGTTACAGCCGCGCAGCCACCAAAGGGCGCCGGGGACGAAGCCAGAGCCCGAGCCGGAAGAGATCAAGAAGCCGCGAGGGACGTCTCCACAGAGAGTGCACTCGGCAACTTACGCCTATCCCCAGCCGGGATGGCCACCAAGGGAATCCTCCCCGCATCACCACCGACCTGCCAAGACAACCCGAGCGCCAGGACGAGGTGCCAGCCGGCCAGGCTAACCTAGGACCCCTGGCGATCGACCACTGCCCGTTGGCGAGAAGCATCACCGAAGCACGAGTGCCCTCCAAGTTCAAAGTGCCAGCCCTGGAGAAGTACGACAGCTCGGAGGACCCCGAGGAACATGTTCTATACTACGCAGGGGTCATGAGGTTCCAGGGGCTGACGAAATGCTGCTCTGCCGCGGCTTCTTCATCACTCTCAAGAAGTCCACCCAGGACTGTGACAACATCCACCCTGACCAATCCATAAACAACTTCCAGGACATATCCCAGATGTTCTACCAACAATTTATGGCCGGAAGGCATATGAAGCTGGGCTCGGACCTCCTGTTTGACGTGATACAGAGGTCGGACGAGACTCTGAGGGCCTATATGAAGCGCTTCAACATCCAGAGGTTGAACGTCGAGAGCTGCCCCGAGTTGGTCGTAACAATGGCCCTGAAGAAGGGGCTTCGACATAGGGGCCTGAAGAAGAACCTACACAATGATCCCCCGAAGGACCTCGCCGAGGTCATAGCTCGGGCGAAACAGTTCATGCTGATCAAAGAGGCCTTGGCGGTGGAAGAAGGGGGTCCCCTGGCAGGGACCAAGCAGAACTCCACGCATGACGAAAGTGAGTGCCACGAGCCGGAGGATCACAATCAGGAGAAAAAGCCAAGGGGGAAGCAGCGCAGAGGGGGAGCATCGCCCACCAAGCTAAACGCGACTCAGGACGCCTTCCTGACACAGTCTCAGAAGGAGGGCCACATCAATAAGCCACCCCCAAAGATGAAGGGCGGCCGAAGGGACGAGGAAAAAAACTGCAGGTACCATAAGGACAACGGCCACGACACCGACGACTGCTGGCACCTGAAGAAGGACATTGACCAACTGATCAACTGATGGCACTTGAAGAATTGTGTCGATGCCTCAAAAGCGACCCCCAGGGAGGGCACATCGAGGCAAGATGACAAAGGGAAGAAGGTGAACGTTGTCTAGACCCCCATGCGCGTGATCAAGTGAGGAGACGGGCCAATCAACCGCTACTCACCGGGCAAGCGTTGCATGCCGTCGTTATCTTCCCTGCTTTTTTGTATTTCTTTTCGAATGTATCCCAAGTTTTTACTTTTCAAGAATGAAGTGTGAGTTCACACTAACAACTACATGTCCCTCGAGATCTGACTTAACACTCCACCGAGTCAAACCTCCTGAAGTGGCCGCATGGCTGGGGGCAACTCCACCAGCAGGCTGACCACTCAAATCGGTCGTAAGGCTAGGGGCAACTCCCCCAGCAGGCCGATCGCTCGATCGATCGTAAGGATGGAGTAACTCCCCTAGCAGGCCGATCCCACGATCGACTATAAGGCTGGGGCAACTCTTCCAGCAGGCCAATCACCTAGATCGGCTATAAGGCTGGGGGCAACCCCCAGCGGGCCGATCACTCGATCGGTCGTGAGGCTGGGGGAAACACCCCATCAGGCCGATCGCTCGATCGACCGTACGACTGGGGGCAACTTCCCCAGCAGGGCGATCACTCGATCAACCGTAAATCTAGGGCAACTCCTCCAGCAGGCCGATCCCTCAGATCGGCTGCAAGGCTGGGGCAACTCCCCCAGTAGGCCGATCCCTCGATCGACCATAAGGCTGGGGGCCAACCCTCCCAGCGGACCGATCACTCGATCAGCCGTAAGGCTGGGGGCAACTCCCCCAGCTAGTCGATCATTCGGTTCGACCGTGAGTCTGAGGGTAGCTCCCCCAGTAGCCAACCGACCCGTCGAACGTCAAGCTAAGGAAACTTTCCTAGCAGATCGACACCGCGTCGACCATAAGGCTGGGGAAACTCCCCTAGCAGGCCGATCACCTGGTCGACTGTGAATCTGGGGTAGCTCCCCGAGCAAGCCGACTGACTTGTCGACTGTCAGGCTGTGGGCAACTCCCCCAGCAGATCGACATCACATCGACCCTAAGGCTGGGGCAGCTCCCCCAGCAGGTCGATCCAAAACCGGCCATAAGGCTGGGGCAACTCCCCCTGCAGGTCGGTCCTAAACCGACCATAAGGCTGGGGGCAACTCCCCCAGGAGGTCGGTCACAAAGCAACCATAAGGCTGGGGCAACCCCCCAGCAGGTCAGACCCAATACGACCATGTGGCCGAAGGCGGCCTTACCGGCAGCGTGACCATGGGCCACCACGATGGATTGGGAACGATCCCCTTGATGGATACCTCCCGCAGGTCAAGTCAGCGAACGACCCCGACTTGAGCAGCGAGAGGGGGGCAGAACCAAACAAGTTCAAAGAAGATTCTGAAAGCGCAAACACGATGGCAACACAGAAGAGAAGAAAAGTCCATTTCAACAAAAATGTTTCTTCTTACACAAAAAAGAGAAGAAAAGGAGGAACAAAAGAGGGTCCGCTCCGCCTACGACACAGGAGCCTGCGAGGAAGCATCCCCAGGCGCTTCGTCTCCTCCCGAGCCCGTAGGATGCCCAGGGGCAATCAGAGGATGCAGACGCATCCCCCAGACCCGCTCCTCAAATTCTAAGAACCCTTCCCAGAATGACCTCGTCATCTTAGGAGCCAAGATGCCCTCGTACGCCCGGAACGCCTCCCGAGGGACTCCATGATCCTCGGGGCCAATACATCCTCATAACATCTCTGGACCTCCTCGATGAGCCAGGTGGGGTCCACTTGCCACAGGGCGCCTAGTCGGACCAAAGCTCGGCCCTCTCCTTCATGTTACCTCCCGGACAAGCGACAATGCCTCCTCAGCTTCCTTAGCCGACCTCTCGACGACCGCACGGGAAGACTCAACAACCGCCCAAGCCTCCCACAGGCTTCCCAGCTCCGAGGTGAGCTCGACGACCCGGCGTTGGGACTAGTGGGCCACCCTGTGGGCCTCTTTGGCCACCTGCTCGGCTGCATCGGCCCTTAGGCACTCTCGCTCAAGAGCCGCTTTGAACCCATCAGCCATCTCTGAGCGTCGCTGCGCCTCTACAACTAGCGAAGACGCCTGTGAGACTGAGGGAATGAGGATCATTTGAAAACAAAACAAGAATGAGAGAGGAAGAAAACACATCTGTTGGATCTTCTATCGCATACAGTCTGCCATGGTTGAGGAGTGGACCCTCTCTAGAAGGGCGCGGTCCCCCAGAAGGGTGGAATCCCTCGCCAGCTGGAGGGCCACATCGTAGTCCAAAAAGACCGACCCCCTGGGCGGAACCTCTTGGCTGATCCCGAACACGGACATGGCCCGTCCTGCCTCGACTGGGGGACGCTCGGCCTGGTGGGCAGGAGGAACCTCTGCCAATGTTTGAGGGCTTGCCCTAGAGATAACCGACGTATCGCATACCGCCAGGGAAGCCATCTCCCCCCTCTTCTTCTTCCCCTCAGGCTCGTTAGACCATGCGCAAGGATGTCTCTTCCTTTCCCCCTGATTTGCGGCCGACGCACGGGGAGACTGCTCGGTGGCTACATCAAGCCTCTCTCCAGGAGCGGGACTGGTGGGGACATTAAGCGGATCTGCCACCACAGAAGAAGGTAAGGCCGTAACCAGAGGCGGGGGAGGGGAAACGCTCACCGGCCTTAGCGTCCCGATCGGTGGGTCGGCCGTACGAGTTTCCTTCTCCGTAGTGGGGTGAGGCGCATGGCCAGAGGAACTCCCTCGAGCGTCTGGAGCCCCTCGACGAATGAGTTGGCACATGTCCCGACTGAATTCCCGACCCACCATCTCTGCAAAAGAGAGGAAAATCAGGGTAAGAAGGAGGGGAGAACAAAATCAAAAGGGGCCTTTACCAGGGACCACAAGACGCTCTTGAGGAGAAGGCTATCCAATAAGGGCCAGACCAATCTCTCTCCTCTAGACAAGCCAGCTAGAAGCCAGACCGCGGCCCGGTCGGAATCAGAAAGGGATAGCGTCGGCTCATACCCAAGTTCCCCCAACCGGTCAAGATTACAGCGTCCTCTGGGAAAGTGACGAAGATGTAGTCGTTCTTCCAATCACCAACCCAGCGGGGCAAACCCAGCAGACATTCTCTCCCCGCTCGGGAGCAGATATGAAGCCACGTCCCCCGAGCAACAGCCCGGACTCTGAAATGGTGGAAGAAGAGTGGCAGGGTCGGCTCCAACCCGTGCATGTGGTAGATCATGATGAAACCGACCAGGGCCGGGACCGAATACAGGGTCAGTTGGCATAAAGCCACCACCAAGAATTCCAGGACCCAATGATGAAAGGATGGGGGAAAGCAAAGACCCGTCTGGAACATCTCCACATACACCCCGACCTCACGGTTACTGGGAAAACAAATCATCTCATCTGCAAAGGGCACCCGAAAACCATACGGGTGAGTGAGGTATTCCACCCTAATTCTCTCGACGGTGGAATAGGAGACGGTGGAAGCTGACCCAAGGATCGTCGAAGGGACACCGGACTCCTCTGTTCTGGAAGGCTCCCCTCCTTAGGCCGAGTCCACAAATAGCAGATCCTTGCCCTTATCAGGGAGCAACCTGAGCTCAGAGGAGCTGTCGGGCCTACACGACGAGGACCCTATCCCCAACGCCATCACCAATGGAACAAACCAAAAGCAGGAGCAGGGGGAGGGGATTACCTTGCGAAGTTTGAAGAAGATAATGCGGGAAGAGAGAACAAAGAGGAACTTGCCAACAAGGAGAAAGCAGAAGCTGAATTAGAAAACACGAGAAAAGAAATCCAAACCCCAACGGTTTTATACGGAAAGCAACTTCTAATCCAAGCTGTTCAGAGGGGGACGCATCGCGACTTCTCACGGAAGGCGGTACTTCGAATCCCGCTCACTAAGTGCGGAAGAATTCCACCCTGACACCACCATGATGGTTTTCATTTAATACGTTGCCTCGACTGATATGCACATCAGATCCACACGAATCACATCCCTCGGATCGAACTGTCAAAATCCGAGCGGCCTGAGCAATGGGGGCAATTGATATGACCGTCCAAAACAGGCTAAGATAGAATGGACCGAGCCCAAAATCCGAGCCCATTGGCCAGGGTGGGATAATGCCCCGGTCTAAAGGCCCTGCAAAGGCATCGAGCCATGGCGGCCCCCGGACTGGCAGGGAGAGAACCGCTGACCCTTGTAGGTTGAGGTAACTACTCCCCCAAATTGCGCACACCTTCATTACCATTCAGAGCCCCATTATGTCCACCTTGATGACCCATCAAAAGACGATTAAAGCAGCGGGTACGTGGGACGAGATGAGGGGAGGATGAGGGGGACATGAGCGGTTCAATCCCTTCAAAAGACCCGAAGATTGAAAGACGAAAGGGACCGAATTCTTAATACTCTACACTCAGGCATTCTTTCTCCTACGACTTTGTCTTCCACCTCATAACTCTTCTCCATAGCCTGGCCTGAGGATTCGTGTGTCGGTCTCTGTCACGCCTCGCTTCCAATAATACTTGGGACCGAGAACGCAAGCGGGTCCACATGTGGTTAAAGCAAAGAAGAAGTACCTTTTTTCTTGCTTCTTTGACTTAAGCACAATAAGCGGCTGTGTGTGTAATAAGACTGACAGATTTTTGCATGCGAGTATCAGAACAATACAAATATTATTATTACAACTTCATGTCCAGATTACAAGTACACAATAGAATTAAGGCCTAGCATGACCATTACAAACAATTACACAAAGTGGAATTACACTTGAATAAAATACAACAATATTTGATTTATTACAGCACTGCGAAAACACGTCGTTCTTCAGCAGTGGATCTCGGTGTCCTGGTGCTCCTGGTGAACTAATTCAGCACCAGGGTATGCTCCTCTACAAAATCTGTCTCAGAACCTGACGTATATTTCACAAGATAAACAACGGAGAAATATACGTCAGCGAGGTCGCTTGGTAAGTTAAAAATATTAGAAGATGGACCCTCGTCAAGATAATAATATAGTTTGCAAAGCTTTTAAAGTCGAGGAAACACAACGATGCACAACTAAGAAAAGTATGGTAGCTTAAGAAAATGTGCAAGTATAGTAAGGTGTGGTGTACAAAGTAGTGAGTATGCGATGTGTAGTGTGCAAAGCAGTGAGCATGCAATGTGTAGTGTGTAAAGCAATGAGCATGGCAATGTGTAGTGTGTAAAGCAGTGAGCATGACAATGTGTGGTGTACAGAGTAGTAAGCATGGCAGTTGTAATGAGCATGGTAAGAAAAGTCAGTAGATTACACAATTCTCAATAGTATCAGCAGGGGTAAGATAGTACATCATTCAATCGTCTAATCTAGTAACCGGCCCATTTTCCAAGGGGAGAAGAAACAACAATTATACCCAAACCAACGGGAGCTACCTTTGGCTTTGTACTCACCGACCCCATCCGGGCGATGGTCGAATTTACCGGTGGGGTGAAATCCAGAATTCCGCACTCGACCACAATGGACTACCCCACCCAAAGTGTCAATGTGTGTTCTGAATAGTTCAATGTATGCCCCCAAGGGCCCAATATTCCATAAATTGCCCCAAGGGCCCAATAGTCCGTATATGCCCCGAGGGCCCAGTATCACAATTCATTAGGGTGTACATTCCATAATTAATAGGATCACAAGCAATGATGACATTTCATGTACATTATTAAAGTGACAACAACATTTTAATAGTAAGAGCAAACCATCACATCACCAAGTTCATTATTTCAAATGTTATTAAGCAACACACCTACAAAGAGTTGTTATTGGCAACGTTTCGTAATTTTAGTCACAAAAAAACCGAGCAATGTAGTTTAAAACCTGTGGGCGGTAAATGCTTACCTGATCGATACGATTTTGTGTGCCCACGCGATCGCAGGGAAGGCGCGAATATATCTGCGTTATTGGATTTTATAGTATCAAACTAAAGAATTTAAACTAATAAAATAACATTAATCATACATGTATATATACATTATTTATATAAACTAACATACTCCATATGTATAATAGATTTACTGTTCATACATACGTACTAACATATATAATTTAAGATATACTACAACTACCCATATAATATAAAACACACACACACACACACACATATTAAACTGCAATATGTAATATGTAGTACTTGTTATAATAATAATACTATTGCATGGGAACATCTACTATAATAATGCATTAAAACTCACCGCTCCTTTTTGCGTTGCCTCGTGCTGCAGGCGGTGGGTGATCGTCGTGGCTTGGACGGCGATGGTGGCGCAAAGCGTTGGCGGCGTTCGGCGATGCTGCGAGCTAGGGCACATAGGTGGAAGTCGAGGGCTTCGGTGTTGCAGGTAGGAGGTTAAAGGGCGGTGGTACGGTGGTGGTCGGAGGAAGCTAAAGGCGACGAGAGGGCACCAGGGTTTTGGGAGCACCGGCGGTCTGTTGCGAAGGAAAAGAGAGTTGTTGCCTTGCTTTCGGTGTTGTGGGAGTTGAGGTGATCCCCGGAGGAGGATGGGTTCGCTTGGCTTTTGAAGGAGGGCACTGTTATCTTGGTCGGAGGTTAGGTCTGTGGGCGTCGGAGGGGAAGATGAAGCTGCCGGAGTTTTGTTGAGGGGGCTTGGCGTCGATGGGCTTCGAGTTTGATGGAGTCGGGGGTGTTTGGGTTTGAATGGAGGAGAACTTGGAAAGGGTTCTTGCCGGGGGAGTGGAAGGAGTGTGCAGTGTGGGGTTTGAATGGAGGAAGCGTTGGGTGGCATGGCAAGGGAGAGTGGAGACGAGGAGTGGTGAGCTAGGTGGTGAAGGGTCGGGTTGTTGTTCGCGTGGCCTTCTGAAGGGGAGATGGGGGCGAGCTTGCATGCGGGGTCTTGAGAAGGACGAGGAGGTCACGAAGAAAAGGGAGATGCGCCCTCGAGTAGAACGTGTTGTTGAGATCCCCCCTGATCTGCGGGATGTCGTTGGGATCTTTATGCACGACGTGAGCATTGAGATCCATGCACGTGAGGGTAGTGGGTTCCGCCTGTTAAAATCCCTCGGATCAGCGGCGTCTGCGTGTTGATGGCAGGCTGGGTTGAGATCTTCGCATGCAAACGAGATGCAGGTTTATTTCGAGTTACGTGGGTTGCAGTTGAGATAGCGCAAGTGGGGGATTGGTTACGGTTGCTCAAGATTGAGATCTTATTAATCATTATTAGAGAAAGTTTAATTAGGGTATTTAGAAAGTGGTTAGGATATACATATAGATTTGATTTAGATAGGGATAACTAGAATCTAATTAGGATAATTGGATTTTAGAGAAATATTATTGTTACGATATTTTAGATTCGATTGTTGGGAATATATTTAGTTAAGATTGTTTAGGATTTAATTTAAGGTTTAGATGCATTAGAATTAATAGAATTAACCCATTTTGATATTTAAGTTAAAATCTGATTAACTAGCTGATTCGATTAGCATTAGACTTGATAAAATTTAATAGGATATAAGGAATCTTAGTTAGGATAATTATGTATTATAATTAGCGAAAACTTTAATTAAGATTTTAGAAAGTCGGTTAGGATTTATTTAGATACAAGAAAATCGTTTCAGTTGCAATTTGATTAAAGAATCAATATTAAGATTTTTAGATAGATTATCGGTTTAGATTTGCTCAAGATATTTAGATATATTAGGAGCAGGCGGGATCATTTATTCGGTTAAGATATTAGATTACGTGGATCAATCGGATTATGAGAATTAGTCTGATTACGATTTGATTAGGGAGATCCTTTGGTTAAGATTTGATTTGGGGAATCGATCTGAATGGAAATTGATTAGGGGAATCGATTTGGTTATGAAATAGGATTCGTTATGATCACAATTCGATATAGTTAAGATTAGATTCGGAGGATCACTTAATTAAGATGATAGAGTTATTACGATCTCACCACTGCAATCAACGTCAACCACTAGTTAATAAGGAGACACCAATAAGATCGTGAACTCATGAGGATCGTGAATAAGAAATCCAATCACGAGTTCAAATTGCGAGAAATGAAATTATATAGTAATTACTCAAATAATCAATTTATTAATAATATACGTATTAAATGCGTATACAAGAAACAGGCCGTTACATCCTACACACCTTATAAAAATTCTGTCCTCAGAATTTCTTTGATTAGGTAATGATTAAGGAACTACCGGATAGACGAAATAGTAATAGTAAAGCAGAAGATACATCTAAGTTGCGACAAAGCAAAGATAAGCACATTCATGATATGAATCATTAAATGCGATGATAAGACTGGTTTCAGACGTCATCATTCGTCACTGGCTCGTCGTCCCTAACTTCCTCGGTGACCATAGAGTAAGTTTGGCGCTGACTGTGTTCAGGCTTGGCATGCTGGGGAACTTGACGCTGAGGAGCCAGAGGTGATCCCTGTTGGACTGATCCTGATGCTCCCATATCCTGGGTCGCTGGATCGTTAATGCGTCGAGGGCAATTCCTTACAATATGGTCAGGTGTCTCGCACACTAAACACTGGTTCAACAGCACACGACAATCCTTCTTGACATACCCCGTTCGGTTACAGTGCTAACACACCATAGTAGATCTGGAGTTGACCGGGGTTGCAGGCCTCTTGAAGTTGGTGGTCTGAGTTGGTCGGAGATCATTCATGATTGTTCCATAGGGCGCTTGCTTCCACCAGTTTGAAGTGCCTTCTTCTGCTTCATAATGAGCTTATGCTTCCTAGCAGCATCCAATACGTCCTGATGTGTAGTCAGATTCGTCGAAGACATCGAAGCCTGATAGTCCAGGTCCAGACCAGGAGAAACTGATATGCACAGTCTTCGAGATCTTCCACCAAATGAGGGGTGAAACGACGAAGCATGGAAAACTCTACTTCATAATAGTCAACAGTCTGATTACCTTACTTTAGGTTGACGAAATGTTATTGGAGCTCTCTCTCTTTGCTGATCTGGGGAATATTGAGCATCGAATATCTCTCTCGAAAGATGGTCCAGTTAATAGGCTTAATCAGACATGCTTCCTCAGTATCCCACTAGTTCAGATCATTTCCAGTCAGCTGTTTCTTGGCAACTTCTACCTAACCTGCCTGGTCGATACGAGAAAGGCTCAGGTCGTCTTCCATACTTCAGGCCCATTCTTCAGCTTCTAGTAGGCATTCCCTTCCAGAGAAGCTCTTCGGGTTCAGCTCCCGAAATTGCTTGGCTCTAGGTTTTGCTTGAGGAGGAGGCAGTGCTTGTGGTGCAGGCTGTTATCCTTGCTGAATCAGTTGACGTTGAATGTCTAACATCCCTCTCATGACACCCATGAGTTCATGGATGTCGGGATCACCACTTCCGTTGGCTCCATTTTCGTTGCGAGTGTTCGGTCTTCCTGCCATGCTGAAAAAAACAAAATAAACATTTTCGTACAAGATTTATCTAGACAGTCTAGTTAATAATGACATCCATGTTGTTTCGAGTATTTAACAAAATGCGGACCTGCATGAGCCACCACTAAAACCTGTCACGCCCCGCTTCCCATAATACTTGGGAGCGAGAATGCGAACAGGTCCGCATGTGGTTAAAGAAAAGAAGAAGTACCTTTTTTTCTTTCTTCTTTGACTTAAGCACAATAAGCGTCTGTGTGTGTAATAAGCCTGGCAGATTCTTGCTTGCGAGTATCAGAACAACACAAATATTATTATTACAACTTCAAGTCCAGATTACAAGTACATAATAGAATTAAGGCCTATCCTAGCCATTACAAACAGTTACACAAAGTGGAATTACACCTGAATAAAATACAACAATATTGATTTATTACAACGCTGTGAAAACACGTCATTCTTCAGCAGTGGATCTCGGCGTCCTGGTGCTCCTAGTCAATTAACTCAGCCCCAGGTGTACTGGCTCAAGTGCCATATACGTTAGGACCTATATATTTGTGTGGTAACTTCTCCCTACTTGGTGTTAATGATGAGCAAACATAAATACTTGTGACTAATTCCCTATTTTACAGTTAATCCATTGCCTAAGCTATTTATGAAGATCTGCTAGCAATGGATGACTTTCAAAGTTCATTGAAGGCAAATGAAATTGGAATGGGTGATTGTAGATGTTGATTGAAGCTCCATGAAGACTTCAAGCTCATACGATGGATAGAAGAGAGAATTCGTCAATGTAAATTTCTTTTATCTCTTCTAGTATGTAGCTTAGAAGTAGAACTTTGATGGAGCACTCACACACATCTTCATTTCAGTCTTAGGACATCATTAGATCAATTGTCCTTTGACCCCAGTTCATTTCTTAGTGATTGTGCTTGGATTGTTTATAACAGTCGACTGCTGAACATTTAACAGTTGTCTGTCTCAAAAACAGTCGACTGTGTTTTGTTTTACAGTCGCCTGTTATGCACAAACTCTTGCAATCTAGTTTTGGGCCTTTCTGTTTATTTCACACAGGCAACTGATGAACGATTCACAGGCGCCTGTCCTAGTGACAGTCGACTGTGTTTTGTAAATCAGTCGCCTGTCTATCCTTCTGACCAAACTTTTTTGTTCTGACTTTTACGGACAGTCGACTTATGTTGAATATACAGTCAACTGTCCCTTGGATCAGTCGACTGTGTAGGCTGCAACAATCGTCTGTCTGTGAGCCAATTTATTGACTCAGCTCTCTGGAAATTCTCAGGGTATTTGACAGTCATCTGTATAAGGATTTACAGTCGCCTGTTCTGATTAACAGTCGACTGTATTATCCTCATCAGTCGTCTGTCCTGTTATCTTACAGGTTTCCAGATTTCTTTAACTTACCATTCTTTCGGCCAGTAGCCTGTAGAAGTATTTACAGTCGTCTGTTGGTGTAACAGTCGACTGTCTTTGCTTCATCAGTCGACTGTCCACGTGGTAAGTTACAGTTATGAATTCTTACCTACCCATGCTGAATGTGCAACAGTCGACTGTGGTTTCTTCAACAGTCGACTGTCGTGAGTTCAGTTTCTCTCCCTTGAGAATTTTCTCACGGATTCCAAAAGGGTTTTTGCCTAAACTGTTTTGTGGATTTGAGAAACCTATAAATGGGGCTTCTACTGTTCCATTGAGAGGTTACCAATTCTTCCAAGTTTTCTCTCAAGCTTCCATTTCTAAATTTTAAAGCTCTCAAATCCAAAGCCCTAAGAATTCCAATCTTTGATCTCTTGCTCTCCAACCTAGAACCAAAGAGTGATCCTCTAGGTATTTGGTGCAGTCAAGAGAAAGGGCTTTCTCCTCTCTTCCAAGAGAGTCTTCAACACACATCACACTTCTCCTTCAAGTTGTACTTTAAGGCATAGGTGATTGTAAGTGTTGCTTTCATATTTCATTACTTTCGTAATTTGAATTTGCTCTCGGGTTATGAGAGCAGTTTGCTTGCTCCCATGTTATGGGAGTCAAGGACATCGATTTTATTCGATTTCACTTGTAGGGTTGCTATAAGTGGGGTTTAAGGAAACCTCAAGTTAGGGTTCTAACTTGAGTATCCGGAGGTATCCGGGTGGAAGGGACGTAGGATTACTGGGAACAAGTCAGGAAGTGACTTGGGTAATCCGAACCCTAGAAACATAATTGTGTTTGCATTTGTTTCCTATTTGGGTTTAATTCTAATTCCGCACTATATTGTTGGTTAGCATTTTAATTTGGTATAACTATCGTTTTAAATTGCTAAAACACTATTCAACCCCCTTTCTAGTGTTTTCTCCATAGACATGATCCTTACAATTGGTATCAGAGCGCAAGGTTATAGCTATGGCATCCAACAACAACAACGTTCCTCTGCCGACTTTGTACAACAATCACGATCGTGATTGAGCGTCCACACTTTTCGAAGGTCAATCTACGATACGTCCTCCACGTTTCAATGACACTAACTTTGGCTATTGGAAGTGTAGGATGGAGACGTTCCTTAGGAGTGCTTCACTTTGGAGAACCCTCCACAAGGAGTACGTCGAGCCCACCGAAGAAGATTTCGAGAAATGGACGTCTTCCGAGAAATCCGCCGAAGTCAACAATGCAAAAGCAATGAACGCTCTTCATTATGCGTTGGACCCGAGTGAGTTCAACAAGATATGCACATGTAAGAGTGCATATCAAATTTGGAACCATCTCATCATTACCCATGAGGAAACGAACAAGGTAAAACTTTCAAAGTTATATGTTGCCGTACAAAACTTCGATTTGTTTCATATGCAGGAAAATGAGAGCATTGCATCGATGTACGGAAATTTTACCGACATCACCAATGAATTGGAAGCCCTTGGCCAAAAATACACCGAACCTGACAAGGTAAGGAAGATCATCATGGGAATGACCTCCAAATGTGAAAGGAGAGCGATCGCCATCAAGGAGGTCAATGATTTGAAGAATTACACAGTTGTGAATCTTATCGGGACTCTCATATCTTATGAGGTAAGAAGAGAAAACCGATTAAAGATTCGAGCTATGATAAATCCTTCAGAGGCTAAGAAGAAGGCTTTGGCATTCAACACCAATTCATCATCCTCCGATAGCGAAGATTCGGAAGATGAGATGGATTTGGGTGAAATGGCCCAAAGGCGAAGAAGTTCCAGCGCTTCTTTCGCAAAGGTAAATTTTCCTCCAACAACTGTTTTGAGTCAACTAATGCTACTTCCTCTCTTTGCTTTAAGTGCAATAAGCCAGTGCACATCAAGAGGGATTGCCCAATGCTAAAGAACAAAGAGAAGTGGAAAGCTCCGAAGTATCATAAGTCCGACAAGAACAAGAGAGACAAGAAGAAAGGAATCGTATGTACATTCGATGACTCAAGTGAGGAATCATCAAGTGATTCCGATGATGAGAAAGGTGAGATCGCTCACATATGCTTCATGGCCCGAGAGGATACACTCTCCCATGAGAGTGATTCCAACACGGATGAAACCGAGGTAACAATGGATGAACTTCGTATTGCTAATGAAGAATTATTTGCTAAATATCAATCTTTAATGCTTAGATATACTAGCTTAAAGAAATCAAATGTTAGCAAGTCATCCATTCCATGCATTATCACCAATGACACCAATGTTGATACTTTAACTCTTGAGAAAGCTAATTTAGTTTCTCAAAATGTCACTTTGAGAGATGAGGTGAATAACCTCAAATCTCAACTAGATCAAACACATCCCAAGGATAATAGTGATCTAGTTACACGTCACACACAATTGGGTTTAGAAAATGATTCTCTTAAAACCCAAGTGCACGAGCTCAAAGCACGGGTGTCCACCTTGGATACCAACATTTCTTCTTTAAAGGAGAAATATGAGCTCATGTCCTCCCGTATTGTGAGATTCAATAAGGGAAAAGGACAATTGGATGATTTGCTAGAAAACCAATTTCCGGCCACACATCGTGTTGGTCTTGGGTTTGTGAATGCGAATGCATCCAATGCTCGCACCTCCTACAGTGGTGTCACTATAGACTTTGTGAAGCCTACCTCTAGTGCATCCACAAGTGGTGTCAAAGACATTATAGGTAGCAAACCTACCAAGAAAGTCACCACTTCACCTTCTCTTACTTTTGGCAAGAAACCCACTAAGGGTGGAAACCAAAAGCAAGGCCATGCTTACATGTACACTAACACTCATCCACGTAAGAAATCTCCTACTTCACAAGTGGATAATCATGACATTTTTTATGCTCTATACACACAGACACATACAAAACCACACATGAGAAATACTCATGTACGTGCTCCTATACACCCGTATGCACATACGCATCATACTTACATGTATGCACATCCTCCACATGTCATGCATAACCCATATGCTTCATACAACATGCATGTTCCCAAGCATACATATCACTCTCGTATGTCATATGCATATCCACCACCTCATGTTTATGCTAGAAACCATGTTCCTAAGAAGCATGCACCACATAGAAATTCAACAAGTATGCATGCAACTAGGAAAAGGACTCCCAAAACATACACTATTTTGGGTCCTAAGAACACTAGCCTAAATGATAGGAATGCCTATGTTGATTCTTATTTTCATGACGTTATTAGGAATAGTAATTATGTTGGGAAGCGGAAGTCCACTTGGACTTGGCTTCCAAAGGGCTAATCCCCTTGGACCCAACAAACATTGGGTACCATGAGCTTATGATATATTATATATGTAACGACTGCTTTTCATGTATCTGGATTTAATATAATATAATATATGTTTTGGTGGATTTTCTCCTCGTGTGTGGTTTTCGTCTCCGTAGCTTTCATTTTCGATCGATTCGTCGTATTTTCTCGTTTCTTCCTTAGGATTGTCGATTTCGAAGTATGTCACTCGTGACGGACTTCATAACGGTCGTATCTAACTATTAGATCAAGCCTAGGAGTCTTAGGAATCGATCCCGGAGCTCCGAGCTCCGTATCGGAACTTTTTGTGCTCATTAGCCGGTATAAGAAGGGGCACCGACCGACTAGATGACGATCCAGTCGGTCGGCAATCCTTCTTGGACCGACTAGTTGGCTTTCTAAATTATTCAGGAGTTACTGTTTATCGTTAGTCGGTCTAAGAACGTTGGTTGACCGACTAGGTTGCAAACTAGTCGGTCGGCAATGCTTCTTTAACCGACTAACACATCATCTTAATTTTAGTTGAGTTACTGTTTACTCTTAGTCGGTCTAAGAACGTTCATCGACCGACTAGATGCTAAACTAGTCGGTCAGTATTTGTTCATGGACCGACTAACTCTAAATCCTATTTTCGTTCAGGAGTTACTGTTTGCACTTAGTCGGTCTGCGTTGGTCGACCGACCGACTAGTTGCCAAACTAGTCGGTCAGTGGTTGCTCTTTGACCGACTAACCAGTGTTGAAACCCTAATTTCTGGGCAGCCGCCAGCCCAACCTATTTATACCCAACCCAAACGATTTCATCTTCCTCAACACGACCCAAAACCCTGAAATCTTCCCCCTTGAGCCCCCATCTCCCTCCAAGCTTCAATCCTTCATTCCAAGCCCTAAATCCATCATCCAAACCATCCATCCACTCTATCTACCTCTCATCTTCCCCAAAATCTCACCAAATCCATCAAAATCCCCAAATCCCCCACAACCCTAATTCTCCCAAACTTCTCCAATCTTTTCCAGATCTGATCCTAGGGTTCTCTGGAGTGTTTCTTCCACTTCCTCTCGGTAAGAAATCGATTCCTCTATGTTTTCATAGCCTATTGGTATTTTTATGAAACCCTAATAAAATTTCATGTTGTTTGATGATTGTTCCCCCAAAACAGCGATTTCCCCGTAGATTGGCATCCGTGTGACGAAGTGGTCGTCATCCCCGGTGCTAGGCAAGTGAAACTTGCCACCTAGGGTTTAGGCCATGTTTTAGGCCATTTGCTTGTTGTAGGCGTAAAAGAGGCTAGGCGACGAAATGATACTCGCCTAGGCGCAAATTGGGGAACTAGCTTGACAACGAAGCTAGTTCCGACATATATCATGTTGCACAATTACCATGTCATGTTTACTTACCATTAACGGTACGCAAATTAATTGTCATGTCATTGCATTCTTTAAGTGTTTCTGTGATTGCGTAGCTTTGCTACAAATGCTTGTGTTCCTGGATCGTGTTCCAGAAGCGGGCCATGTGTTGGTTGATAGCCAATGCCCGAATTGCGTGTCTCCGGCTAGGTGCACCCCTACGCCAAATGTTTAGAATGCGAGCTCATGTGCGGGGCAACCCCAGGCTCACTAGCTGAGCTCCATGTGCGGAGACCCTGGCTCCATTACGTGTGGGTATTGGGGGTAAGAGTTAAGCGACCAATCAACTGGGAGTCTGCCCGATCAGCAACTGCAGTGGTAAGGCGTAAACTCTGGGTTTGGGGTAGTTGTTAAGCGGCCAATCAGCGAATGTGAAACCATTCAGCTGTAAGGCGTAAACATCTACAAAACAACGTGAATAGTGAATTGATTGAGATTGATAGTAGCGTGGCTACTCTTGTCTTGTCTTGTCTTGTCTTGTCCCGATGATTGTTCTCTTGTACAAATTGTCTTGCCATGTCTTAATTGTGCACTCATGTTATAACTGCCATGTCATGCATACTAAACTGCTAGGTTGCTAGTTGCCTTACTTTCAGTTTCCTTGCCCAAGTCTTTTAGACTTGCTGACATGTGCCCCTTTACTCTTTTGGGTGACACATGTTAGATCCTGAGCCTGAGTACCTTGTTGAGGACGAGGTGTTTGCTGACGCCGAGCCCGAGCTTGTGTTTGACGGGGAGTACGTGGACACTGGAGACCAGTCCTAGTGTCTTCGTTATGTTTTACTTTTGTTAGACAGTTGTTTTGTTATCGGTGCGTAGCACCTATACCTTGTCTTGTCGTTGTTGTTTTTGTTGGCCTTGTTCTGGGCCTTAGACTCTTTTCCTTTAGCCTGGTGGCTTTTCTGGATGTTGGACTTATTTTTCTTGTTGGACAATGTATGAGATGTGAGATTTTATTTCAGTCTCTCCTTGTGTTATTATTATTATTCCGTTGTGGTTACAGTGACCTGCTTATGTTTATTGACGCTTATCGGGTTTGGGGCTTCACAGCTCCACTCTCGTGCGGACCTTTTCACGTCTCGCCTCCATTTTAGGGAAGCGGGTCGTGACAGGTTTTGTTGGTGGCCCATGCAGGTCCTTCTGTAACTGCGATTTTTGGAATAGCGATAATAATATTAGAATGTCCAATAAATTAAGTTCGACGTTCGAGTCATAAGCTATGAGTCTAATCTGATTCGTTTTCTGTGTCACTAGATGGCAGGAAGACGTTTCACCCGTGGTGGGGGTAGTGGTGCGATCCCTCATGATGAGGAGCCTGAGCGGGAACCCACCAGCGGTGAGATGATGCGGATGATGCTGCAGATGATGCAAGTGCAGCAGGGCGTGCTCCTGCAAGTCCAGAATGCTCCACTTGCTCGAGCTGCCCGGGCTCTTCCGGATGCCCCTCGCTCTGAGCCAGGAGCGAAGCAATTTCGGGAGCTGGGTCCCACGTATTTTGATGGGTCTGAGGATCCTCTGGCTGCCGATGAGTGGATTCGGAACATCGAGGACAATCTGAAGATGGCCAAGATCACCCCGGCTGGATGGGTTGATTTGGCGAAGAGGCAACTCAAGGATAATGCTCGGAATTGGTGGGATGCGGAAGAGAAGTTGTTGGTGGAGCCAATAGCTTGGGCTACCTTCAAGGCCAGATTTGAGGGTGAGTTCTTCCCGAAAGCTGCCAGGGAGGAGATGCTGCAGCGTTTTATCGATCTGAAGCAAGGGAGCTCGTCGGTGGACATGTATCACCAAGAGTTCATGAGGCTGAGTCGGTTTGCACCGAAGATGGTGCAGGATACTGAGGAGAGAGCTCAGAGGTTCCTGCAGGGGCTTGCTTCGGAGCTCCAGAGTTTTGTGACCTCCTCTGACCGGGAGTCTTATCAGAAGGTTCTGGTAGCAGCAAAGAGGCAGGAGCTGCTCGTGAACCAGAGGAGGGGGTCTGTTGTTGGTGCTGGGAAGAGGCCTGTGGAACAGGCGAGAGCTGTGGTTAGACCTGGATTCATGCCTAATCAGTCCGCTCAGTTTAAGAGGCCAGGAGGGCCTATTCTGAAGTTTTGCCATTTCTGCGGCAAGCCTGGCCACATCAAGGATCAGTGTCGGAAGTTTTTGGGCCAGTGTCTGGTTTGCGGTGATGCTTCCCATGTCGCGAAGGATTGTCGGCACGCGAATCAGCTGCGGAGGGCTCCTGTTGCAGCTCAGCCGTTGCAGCAGCGAGCGTCTGTTCCTGCTGGACGTGGAGCAGCTCTTGTTCCGCAGAGGCAGGCTTTTCAGCAGGCTGTTCCGCCGAGGAGGCAGGCTTTTTTGATGACCGCTGCGGAGAGCGAGGCTGTGGATGAGGTTATCGCAGGTAATCCTCAATCCAGCTGTTACTTTCCTAGCTGGTTTTTAGATTGTGTTGTTTGCTTGAACATGGTTGTTTGCTAGACTAGGGTTTGATTGTTAATTGCTTATTAGGTGTGGTTTTGGTTTGCACATTTCCTGCACGAGTCCTCTTTGACTCTGGTGCATCGATGTGCATTATTTCTCGGAGCTTCGTGGAGAGGCATTCCTTGTCGACGTCCCCTCTTCCAAAGAGTTGGAATATCGTTACAGGGAATGGCGTGGTCTCGGTGCATCGTGGTTGCAATTCTTGCCCGTTGGTGGTCTGTGGACATGAGCTTTTCGCTGATTTCATTGTCCACGACATCATCAACTATGATGCAGTTCTTAGGATGGACTGGCTTGCGAGCTTCTATGCTACGATCGACTGTCGGAGGAAGAAGGTGGTGTTCGAGATTCCCGGACATCCAGTGTTTGAGTTCAGTCGTGGTAGCAGTTCGCTTGGTCCTGTCAGATTTCGGGCCAGGCCGGTGGAGGCTGTGGCTATGCAGATGGAGTTGGAGTGGCCAGCTGTGGTGCGTGATTTTGGCGACGTCTTCCCCGAGGAGATGTCTGGTTTGCCACCTGATCGAGCTTTGGAATTTTCTATCGATCTTGTTCCAGGTGCGCAGCCGATTTCGAAGGCGCCGTATCGTATGGCACCTGCAGAATTGGAAGAGTTGCGGAAGCAGTTGGATGAGCTTTTGCAGAAGGGTTATATTAATCCTAGCGTGTCTCCGTGGGGAGCACCGGTGCTGTTGGTGAAGAAGGATGGTTCGTGTCGCATGTGCGTGGACTATCGGGAGTTGAATGCGGTGACCATTAAGAATAAATACCCGTTGCCTCGCATCGATGATATTTTTGATCAGCTTGGAGGTTCGAGGGTGTTTTCTAAATTGGATTTGAGGAGTGGTTACCATCAGTTGAAGGTGAAGAAAGATGATGTTCCGAAGACAGCGTTCAGGACGAAGTATGGACACTATGAGTTTGTGGTTATGCCTTTCGGCGTAACTAACGCGCCCGCAGTTTTCATGAATCTGATGAACCTGATTTTCTATGAATTTTTGGATAAGTTTGTCGTTATCTTTATTGACGACATTCTGATCTATTCGAAGTCGGAGGAAGAGCATGCCTCGCACTTAAGGACGGTGTTGGAGATCTTGAGGAGGCATCGTTTGTATGCTAAGTTTTCGAAGTGCGAGTTTTGGCTGGATCGAGTTGCTTTTCTCGGGCATGTGGTGACTGGAGATGGTATTTCTGTGGATCCCGAGAAGGTTAGGGCCATCAGGGAGTGGCCTGTTCCGTCGTCGGCGTCTGAGATTCGGAGTTTTCTTGGACTTGCTGGTTATTATCGGTGATTCATTAAGGACTTTTCTAGTATTACTGAGCCGATGACCAGGTTGACGCGGAAGGATGTTGTTTTTGTTTGGTCGGGTGATTGCGAGAGTGCTTTTGGTGTTCTGAAGGAGAGGTTGACGAGTGCCCCTATTCTTGTTGTGCCTGATCGCAGCGGGGGATTTGAGATCTTTTGCGATGCTTCTGGCAAGGGTCTCGGTTATGTGTTGCATCAGCATGGGCATGTTGTGGCGTATGCGTCTCGTCAGCTTAAGGTTCATGAGAAGAATTATCCGACGCATGATTTGGAGTTGGCTGCCGTTGTGTTTGCTCTTAAGATTTGGAGGCACTTCCTGTTGAGTGAGAAAGTGAAGATTTTCACCGATCACAAAAGCTTGAAGTATATTTTCACTCAGAAAGAGCTCAACATGCGACAGCGTCGATGGTTGGAGCTTATGGCGGATTATGATATTGACTTGTAGTTTCACCCTGGCAAGGTGAATGTGGTTCCGGATGCTTTGAGTAGGCTTCCAGCGGTGATGATTTTGACCTCGCAGTGGAGATTGCAGCAGGATTTTTGCGAGTCTGGCATGGAGATTGTTCTTCCTGGGGAGGCTTCTTCGTTGATGTACATGCAGGTACAGTCGACGATCGTGGATCGGATTAAGGCTGGCCAGGCTGAGGATCCGAAGCTGGTGAAGATTCGGGAGCAGGTGGAAGCCGGTTTGCGGACTGACTTTTGATTCATGAGGATGGCTCGCTGAGGTTCGGAGCCAGGTTGTGTGTGCCGGCTGGGGATATCAGAGAGGAATTGATGGTGGAGGCACACAGTTCGCCGTATTCTGTGCATCCTGGTGGCACCAAGATGTACCAGGATCTTCGTCTGAATTATTGGTAGCATGGTATGAAGAGGAGTGTGGCTCGGAGTGTAGCCAAGTGCTTGGTTTGCCAGCAAGTGAAGGCGGAGCATCAGCGTACGGCCGGGTTGCTACAACCGCTTCCGATTCCGGAGTGGAAATGGCAACACATCACTATGGATTTCGTGACTGGACTACCTCGGAGTCCGAAGCTGAATGACGCGATTTGGGTGATCGTAGATCGATTGACCAAATCTGCGCACTTTATTCCGTTCCGAGTGGGACAGTCCACTGAGGCGCTAGCGAGGAGATATATAGAGGTGCTTGAACGCGTCTCAAGTATGTGATGCTTGAGCGCTACTCCCAAGTGTAGGAGGACGTCAAGTAATAAATTTATTTCCGGTGAGACCGGGTCGGATCACGGGGACAAGTCGTTTTGCAATCGCAAATTCAATTGATGTAGGATGGGTAACGGTGGTCAACAACCAACTATGCTAACGGGGTGGAAGTGTGTGTGTGAAAATGTGGGTGTTTGAGACCAACTACCAAATCAACATCCTCGGGTAGAGGAATCGTGAAGACAAATAGGCAAGAAAGCTTGTGTGATGTGTGAGAGTGTGGTTGTTAAGCATATGGATTCAATCCGGGGATAACTCAATTGTCTTTCCGGCTAAGGAATGAGCAATCGGTGGATGTGGCATTTTATCAAACACTTGGTGTGCAATGAAAGTATGGTATGGAAAATTGAGATAATAAACAACTAAGCATACATGAGTGGTACCACTAGGCAAACTCCACTCTAGGGATACCCACTAGGATCCCTAACTCAAAGTATATCTCATCAATCCTACCACATAAGCATTTAAACATGCAAGATTGAATAACCATAGCTCCACAAACACAAATCAACACACAACCACACAAGAAAAAGATCTAGCTCATTACAACAAGAAAAGATGGATTTTTACTTCTAAAAACATCATCCATTATCATTACAAATCACTAAATCAAAATACAAATGGAGAGGGAAAGAGTTCACCAAGATCTCCAAGGAAACCCCAACCAAAACCCAATTGCTCCTTCTTGCTTCTTTGTTGCTCCACCAAAACCCTAACCCTAAAATGAAGAATGAGGAAGAAGGAATGAGGGGAATAGAGGGGAGGAAAGCCCAAGAAATAACTCAGAATTTCAGGTCTGAAAACAGCCCAAACGGGTCGGATCCGCGCCCAAACCCGCAACTAATGCCCAAATCTGCAGAAATTTCAGCACCGTCACACTGTCTTGCAAAAATTCTAGAAAAATCATCCGACCTCGAAATGATGCGTTCCAGGCGGCGCTGGAACCGTAACAAAGTGTACTATCAATGAAAAATATCAGTAGGCCGAAATATATACTGGAATGATAGCAGAATTCTTCACAAGAGGGACAAATCTGCAGAAATTTTCAGCACCGTCACCCTGTCTTGCGAAAATTCTAGAAAAATCATCCGACCTCGGAATGACATGTTCCAGGCGGCGATGGAACCGCAACAAAGTGTAAAATACCAGAAAAATATCATTAGGCCGGAATATATACTGCAATAATAGCAGAATTCTGCACAAGAGCGGAAAAACAGACTTTCTAGCCCAGAAATTTTCAGCACCGTCACATTGTCTTCCAAAAAATGCAGTAAATTGCTCCGACTTCCAAAAAATTCTAGAAAAATATGCGTTGGAATAGGGACTTCATGAAATTTAACTGAAAAATAATAGGAGACCAAGATGAAGATGCTAGTAAGTTGTGAAAATTATGTTTTAAGCATATAAAAACGGTAAGCTCCAATATTATGTGATATCATCAAAATGTGCGTATCGGAGCCAAAATGAATACAAATTATGCACAAAATGCCATCTAATAAGGGGTAAAATATACAATATTGAACCCTAATCACACCCCACAACTAGATTTTTGCTAGTCCCTAGCAAAACAAGCGATAAATTCGGTTTCTCAATCAAAGCACATATCAAACTCCACAATTTTAATGGCACATGGAAAATTTTCAACATAATCTCAATTTCAATATACCAACTCATAAAAGAGAGCAAATCCAAGAGGAAATACTTCAATATGGCTCAAACCAACAAAGCACAAGCAAAGTTTGCATTCATTGAGATTAAAACATAAGCGTGTCATAGTATCACAATCTTCAAGAACTTGGCCAAAAATAACACTTAGCTTTCTTAATTCATGGAAGTTTGATATGTGGATCATGTTTATTCATGTTTTTTAATATGAAACTTAGAATGACCCATGTAACGAGGGTTCGGTCAATGACTCCCAAATCAGAAGATTTTGTGGCATTAGGCCAAAAAGGACCCCGCGGACCTAGTAACTCGAATCACCTAAGATTCACTTATTTTTCTCTCGTGCACTCCCCTAAATCCTATCTTTTGACACGAATCCCCAATGTTTCATGAGGACCCGGCTACTTGACAAAACTAGAAGAACGATGCACTTATTCTTTTTTTTCCTTTTTCTTTTTCTTTTTCTTTTCTTTTATTTCTCTTTTATTTCTTTGTTTTTTGATCCAACACACCAATCAACCACTCCTCAAGCATAAACCAAGGGTATATCCAAGGCTAAATTCCATCAAATTTAACACCAAATTACACTAATGACTTAATCCAACTCGTGCATCACAAAGTTTGCACAAAACTAATCCAAACCACATCGAAGACAAAATTCATCGAATTATGCACTAGTTTTATGAATAGCATATTAAAATTGATCTCATGAAGAAAAAGCAATAAAATGCATGCCAATCACAATGTCGGAGTTTGAACATAAGATTTGAATCCGAAAACATGCACGAAGATGAAACATGCAAGGGACTAAGCAAATAACTAGCAAGAGAGCAAGGAGGGTAAATGATATACTTGCAAAATGATTGGTGATGTCAAAATGGATGTCTCCAAAAAAAACACAAAAAAAATTTAAAACAAAAACAACTAAATAAACATCCTAAAACCACCTACTACTCTACCAATTGGTTGACTCGGAAAAACGCGCAAGTGCACGCCTTCCACTCCCAAGCGTATGAGTGTCAATGCAATAAAAATAACCGGTGAGTACCGGGTCGGATCACATGAACAAGTCGTTCTATATTCACAAGTTTGATCGATAAAGAAAAATAGAGCGTGAAACAACCACCTCAACTAACGGAAAAAGTGTGGTGAAAATTAAAAATCTAACCTAAGTGGCTAGGGTTAGAGAGCCAAAGGTGGAGTTTAGGATAGCTAGGAGAGAGAGCATGAGTTGTGTGATCATTAAAATTGGCGTTAATCAAGTCCAAATTACCGCATATAACACAATCGGCCATCCGGCTAAGGAAACCCAATCGGAATATTCAGCTTTAAAAACACAATAATTTTGCAATAGGGATGGATAGATTATCACGACACTAATCAAATTAAGCACATGGATTCTCTCAAATTTGCCCTCTCGGGACTTAGCCAATTAAATTTGTGCCATAATTAAACATCCAACATTAACATTCAAAATAGGGCAAAGAGGGAACTTAGGGCTAAATTGACAACCAATCTCAATGAGCAATAACCCAAGCAATTCAGTATTACACAATCATAGCAAACAAGATGATATTCATAGACAAATTCATCCAATGTTCATTACAAAATGAGAGATACAAAAATACAGAATGGGAGAGGAAAGATTTCACCAAGGTTTCCCCAAACGAGCCCTAGCCTCCTCCAATTTGCTCATCCACCAAGCTTTTCCACCCTCCAATGGCTTCCAAGCCCTAGCCCAAGCTTTGGGGAGGAAGAGCACTCCCCAAGCCCTAAAAATCGCCCCAAAACAGCAGCTAATGCCCAAATCTGCAGAAATTTCAGCACCGTCACCCTGTCTTGCAAAAATTCTAGAAAAATCATCCGACCTCGAAATGATGCGTTCCAGGCGGCGCTGGAACCGTAACAAAGTGTACTATCAATGAAAAATATCAGTAGGCCGAAATATATACTGGAATGATAGCAGAATTCTTCACAAGAGGGACAAATCTGCAGAAATTTTCAGCACCGTCACCCTGTCTTGCGAAAATTCTAGAAAAATCATCTGACCTCGGAATGACATGTTCCAGGCGGCGATGGAACCGTAACAAAGTGTAAAATACCAGAAAAATATCATTAGGCCGGAATATATACTGCAATAATAGCAGAATTCTGCACAAGAGGGGAAAAACAGACTTTCTAGCCCAGAAATTTTCAGCACCGTCACCTTGTCTTCCAAAAAATGCAGTAAATTTCTCCGACTTCCAAAAAATTCTAGAAAAATATGCGTTGGAATCGGGACTTCATGAAATTTAACTGAAAAATAATAGGAGACCAAGATGAAGATGCTAGTAAGTTGTGAAAATTATGTTTTAAGCATATAAAAACGGTAAGCTCCAATATTATGTGATATCATCAAAATGTGCGTATCGGAGCCAAAATGAATACAAATTATGCACAAAATGCCATCTAATAAGGGGTAAAATATACAATATTGAACCCTAATCAAGAGGTAAAATTCTTTTACTCTCCGTTTTATTTCCTTTTCCTAGTTTGGATAGTGATGTAACGTGAATCGTGCAGGAGGTTGTGCGACTTCATGGAGTCCCCGTGAGTATCGTGTCGGACAGAGACACGAGGTTCACATCTCAGTTTTGGCAGAGTTTGCAGAAGAGCTTGGGTACGCGTCTGAGTTTCAGCACGGCGTACCATCCGCAGACGGATGGCCAGTCCGAGAGGACGATTCAGATTTTGGAAGACATGCTGAGGGCGTGCATGTTGGATTTCAAGGGTTCGTGGGAGGACCATCTGCATTTGGTGGAGTTCTCTTACAACAACAGCTTCCAGGCGAGTATTGGCATGGCGCCTTTCGCCGCTCTTTATGGGAGGAAATGTCGATCGCCATTGAGTTGGGATGACGTTGGTGATCGGGAGCTGTTGGGACCTGAGATGATCGTGGAGGCCGTGGAGATCGTCAGGAATATTCAGGAGAGGTTGAGGATTGCTCAGGACCGTTTTAAGCATTGGGCGGATGCTAAACGTCGTCCTTTGGAGTTTCAGCCGGGCGACCATGTGTTCTTGAAGATTTCCCCGAATCGTGGTGTGATTCGTTTCGGGAAGCGTGGGAAGTTGAGCCCGCGATACATTGGACCGTTTGACGTTTTGGAGAGGGTTGGCGAGGTAGCTTATCGATTGGCCTTGCCGCCGTCTTTGGAAGGAGTTCACAATGTTTTCCATGTGTCGCAGCTTCGTCGATACATTAGCGATCTGTCTCATGCGGTGGATTTTTCGGAGATTACCGTTCGCCCCGATATGACGTATGAGCAGCATCCAGTGCAGATTCTGGACATGCGTCAGAAATTGCTTCGGAACAAGATTGTCAATCTTGTGAGGGTGATGTGGCGACACGGCTCACCTGGAGAGTCTACTTGGGAGAGTGAGGATGAGATGCGAGAGCGTTTCCCACTTTTGTTTCCGGACTCGTGAGTATTCGGAAATTCCGAGGACGGAATTTTCTTAAGTTGGGGAGGATGTAACGACTGCTTTTCATGTATCTGGATTTAATATAATATAATATATGTTTTGGTGGATTTTCTCCTCGTGTGTGGTTTTCGTCTCCGTAGCTTTCATTTTCGATCGATTCGTCGTATTTTCTCGTTTCTTCCTTAGGATTGTCGATTTCGAAGTATGTCACTCGTGAAGGACTTCATAACGGTCGTATCTAACTATTAGATCAAGCCTAGGAGTCTTAGGAATCGATCCCGGAGCTCCGAGCTCCGTATCGGAACTTTTTGTGCTCATTAGCCGGTATAAGAAGGGGCACCGACCGACTAGATGACGATCCAGTCGGTCGGAAATCCTTCTTGGACCGACTAGTCGGCTTTCTAAATTATTCAGGAGTTACTGTTTATCGTTAGTCGGTCTAAGAACGTTGGTTGACCGACTAGGTTGCAAACTAGTCGGTCGGCAATGCTTCTTTAACCGACTAACACATCATCTTAATTTTAGTTGAGTTACTGTTTACTCTTAGTCGGTGTAAGAACGTTCATCGACCGACTAGATGCTAAACTAGTCGGTCAGTATTTGTTCATGGACCGACTAACTCTAAATCCTATTTTCGTTCAGGAGTTACTGTTTGCACTTAGTCGGTCTGCGTTGGTCGACCGACCGACTAGTTGCCAAACTAGTCGGTCAGTGGTTGCTCTTTGACCGACTAACCAGTGTTGAAACCCTAATTTCTGGGCAGCCGCCAGCCCAACCTATTTATACCCAACCCAAACGATTTCATCTTCCTCAACACGACCCAAAACCCTAAAATCTTCCCCCTTGAGCCCCCATCTCCCTCCAAGCTTCAATCCTTCATTCCAAGCCCTAAATCCATCATCCAAACCATCCATCCACTCTATCTACCTCTCATCTTCCCCAAAATCTCACCAAATCCATCAAAATCCCCAAATCCCCCACAACCCTAATTCTCCCAAACTTCTCCAATCTTTTCCAGATCTGATCCTAGGGTTCTCCGGAGTGTTTCTTCCGCTTCCTCTCGGTAAGAAATCGATTCCTCTATGTTTTCATAGCCTATTGGTATTTTTATGAAACCCTAATAAAATTTCATGTTGTTTGATGATTGTTCCCCCAAAACAGCGATTTCCCCGTAGATTGGCATCCGTGTGACGAAGTGGTCGTCATCCCCGGTGCTAGGCAAGTGAAACTTGCCACCTAGGGTTTAGGCCATGTTTTAGGCCATTTGCTTGTTGTAGGCGTAAAAGAGGCTAGGCGACGAAATGATACTCGCCTAGGCGCAAATTGGGGAACTAGCTAGTTCCGACATATATCATGTTGCACAATTACCATGTCATGTTTACTTACCATTAACGGTACGCAAATTAATTGTCATGTCATTGCATTCTTTAAGTGTTTCTGTGATTGCGTAGCTTTGCTACAAATGCTTGTGTTCCTGGCTCGTGTTCCAGAAGCGGGCCATGTGTTGGTTGATAGCCAATGCCCGAATTGCGTGTCTCCGGCTAGGTGCACCCCTACGCTAAATGTTTAGAATGCGAGCTCATGTGCGGGGCAACCCCAGGCTCACTAGCTGAGCTCCATGTGTGGGGACCCTGGCTCCATTACGTGTGGGTATTGGGGGTAAGAGTTAAGCGACCAATCAACTGGGAGTCTGCCCGATCAGCAACTGCAGTGGTAAGGCGTAAACTCTGGGTTTGGGGTAGTTGTTAAGCGGCCAATCAGCGAATGTGAAACCATTCAGCTGTAAGGCGTAAACATCTACAAAACAACGTGAATAGTGAATTGATTGAGATTGATAGTAGCGTGGCTACTCTTGTCTTGTCTTATCTTGTCTTGTCCCGATGATTGTTCTCTTGTACAAATTGTCTTGCCATGTCTTAATTGTGCACTCATGTTATAACTGCCATGTCATGCATACTAAACTGCTAGGTTGCTAGTTGCCTTACTTTCAGTTTCCTTGCCCAAGTCTTTTAGACTTGTTGACATGTGCCCCTTTACTCTTTTGGGTGACACATGTTAGATCCTGAGCCTGAGTATCTTATTGAGGACGAGGTGTTTGATGACGCCGAGCCCGAGCTTGTGTTTGACGGGGAGTACGTGGACACTGGGGACCAGTCTTAGTGTCTTCGTTGTGTTTTACTTTTGTTAGACAGTTGTTTTGTTATCGGTGCGTAGCACCTATACCTTGTCTTGTCGTTGTTGTTTTTGTTGGCCTTGTTCTGGGCCTTAGACTCTTTTCCTTTAGCCTGGTGGCTTTTCTGGATGTTGGACTTATTTTTCTTGTTGGACAATGTATGAGATGTGAGATTTTATTTCAGTCTCTCCTTGTGTTATTATTGTTATTCCGTTGTGGTTACAGGGACCTGCTTATGTTTATTGACGCTTATCGGGTTTGGGGCTTCACAGCTTCACTCTCGTGCGGACCTTTTCACGTCTCGCCTCCATTTTAGGGAAGCGGGTCGTGACAATATAGGTACCCAAGAGAAAGAAGAAGAGCAATAAAAGTCATATTAGCTCTAAAGGAAAAGGATGGATTCTCGATAGTGGTTGCTCCAAACATATGACGGGAGATTCCTCATTGCTCTCCGAAGTGATTAGCATCAAGGATGGTGCAACGGTCACTTTTGGAGATAATCAAAAGGGAACCATCATTGGAGTAGGTATCGTTGGTAATCCTTCAAAACCCTTAATTACTAACGTTTATCTTGTGAGTGGTTTGTGTCACAATCTCATTTCCATTAGTCAACTTTGTGACAAAGGTTATAAGGTTAACTTTGGAGAAGGATTGTGTACAATTGTTGATTGTGATTCAAATGTTTTATTTTCCGGTATTAGGCGTAAAAATATTTATTATTTGAGCTTGCCTAAAACCGTAGAACATTGCTTATTTGCTAACACAAGTGAACAACTATTATGGCATCACCGTTTTGGTCATGTTCACTTCAAGCACTTATATAAGTTAGCTAAACATGATCTAGTCAAAGGTTTTCCTAAAATTGCTTTTAAAAAGAAAAACTTTTGCAATTCATGTCAAAGAGGTAAACTTAGTAAATCATCTTTTAAGCTTAAAGAAGGGATTACTTTTAAGAGGCCCCTAGAACTTCTTCATCTAGATTTGTTTGGGCCAACTAGAACCGCTTCTTTAGGTAATGCTCATTATGGATTAGTTGTCGTTGACGACTTTTCTAGATTTACTTGGGTTTCATTCTTAACTAATAAGAATGAAGCTTATGAAGAGTTTACCAAATTTGCAAAGAAGATTCAGAATCTGCTAGGATCCACCATTATCACTATCCGTAGTGATCATGGAGGAGAATTTGAGAATGAATCTTTTACTAAGTTTTGTGATGACACCGGGATAACTCATAATTTTTTCTTCCCTCGGGCACCACCACAAAATGGTGTTATATAGAGAAAGAATAGGACTCTTATTGAGTGTGCACGCACTATGCTCCATGATAGTCATCTTGGACTACAATTTTGGGCAGAGGCGGTGCACATGGCATGTTATGTGCTCAATAGGATCCTAGTGAGACCCCGAACGAACAAAACTTGTTTTGAATTGTTTTATGACAAAAAGCCTCAAGTAAAATATTTTCGTGTTTTTGGTTCAAAATGTTTTATCAAGAACACTTTCGGTAATCTAGATAAATTTGAGCCAAGATCTGATGAAGGAATTTTTGTTGGATATTCCACACGTAGCAAAGCCTACCGGATATACAACAAAACTTCTTCAACGATTGAGGAGTCACTACACGTTTCATTTAATGAAGATTTTGATTTTCCTCATGTTGATGATGATAGTGCAGATGTTATTTGTGATACTCTTAGTAATGTTAAGATTAATGATTCGATTATTAAGACTAACAATACTAACGAAATTGTTGAAGATATTCCTAGTGATGCAGGAATACCCAAAGCTTATTCGACTGTAATCATCCCCATAACCAAATTATTGGAGATATTGGTGTGGGTGTTCGAACGAGGTCGAGGATTGAAGAATTCTCTCATTGCGCATTTGTCTCTACCATTGAGCCAAAGAACATCCAAGAAGCTTGTGAGGATAGCTCTTGGATAGTGGCAATGGAAGAAGAACTAATGCAATTCGAGAGAAATGAAGTTTGAGAACTCGTTCCTCTTCCAAGTGGTCACCAAGTCATTGGGACCAAATGGATCTTCAAGAACAAGACGGATGAGAATGAGGTAATCACAAGGAACAAAGCAAGGTTAGTAGCTCAAGGCTACCGGCAAGAGGAAGGTATTGATTTCGAAGAATCTTTTGCCCCGTAGCTAGATTAGAATATATTAGGTTGCTTTTATCTTTTGCATCTCATAAGAATTTTAAACTATTTCAAATGGATGTTAAAAGTGCATTTTTAAATGGGATTGTCAATGAAGAAGTATATGTTTCTCAACCTCTCGGTTTTATTCATGAAAAATTTCCAAACCATGATTTCAAACTTAAGACATCGTCGTATAGGTTGAGACAAGCTCCTAGAGCTTGGTATGATCGACTTAAGACCTTTCTTTTGAATTTAGGTTTTAAAATGGGAGAAGTTGATTCTACACTCTTCATTAAAGATTATGAAAATGACATTCTTTTGATTCAAGTTTATATAGACGATATAATTTTTGGTTCTACTAACTTTAATCTTTGTCAAGAATTTTCTAAGTCAATGAAGGATGAATTTGAGATGAGCCACATGGGAGAGCTCACTTATTTCCTTGGACTGCAAATTCGACAAATGGAGAATGGCACTTCATACATCAGACAAAGTACACAGGGGAGCTTATAAAGAGATTCGGGATGGAATCGTCTTCAAGCAAAAGGACTCCCATGAGTACAACTACACATCTGCACAAAGATGAAAGCGAAAAAGATGTAGACATTCGTCTATATCGAGGTATGATCGGTAGCTTACTTTACGTAACCGCTAGTAGGCCCGATATCATGTTTTCTGTATGCTTGTGTACTAGATATCAAGCTAGACCTAAGGAGTCACACTTGATTGTGGTTAAACGAATATTTCGTTATCTCAATCAGTCTCTAGATTATGGGTTACTTTACCCTAAATCTAGCACATATGAGTTAATCTAATATAGTAATGCCGACTTTGCCAGATGCAAGTCCGACAGGAAAAGTACTAGTGGCACTTGCCATTTTCTAGGAAATTTCCTAGTTTCTTGGTTTTCTAAGAAACAGAATTCGGTGTCATTGTCCACGACTGAAGCGGAATATATTGCCGTGGGTCTTGCATGTGCACAAGTTCTTTGGATGAGACACACTCTCATGGACTATGGTGTCAACTGTGATACTTGCCCGATCATGGTTGATAACCAAAGTGCCATATGTCTTTCCAAGAATCCGGTACACCACTCCCGTACCAAACACATAGACGTGAGACACCATTTTATAAATGATAATGTAGCTAAAAAGGACATCATCTTAGAATACATTGAAACCCAAAAACAAATTACTGACATCTTTACAAAGCCTCTTAAAGAAGATTAATTTGTGAGGTTGCGTGGAGAATTAGGAATTATAGGTGAATCTGAAATCTAGAAGCTCAATATTCATGTTATAACACCTTTTGAGCTCATATCATCATTTTGCCTATCTTGATTTGATTTATCATATATATATATGTTTAAGAAAGGCAATTGTGATTTATGTGATTTCATGATTTCTTTGGGATTGATCTTAGAGATTTGTGTTTCAATTGATTTATCGTATTACATTGTTTTTATGATGAGTTTGTAATTAGAGTATAGGTCCTAGGGTGAGTGTTCTTATTCTCTGAATTTGTATCTCACTGTGCATTTTTGGACCAAGACAGACGACTGTCTTTCCTTCGACAGTCGACTGCCCTACTCTATCTCCTCAGTCTGAGAATTTGTATCTTTCGCATAGACGACTGATGACTGTTTTTCAGTCGACTGTTATTTTAACAGGCGACTGAATTTTAGTCATCAGGCGACTGTTCTCTTTGTCAAAATTTTACAGTGCTCTCTGTCTTTTTGATGAAGTTTATTGATTCTTGGTCAGTCGACTGATGTGTATAGTACAGTCGACTGTCCATTGGACAGACGACTGTATGTTACTTAACAGTCGACTGTCTGTCATCTTTAGCTTAATTCTTATCACTTCATCCAGTCGACTGAATACTGTTATTCAGTCGACTATCTACTGTTGTGACGGTTCACTGTTTCGATCTGAGCCGTCGATTCTTTGATCCAACGGCCCAGATTTATTCTCTCTTTCATATATACTTCGAGCCGATTCACTTCGACTCTAGTTTTTCTCTCTCCTCCGACTGAAATTCACTCGACTTCCCGCTCGAAATCTCCTGTAGATCTCTCCTCTGATCTTCTTCGTGGAACTCTGTTTTCCTCTATCGTGTGGTTGCTCGTGTTTGCTCACTTGTTGATCATTTTCTCGCCGGAATCTTGCCTTTGCTTACTTGACCTAATTGTCCGTTCGAGTAAGCTCATGGATCATTTCAGTCATCAGTTTCCTAAAGAATCCTTCGATTTCCTCAATGATCCGGCTCCTTCGTCTCAACCCGCTGATCCGGTTCCGACCTCGCCTCCATCTTCTGGAAAATTTCTTCATATCACTGTCGGTGACCCCATCCCCTCTGAGAATGCCGCTGAACACACTTCTCAGCCAGCTGATCATCCTCCTCGTTCTCCACCGTCCATTCCCCTCGAGGATTTTCTTCTTGGTCGACTGTGTGATCGTGTCACCGCTCTAGAGAAACTTTCCACTTCTATGGACGAGAAGCTCAATCTTCTTTTGGAGCTTCAGTACAAATCCTTTATGCGTCATTGATTTCCCATCCCTGCCGAGCTTCAGGCTCTGGTTTCCAAATCTGAGGACACTGCCCCTATTCGTGTTCCTCCTCCTCCAGGCTTTGTGCATGTACCTTCTTTGGTCCAGACCCCTGTTGTCCGGACCCCTGTTCCTGCTCCTGCGAAATCGTCTGCCACTCGTGCATCGTCTTCCAAGAGGAAGACGTCTGCTTACCCTACCCGACTATCTGCCAGGCTCATGTTCCGCTCCTCTGGAAGACCTTCGGACCCTTCCATCATTCACATTGACTGAAGTTGTTGCTGTTATTTTTTGTTCACTCATCCAGAGACCTAGTTTCTGTTTTGGTCTGTTTTTGTTTGGGTTGAGTGATTCATCTGTATGATGGTTGTATTTTGATGTATGATGGATTTCTGATGATGATGTACGATGGTATCATGATGTATTTTTTTGGGATCATGATGTATGTTTTTTGTTGGACATGTTGATGTCTGTATGCCATGTACTCATCCTTATATATATATATATATATATATATATATATATATATATATATATATATATATATATATATATATATATATGGATTAATGGGTATCATACGCCATATGAGAGGGTGTCTCATATGCCCTCTCACATAAAGGGGGTCAAGTACAACAAGTACAAGCCCATGTGTGCTTGTACTTGCCCCTTTTATGTGAGAGGGCATATGAGACACCCTCTCATATGGCGTATGATACCCATTATTCTCATATATATATATATATATATATATATATATATATATATATATATATATATATATATATATATATATATATATATATATATATATATATATATATATATATATGATGTTGCTGTTTACTCATGTGTCACAACTTGTATAATTGATTATCTTATTTGTGTGATGTATGCCATATTGTCTCCATGAATGATTTATTCTCTGAAGATGTGCTTGTGAGACAATATAGGATTTGATATTGGTTTATTCATGCTATCTCTGGTGTGATGCATTTTTGAAACTATTTTTGTTTCGTATATCTAAAATGGTGATATTGGACTTCAATTCCTCTATTCACATAAGTATATGATGTGCTTTTATGAGTTTCTGATTCTCTATATCTTTATACTCCTTGATTGTTGTTAGTTAGTATTTAGCACGATTATTGTTGTTATTTACTCCCACCTTTATGGATAATGCCATAGAGGGAGAGAAATAAACATACAAGATTCATAATGAATGTGCTAAGTATGTTCTAACACTTTGAATCTAAGATTGAAGTTGCCTTAGATTCAGGGGGAGTAAGATTACAATGAATAGGGATTTTAATTCCTAGATTTCTTGAATTAAATTCATGCGTATCTTACTCATTTGCTTCATTTGATATGTAGATGCCATATTATTTGTTGACTAACTTGATTGACATCTATGTAGGTGGAGTAAGTTTTCATTACGCACAATTATTTATCTTTTTGTTTATGTTTGTTTGTCATCATCAAAAAGGGGGAGAATGTTGAGTATTGGACTTCTCCCTACTTGGTGTTAATGATGAGCAAATATATATACTTGTGACTAATCCCCTATTTTGTAATTAATCCATTGCCTAAGCTATTTATGAAGATTTACTAGCAATGGATGACTCTCAAAGTTCATTGAAGGCAAATGAAATTGGAATGGGTGATTGTAAATGTTGATTGAAGCTCCATGAAGACTTCAAACTCATACGATGGATAGAAGAGAGAATTCGTCAACGTAAATTTCTTTTATCTCTTCTAGTATGTAGCTTAGAAGTTAAACTTTGATGGATCACTCACACACATCTTCATTTCAGTCTGAGGACATCATTAGATCAATTGTCCTTTGACCCCAGTTCATTTCTTAGTGATTGTGCTTGGATTGTTTATAACAGTCGACTGCTGAACATTTAACAGTCGTCTGTCTAAAAAACAATCGACTGTGTTGTTGAATATTGGACTCCCCGGATTTGGTTTTGATGATGAGCAAACATAAATAATCCATGAACTAACAATTTGTGAGCGCAGTATTGGAGATCGTCGCCAATTTCACGAGAACATTCAAAGCGACATCTCAACACTTCCCAATGCTCGTATTCATGCCTAAAGCTTCGTTGAAGCTCTTGCGCCGTTTTGGAAGTTATGAAGAATCAATCGAAGCTCTCAAAGACCGTTTATTAAGGTTTTATTTATAGTCTTTTAGCTTCGATATATAGAATGTTAAGCCTTGAGTATATCTTACGTTTCTATCTTCATTACGCTCATTTCGTAGCTCTAGGATCCTTGCACAAGTTCATTCTAACTTCCTCGAAGCATCGCGCTTCGATTCAGACTTTATTGTGCATGTTAGTTGGTACAAGAACAAGTACTGACCGACTAGATGGTGATTTAGTCGGTCGGCAACTCTTCTTGGACCGACTAGTTTGATTCCTTAATTTCTTGGACTTTACTGTTTACAGTTAGTCGGTCTACGTTGACTCACCGACCGACTAGTTTGTGAACTAGTCGGTCAGTGATGCTTCTTTGACCGACTAGTTGTGACTTACTGTTCATGCTAAATTTCTCCTAAGCTACTGTTTATCGTTAGTCGGTCTAAGAACGTTTGGTGACCGACTAGTTGACAATCTAGTCGGTCAACTTTTGTTCTTGGACCGACTAAGTCAACTTGTGTTCAGACTATTTCATTTTGCCTCTTAGTCGGTCTACGTTTATTGACTGACCGACTAGTTGTGAAACTAGTCGGTCAGAAAGTCTTCTTGGACCGACTAGATTTCTAGGTCTGAAATTCTATCTCTTCTCAGATCTTCACTTAGTCGGTCCATGCTGTTTGACTGACCGACTAGTTGATGAACTAGTCGGTCAGTGATTGTTCTTTGACCGACGAATTCTCCCAGATTTCTATCCGTTGGAGAATGACCTAACTTGTTTTTATGGGACCCTATAAATACGAACCTAGGTCATTTCTATCAAGGTTAGAGCTTCCATTCAGAGATTCATTGAGATCAAAAGAGATAGCTATTCTCACTCAAATCTAAAGCTCTCTTCCTCACAAGAAACCCATTCTCTCTCATTTCTAGATCTAGAATCCATCTAGAGAGAAGCTTGTTCTTGGTGAGCTCTTCAAGCTATTGCTTGATCCAAGTCTCCAAATCATTCCTAGGCACCGATTGCTGGTCATTTCCTTGGTGCTAGGTCTTGGTGACTTCATCTTCCTCAAATCCTTCATTTCACCATTTGGGTAAGAAAAACTCAAGGTATAGGATTTTGTGGTAAGATTGTTTATTTCATATTAAACTCTTTAATATTGCTTTGTGATTCTCTCGGTTGTGAGAGAAGGTTGTGATCCCGGGTTGTGGGATTCACGTTTGCTATTGCATGTATGATTTGATCTTGTGAAGGTTTTTCACAAGATATTCATAGTGGAAATCTTGAGTTAGAGTTTCTAACTCAAGTATCCGGAGGGGATCCGGGTGGTTGGGACGTAGGATCACCGGGAACAAGTCGGGGAGACTTGGGTGGATCCGAACCCATTAACATCATTTGTTTGCATTGTTATTTTTGTTGTTGTCATTCAATTTAAGCTTCCGCAAATTGATTTGGTAGTTGTTTGCAATTTAATTTGGAATTATACTCCTTATTATTTTAAAGTACTATTCACCCCCCCTCTAGTACTTGTGCAGTAGCTGGTAGGGCATTACATTTGGTATCAGAGCCAGATACTGAGCTATGTCTGCCAACGACAACAAGACCGTGCGTCCACCTTCCAACTATGACACCTTAAGGAACCGAGAAGGAGCATCTTCGGTGATGGAAGGACATTCCTCTACGAGGCCTCCATTCTTCAACGGTACCAACTACGGGTACTGGAAATGCCGGATGGAAACCTTCCTCCGGAGTGCATCCTTATGGAGAACCACAATGAAGGAATATATTGAACCCGAAGAAGAAGACTTTGAGAAATGGACTACCGCGGAGGTCGCCGCGGAGGTAAGCAATGCCAAGGCAATGAACGCCTTGCAATGCGCATTGGAGCCCGAGGACTTCAATAAGATATGCACATGTAAGAGTGCATATCAAATTTGGAACTCCCTCCTCATTCTTCATGAAGGGACGAGTAGGGTAAGAGACTCTAAACTCGTAGTCGTAAACAAAGATTACGAAATGTTTCATATGGAACAGGGCGAGAAGATGAAAGAATATTACGCTCGCTTCGTTGACATAATAAACGAGTTAGAGGCCCTCGGCAAGTCCTACACTCAAAAGGAGAAGTGCTCAAAGCTTATTGAAGGACTTCCCTCTTCTTGGAAAAAACGTACCTTCGCCATCGAGGAAGGTAATGACATGAACAAATATACCGTAGTTCAACTAATGGGTACTTTGATGTCATACGAGGTATGCAAAGATAGCAAGGTGAAGTTACAAGAAAAGATGAAGTCCTATTTGAACCAAGATGCGCCTAAGAAAAAGGCGATTGCATTCAAGGCGGCTTCATCCACCTCTACCGATGATGAGGACTCGGAAGAAGAAATGGACATGGAATCCATTGCACTCATGGCAAAGAAGTTCAATCGCTTCTTCCGAAAGGGTAACTTCAAACAAAAATCTAAGTTTACTTCTACTAACGCCTCTCCACCTTTGTGCTTTAAATGCAATAAGCCAGGACACATCAAAGCGGATTGTCCTCAAAACAAGCAAAAGGAGAAGTGGAAGGCGCCGAAGTTCGACAAGTCAAAGAAGTACAAAAAGGGGTACAAAAAGGGGCTTGTCAGAGCAACATTCACCGACTCCGAGGATTCCTCAAGCGGAGAGTCGGATGATGAGAAAGTGGAGCAAGCGCACATGTGCTTCATGGCAAGAGAGGAGCATGATCAAGGATCTTCCTCCTCCGATGATAGCGACGACGAAGGCGATGAGGTAACTATGGATGATCTTAGGGATGCTAACTCTCATTTATGGTCTAAATACACAAAATTAGTAAATCGATATACTAAAGTAAAAGATGACCTAGCTAGCATTCAAACCTCGCCTAAGACTATCATCACCAACAACGACACCGTTGTTGAAGAGTTAAGAAATGAGATTGTTAATCTCAAATCTAAACTTGAACATGTTAGCATTGATGATCTGGAAGAACATAGGATAGCGGATTTAACTTCTCAAAACTCGACTTTGAGTATTGAGAACGAGAATCTTAAATCTCGTGTTTATGTGCTCACATCGCAAGTATCCACATTAGATACTTCTATGCGTTCTCTCAAAGAGAAATATGAGAACACATTAGGCCGAATCAATAGATTCAATAAGGGTAAGGACCATTTGGATAAAATCCTAAGTGACTTACTTCCGGCCAATCACCACATTGGTTTGGGGTATACGATGGGATGTCCATCCAAAGCGGCCACTACTTTGGTTAGGCCAACTTCCGGTGACTCTACGAGTGGTAGCAAACACTCTATTGGTAGTTCATCTACCAATGGTGCTTCCACCTCGTCCACACCCTCTTTTGGAAAGAAACCCACTTTGGGTGGACCTCCAAAGAAGGGGCATGCTTATATGTACACAAATACCATGCCACGTAGGAACACACGTCCTACTCCACCATCTCACACATATGATGATTTCTATGCTACACGTTCACGGGCACGTGCACATCATGTGAGACACCCTCACGCACGTGTTCCCACACATGCATATGTTCACCCACCTCATCGTATGAATAATTCTCGTCATGCACCATTCCATCATGTTCCGTATGCCTATCCACGTCATGCATCACGTAGAAACCAACAACGCATGCATGCACCCAATAGGATGATGGCTCCCAAAATTTTCACTATTTGGAGCCCAAAGGACACAAGCATGGATGAAAAACAAGTATATATGAATGCTTATTTTTCGAATGTTGTGTATAGTAGAAATTATGTGGGGAAGTCAAAGTCCAATTGGACTTGGCTTCCAAAGGTCTAACTTTTGAGGACCCAATGACCTTGGGTACCATGATATGAAAGTTTCTATCTTTAGGTACTCAAGGAAAAGAAAAAGAAGAGGAGCAACAAATTTAAATTTAGCTCCAAAGGGAATTGGATACTCGATAGCGGGTGTTCAAAACACATGACGGGTGACGCTCAATTGCTCTCCGGAGTGGTTCCCATTGCAAATGGAAATCGTGTCGTATTTGGAGGCAACGAGAGCGGAACCATCGTCGGTGTTGGTAAAGTGGGTAACCCTTCTAAACCCTTAATTAGTGATGTCTATCTAGTTAATGGTTTAAATCATAATCTTATTTCAATAAGCCAACTTTGTGACAAAGGTTACAAAGTTAGCTTTGCGAAAGGATTGTGTCATATTTCAAATGATAATAATAAATTATTATTTTCCGGCACACGCCATAAAGATATTTATATTTTGGATCTTCCTAAGTCATATGAACAATGTCTCGTTGCCAACACAAGTGAACAACACTTATGGCATCGACGCTTTGGACATGTGAACTTTGGAACACTTTATAAGCTTTCGAAATTAAATTCCATTAAAGGTTTTCTGAAGCTCGTTTTCGAAAAGAAAAGTTTTTGTGATTCTTGTCAACATGGCAAGCTTCCTAAATCTTCATTTAAACCTAAGAAAAGCATTTCTACGAAACGGCCACTAGAGCTATTACATCTAGATTTATTTGGGCCAACTAGAGTTGCTTCCTTAGGAAATGCAAGATATGGACTAATCATCGTTGATGATTATTCAAGATTTACATGGGTATTTTTCTTATGTAATAAAAATGAAGCTTTTGAAAACTTCACAATATTTGTGAAGAAAGTACAAAATCTCATCGGAACCACCATTGTCACTATTCGTAGTGATCATGGGGGTGAATTTGAGAATGAGTCTTTCTCAAATTTTTGTGATGATCTTGGAATTACTCACACGTTTTCTTTCCCTCGCGCACCTCCTCAAAATGGTGTTGTTGAGAGGAAGAATAGAACGCTTGTGGAGTGTGCTCGCACTATGCTCGAAGATAGTCAACTTGGTTATCAATTTTGGGCGGAAGCGGTACACACCGCTTGTTATGTGTTTAATAGAATACTTTTGAGGCCCGGCACCAAACAAACTTGCTATGAATTGTTGTTTGGTAGATTGCCTCAAGTTAAACATTTTCGTGTTTTCGTCGCAAAATGTTTTATTAAAAACACATATGATAATTTGGACAAGTTTGATCCGAGATCGGATGAGGGGATATTTGTTGGGTATTCCTCACGTAGCAAAGCCTACCGGATATACAACAAAAGATCCTCTACGATCGAGGAATCACTTCATGTCTCTTTTAATGAGAATTTTACTACTTCTAGAATTTCAAATGATAATGATTCTATGGATGTTTTATGTGATTCGTTTGAAAATTCTAAGTCTATTGATTCAATTGATTCTATTGAGACTAACCCGACTAATGAAGTTGTTGAGAATGTGCCTAGTGATCAAGGTATTCCCAAGCGGCTTCATACCGTTCGCGACCATCCCCATGAGCAAGTTATTGGCAATATTAATGATAGTGTCAAGACGAGATCTCAAGTCCACCACTTCGCCAATTGTGCCTTTGCCTCATCGATAGAGCCAAAGAATATCGTTGAAGCGTGCGAAGATAGTGCTTGGATCCTTGACATGGAGGAGGAACTCATTCAATTCGAGAGGAATGAGGTATGGGAGCTTGTTCCTTTGCCATCGAAGAACCACACCGTCATAGGGACAAAGTGGATCTTCAAGAACAAAACCGACGAAAATCAAGTCGTCGTCCGGAACAAAGCTAGGTTAGTTGCTCAAGGCTATCGCCAAGAGGAAGGTATCGATTTCGAAGAATCCTTCGCTCCGGTAGCTAGATTAGAATCTATTAGACTTTTATTGTCTTATGCATGCCATAAAAATTTTAAGTTATTTCAAATGGATGTTAAAAGTGCATTTTTAAACGGAGATGTTGTTGAGGAAGTTTACGTTTCTCAACCTCCGGGCTTCATAAATGAAAATTTCCAAATCATGTTTTTAAACTAAAGAAAGCTCTTTATGGTTTGAGACAAGCTCCTCGAGCTTGGTATGATCGTCTAAAGAATTTTCTTTTGGATTTGAATTTTAAAATGGGCGAAGCCGATTCTACACTTTTTGTTAAGCATGCGAATAATGATATTTTATTAGTTCAAATTTATGTTGATGATATCATTTTCGGTGCTACTAACTTCACTCTTTGCGAAGAGTTTTCTAATGTTATGAAGGACCAATTTGAGATGAGCCACATGGGCGAACTCAAATATTTCTTAGGTCTCCAAATTCGCCAATTGAACGATGCAATCTTCATCCACCAAACGAAGTATACGGTGGATTTGCTTAAGCGATTTGGAATGGAAAGTGCTTCCGGGAAAAAGACTCCAATGAGCACGACTACGCATCTTGACAAGGATACGGGCGGTAAGGATGTAGACATTCGTCTATATCGAGGTATGATAGGTAGTTTACTTTATCTTACCGCAAGTAGGCCCGATATTATGTTTGTTGTATGCATATGTGCTCGTTATCAGTCTCAACCTAAGGAGTCTCACTTAGTAGCGGTAAAGCGTATTTTCCGTTATCTAAGTTACACTTTAGATTTTGGATTACTTTATCCGAAATCTAGCACGTATGAGTTAGTCTCATACAGTGATGCCGATTATGCGGGATGCAAATCCGACAGGAAGAGTACTAGTGGCACTTGCCATTTTCTAGGAAATTCTCTTGTCTCTTGGTTTTCCAAGAAGCAAAATTCCGTATCACTTTCAACCACCGAGGCGGAATACATTGCCGCCGGTGCCGTTTGTGCCCAGGTTCTTTGGATGAGACACACTTTGAAGGAATTTGGTATTCACTGTGATACTAGCCCTATCATGGTGGATAACCAAAGTGCTATCTGTCTTTCAAAGAATCCGGTGCACCATTCCCGATCAAAACACATAGATGTCCGACACCATTTCTTAGATGATCATGTTGCTAAAAAGGACATCATTTTAGTGTACGTTGAAACCCAAAAGCAAATCGCCGATATTTTCACGAAACCCCTAAAGGAGGACTCCTTTGTGCGGTTGCGTCGAGAATTGGGGATTATGGGTGAATCCGAGATATAGGATTCATATTTAAACTCAATCATCTTGCATGCTAATATATTTCGCGATATTTCGTTCATGCTAGATTTGTTGAATTTTTGGGAATTTTATGAGATTTGTTTGAATTTATGATCGAATTCGTATTTCAATGTCGTATTTAAGATTTCGACGTTTTATGGGGTAATTTAGATGACTAATGAGAGTGTTAAGATGTTTCATCCAAGTGGTTTGTGAAGAGAAATCAATTATCAATTTTTGGACTCTTCTAGTCGGTTTCAGTTCATTTGTCAACCGACTAGATGATCATCTAGTCGGTCAGCAAATGAACTCAGACCGACTAGATCAAGCTTTCATCTAACTCTTTTCATTTTCTCTCTTTAGTCGGTCACAGTACATTTACCGACCGACTAGATTGAAAACTAGTCGGTCAGTAAGTATACTGCGACCGACTAAATCTAGCCCTAAAAATCCCTGTTTGCCTCCGTTTCGACTTAGTCGGTTCAAGCTCATTGACCGACCGACTAGATCGTAATCTAGTCGGTCAGTGCTTGAACTGTGACCGACTAAGTGGGTTAGGGCATTTGTGTCTTTTCCAGATCTCGACCGACTTAACTCTATTTTCGTCCGACTAAAGCTCATTTTAGTCGGTCTTCACCTCATCTCCAGCCCGAAAAACCCAAACACCCCCTCGAGCCCCTTCAACTTCCCGTCGACTCCGGCCTGATCTCCGGCCATCGCTCCCGTCCGCCGCCGTCGCCTCCTCCTCCTAGGTATCTTCCTCCTCCTCCTAGGTCGATTTCCTTCCCTAGGGTTCGATTTCATCTTCTAGGTATTCTAGGGCTTCGAAATTTTTTTTCCCTTAGGGCTTGTGAGTTAGGGTTTGATTGTGTGTGCTTCTAGGGTTTGATCTCTAGGGTTTGTGTTGCAAGTAGTTTCAGTTGCTTGTGCTCGTCGTGCCACGACCATGGCAAAGACGAGGATTCCCATCGCCTCTTCTGGGGCTTCTCCTATGTCTATAGGGCCTTCCGACCCTAGGAATCCCCCTAAGCCTAAACGTCGTGCCAAATCAACCCAAGCTTCTCCGTCTTCGCCTCCTCTGAAGAAGTAGAGGACGGCGACCGTCAAACCCCGTAAATCTAAGACCAAGAAGGCCATACTCCACTCACCCTCTACTCCTCCCGATTCCGACACTGAATTTATCCCTGAGGATGAGCCTAGCCCTAAGGAACCCACTCCTCCACTTCGTCCTAGGACTCGCCAGCCAAAGGGAAAGGGCCCAATGCCAGCGGGTGGTGTTGACATATCGTTGTGTTGCGACGACCCTTTGTGTCTCGCGGCCTACAACCGTATTGAACACTGCCCGATGCTATTGAAGCACTACGTCCAGTTTTCAGATTTCCTTGGCTTAGCCGATCTCCTCTCCTATAGTGGTCTCCTTGATTATCTCTGATACGATCTTAAGGCCAATCCTAAACCATATCCTCGCCTAGTGAAATTGTTCTATGCCAATCGCGTTCGAGGCCAGTACGATGCCAGTCACTCCATTGAGACTACTGTCTTGGGAACTCCTATAGTTCTCACGGCAGAAATCTTGGGGGAGATTCTTGGATGTTCGTCGTGTGGTCTCCTTCCTTCGGACATTTCCGTCGATGATATTTCTTCCTTGGATCAGTCAGTTCTTTCAGATATCTTCCAGGTTATCCCCTCCGCATTCATTGGTGTTCCATCGAAATCTTTCAAGCCGAATGCGTGGGTCCTTAACCTGATCTTGAAGTCTTGCCTACTCCCTAAGTATGGATCATCTTCACTTCCATCCCAGCCGTTCTTGAAATTGATCTACGCTCTTTTCTTGGGGTGCGAGATTAATTGGGCTCGCGTGATACTCGATAAGATGGACTCTTTCGAGTGTATACGCAAGACCAATAAATCTGCGCATATTCCATATCCTTGTCTGTTGACCCTTGTGTTTCGTCATTTCCGAGTCCCTCTCCCTCCTGACGATGAGCGTCCCTTGGGTACTCCTCTGAACGCGACGGCCGTTAAGAAATCTCTAGCGGCGCTTCGTCACGTGCAGAGGTCTACCGCATCTGCTTCCCAGTCTACTCCGTCAGCTGCTGCAGCCCCCGCTCCTCCTGCCACATTAGACGATGTCGTACGCCTACTTCGTCAGCACGACTCACGTTTGGCTCGTACTGAGGAGGTAGTCTGCCGTATGGCTCGTATGATGGGGATTGATCTTCCTCCTTCAGTTTCTGAGGCCGAGGAGATGGACGATGAGGAGCTTGACGAGCTTGTCACTTCCTTAGCCCGTGGCGATGAGGCCACTGCTGCTGCTGCTGCTACCACTTCAGCTCCTGGAGATGGCACCACTTCCGGTGCTCCAGAGACTTCTGCTTCAGCACTTCAGACTTCTGAGCCTGCTGCTGACCCTGCTGTCGAGCCTTCACATCTATCACCTGCTGCTGACCCTGCTGCTGTTGAGACCCCTGCTGCTGTTGAGATCCCAGCTGTTGAGCCAGTTATTTCCACACCTACCCCGACGCTCCCATCTGTTGAGACGCCTCTTCTGCCTGCAGAGCCTGAGTCCACTCCGTCGACTGGACCCACGGACACTGCAGATCCAGCCACTTCCTCGTGATCGTTTGTTCCGAGGACTCTCCACTGCTCATTGGATGATTTACCTTTTTGAGAGTGTTTTATTTTGGGTTAGGATGGAGATTGATGGTTGTTCTTGATGTACTTTTGGAGTTTTCTGGATGTCGGTTGGATATTTTGATGTGTTGTATTTTGATGTACTCTGGATATTGATGATGACGTTATATTTTGATGTAGACGATGATGTAGTTCTTTTTGATGTTTATATAGATGATGTGTTGCATTTGATGTGATGTACATTTTTATATTAGATATCTTTTTGGATGTACTCATGATGTTATCATTTCTATATATACATCGATGTTCATGTTGTGATATTTACTTCGTCGTGCACATTAATTCTCATCCAATGTCCTTGCAATGTGATTTCGTCGCTCGATGCTTAAATGCTTGGTTAAATAGATTATATTTCTATAATTATATAGAATTGTTTTTCATGCACAAATTTAACCAAGAATATTGAATATTGGAGAGTATGTTTCTTTATTCAAGAAATGAGTAAACATTTGGTATTTTTTTTATGATTTTGATTATCGTTCTTTTTATTGATAATGGACAATTTGGCACACCTTGTTTTGATTTCCACACTTTTCCCTTGGTGTCAATTTGGTCCATCGTCATTGTCTACGACTCCCGATGTTGGATTTTCCATTTCCTACTTGTTGTCGTTGTATGCCCCCCATTTTTGGGATAATGCCAAAGGGGGAGAGATAATGATAATAAATAGCGCAAATGAAAATTTAACTCAATTTCCAAGAATCTAGTTTGATATGTTAGATTCAGGGGGAGTTAAGATATATATAAGGATTTTCAAAATCCGATATTTCAAAAATCGATTCTCTTTATCTATCTTACTCATCTGCTTGATGCAATTCATATATATTCATCTTGGAATTAACGTGTCATCAATGCAGGGGGAGTAAGTATTTTACATTTGAATCATTATTTTTTATTATTATTTATGTTGGTTTGTCATCACCAAAAAGGGGGAGAATGTTGAATATTGGACTCCCCGGATTTGGTTTTGATGATGAGCAAACATAAATAATCCATGAACTAACAATTTGTGAGCGCAGTATTGGAGATCGTCGCCAATTTCACGAGAACATTCAAAGCGACATCTCAACACTTCCCAAAGCTCGTATTCATGCCTAAAGCTTCGTTGAAGCTCTTGCGCCGTTTTGGAAGTTATGAAGAATCAATCGAAGCTCTCGAAGACCGTTTATTAAGGTTTTATTTATAGTCTTTTAGCTTCGATATATAGAATGTTAAGCCTTGAGTATATCTTACGTTTCTATATTCATTACGCTCATTTCGTAGCTCTAGGATCCTTGCACAAGTTCATTCTAACTTCCTCGAAGCATCGCGCTTCGATTCGGACTTTATTGTGCATGTTAGTTGGTACAAGAACAAGTACTGACCGACTAGATGGTGATCTAGTCGGTCGGCAACTCTTCTTGGACCGACTAGTTTGATTCCTTAATTTCTTGGACTTTACTGTTTACAGTTAGTCGGTCTACGTTGACTCACCGACCGACTAGTTTGTGAACTAGTCGGTCAGTGATGCTTCTTTGACCGACTAGTTGTGACTTACTGTTCATGCTAAATTTCTCCTAAGCTACTGTTTATCGTTAGTCGGTCTAAGAACGTTTGGTGACCGACTAGTTGACAATCTAGTCGGTCAACTTTTGTTCTTGGACCGACTAAGTCAACTTGTGTTCAGACTATTTCATTTTGCCTCTTAGTCGGTCTACGTTCATTGACTGACCGACTAGTTGTGAAACTAGTCGGTCAGAAAGTCTTCTTGGACCGACTAGATTTCTAGGTCTGAAATTCTATCTCTTCTCAGATCTTCACTTAGTCGGTCCATGCTGTTTGACTGACCGACTAGTTGATGAACTAGTCGGTCAGTGATTGTTCTTTGACCGACGAATTCTCCCAGATTTCTATCCGTTGGAGAATGACCTAACTTGTTTTTATGGGACCCTATAAATACGAACCTAGGTCATTTCTATCAAGGTTAGAGCTTCCATTCAGAGATTCATTGAGATCAAAAGAGATAGCTATTCTCACTCAAATCTAAAGCTCTCTTCCTCACAAGAAACCCATTCTCTCTCATTTCTAGATCTAGAATCCATCTAGAGAGAAGCTTGTTCTTGGTGAGCTCTTCAAGCTATTGCTTGATCCAAGTCTCCAAATCATTCCTAGGCACCGATTGCTGGTCATTTCCTTGGTGCTAGGTCTTGGTGACTTCATCTTCCTCAAATCCTTCATTTCACCATTTGGGTAAGAAAAACTCAAGGTATAGGATTTTGTGGTAAGATTGTTTATTTCATATTAAACTCTTTAATATTGCTTTGTGATTCTCTCAGTTGTGAGAGAAGGTTGTGATCCCGGGTTGTGGGATTCACGTTTGCTATTGCATGTATGATTTGATCTTGTGAAGGTTTTTCACAAGATATTCATAGTGGAAATCTTGAGTTAGGGTTTCTAACTCAAGTATCCGGAGGGGATCCGGGTGGTTGGGACGTAGGATCACCGGGAACAAGTCGGGGAGACTTGGGTGGATCCGAACCCATTAACATCATTTGTTTGCATTGTTATTTTTGTTGTTGTCATTCAATTTAAGCTTCCGCAAATTGATTTGGTAGTTGTTTGCAATTTAATTTGGAATTATACTCCTTATTATTTTAAAGTACTATTCACCCCCCTTCTAGTACTTGTGCAGTAGCTGGTAGGGCATTACATGTGTTTTGTTCTACAGTCGCCTGTCATACACAAACTCTTGCAATCTAGTTTTGGGCCTTTCTGTTTATTTCGCACAGGCAACTGATGAACGATTCATAGGCGCCTGTCCTAGTGAAAGTCGACTGTGTTTTGTAAATCAGTCGCCTGTCTGTCATTCTGCCCAAACTTTTTTGTTCTGACTTTTACGGACAGTCGACTTATGTTGAATATACAGTCGACTGTCCCTTGGATCAGTCGACTGTGTATGCTGCAACAGTCGTCTATTTGTGAGCCAATTTATTGACTCAGCTCTCTGGAAATTCTCAGGGTATTTGACAATCGTCTGTATAAGGATTTACAGTGGCCTGTTCTGATTAACAGTCGACTGTATTATCCTCATCAGTCATATGTCCTGTTATCTTACAGGATTTCCAGATTTCTTCAACTTACCATTCTTTCGGCCAGTAGCCTGTAGAAGTATTTATAGTCGTCTGTTGGTGTAACAGTCGACTGTCTTTGCTTCATCAGTCGACTATCCACGTGGTAAGTTACCGTTATGAATTCTTACCTACCCATGCTGAATGTGCAACAGTCGACTGTGGTTTCTTCAACAGTCGACTGTCGTGAGTTCAGTTTCTCTCCCTTGAGAATTTTCTCACGGATTCCAAAAGGGTTTTTGCCTAAACTGTTTTGTGGATTTGAGAAACCTATAAATGGGGCTTCTACTGTTCCATTGAGAGGTTACCAATTCTTCCAAGTTTTCTCTCAAGCTTTCATTTCTAAATTTTAAAGCTCTCAAATCCAAAGCCCTAAGAATTCCAATCTTCGATCTCTTGCTCTCCAACCTAGAACCAAAGAGTGATCCTCTAGGTATTTGGTGCAGTCAAGAGAAAGGGCTTTCTCCTCTCTTCCAAGAGAGTCTTCAACACACATCACACTTCTCCTTCAAGTTCTACTTCAAGGCATAGGTGATTGTAAGTGTTGCTTTCATATTTCATTACTTTCGTAATTTGAATTTGCTCTCGGGTTGTGAGAGCAGTTTGCTTGCTCCCAAGTTATAGGAGTCAAGGACATCGATTTTATTCGATTTCACTTGTAGGGTTGCTACAAGTGGGTTTTAAGGAAACCTCAAGTTAGGGTTCTAACTTGAGTATCCGGAGGTATCCGGGTGGAAGGGACGTAGGATTACTGGGAACAAGTCGGGAAGTGACTTGGGTAATCCGAACCCTAGAAACATAATTGTGTTTGCATTTGTTTCCTATTTGGATTTAATTCTAATTCCGCACTATATTGTTGGTTAGCATTTTAATTTGGTATAACTATCGTTTTAAATTGCTAAAACACTATTCAACCCCCTTTCTAGTGTTTTCTCCATAGACATGATCCTTACAGTATAGAGTGTATTTGTGATTGTAGGTGCATGTAGTGTGTATAGTGATATGTAGTGTGTATAGTAATGCCCTCTATTTGTATGCTATGGGTGAATGTAGGCCTATATGAATATATTATTGTATGCCTATGGTTGCTTGACTGAGGGTGTTATATATATGTACAATATGGTTGCTTGTTTGTGTAGTAGTGTGTAAAGTAAGTGGTGTACTGTATATAGCACTATATTTTGTATTGACATGTGAAGACTAGTGACATGTTAGTATGTATTTATATTTATTGTTGTTATCAATTACATATGTATTGACATTGTTGTGATTACTTGATTGTGTAGTGTGTAAGAAAGTACTAATAATTGCCTTAAGTATGATGTTAGCTTTATGACTATTGTTGGTATTATTATTATTAGTTGGAAGATTTGTGTAGTTGTATTTGAGATGGGTGATATTTGTGTGTATTGTTCTCACTTGTGTAGTCTTATAATTAGTGTATTAATCATTAGTGACTTTCATGTAATGTAGTGTATTTAGTGGATGTCTATTGGTGTGGGATTATGCTTTTATCATTTGATGTAGTGGCGTTATTGTTGTTAGTATTAGTATCATTATTAGTAGTATTAATAGTATTGTATTAGTAGTAGTTACATGATGGCATGGTTGTTATTTATTGGTGGTGTGTATGTGCATAGTAGAGAGTGTGGTGTCTGTATATTGGAAGATGGAGTGTGTAGAGAATGAGTTTTTAGAAATTAGATAAAGAGGTGTGTGTAAGGCAAGGATGTGTGCATGGAAGATTCTCTTATCATGATAAAGACAAAGGGACTTTAAAAAGAAAAGAGAAGAAAAATGTGGAGTGACGATGCATGGATGTGTAGATAGGTATGTATGTAAGTATGTAGGTATATAGTATATACACATATATGTGTGAATGTATATATGCTATGATGGTATTTGCCACATTTATTATGAGTGATATAAATGCATGTAGTGAGGGTGAGCATAGTGTGCGCGCGCGCGCGCGTGTGTGGGGGGGGGGGGGGGACAAGTGTGAAAGGGGTTAAAGGTAGTGGCAACCCTTGTAATTAAGAAGCCAAGTTAGAGGGCATTTATGTAGAAGTAATAGGAAAATGGCATACTTATAATTAAGGAAGCAAGTTGGAGGGCAATTGTGAAAGATTGTAATTAATGGCGAACTTGTAAATAAAGAGATCCATTAGATATTATGGTAAGAAGATATTTTTATTTCCTTCCACACTCTTCCATAATCTTCTCCTTTCTTCCATTTTGCTTTTCTTTTCAGTTTCATTTCACTCTTTGTTTTCTTTTCATTTTGTGCCGAAATTCCAAAAAAAAGACAAGGAAAAAAAAGAAAAAAGGAAAGAAAAGGAAAAAGGAAGAACAAAGGAGAAGAGAAAAAGGAAAAAATGTAATGAGAAGAAGAGAAAGAAGAAGGAGAATGGAGGTGTTCATCCAGAATTTCAATGAGGTAGGAATCCTTCTCTTTTTGGTATATTAATCATTCTCAATTCAAAATGCTCCATTTTTTTAGTTGGTTTTCATGCAAATGGTGCCACCTTTATTTGGTATTCATGTTAAAGGTGCTATTTTTATCAAGTAACCATGTTAAATTTATCACCTTTTGGTAGGAATGAATATAGCATGTTGTTGTAAATGTCTCTAGTTCCCATTAAATTGCACAAATCCTTCGTTTAATATTCAAGTTATGATTTTCAATGAAATAAATCAATTTGTTTGGGCTAAATTTGTCAGTTTCCTTAAAATAGAAGTGTGTCAATAATAAAGATGGTGCCTTTATATAAATTAACCATGTTTCAAAACTAATCTTGGTACCTTTCTATGAGATGCTTATCTTTTTCAATGCAAGAAGTTGCCTTTACATGAAAGTCATATGTTAATAAGCAAAGGTGTTGCCTTTTTATGAGAATTCACAAGTTGTTATGTAAATGTGTGACCTTTTATGATAACTCACACATTGTCATGTGAAGGTGTTACCTCATTATTAGCATTCATATGTTTCTGTTACCTCATTATTAGCATTCATATGTTTTTATGCAAGATGTCTTCTTTTCATTAGAATCCATATGTTGTTGAGTAAAGATGTTGCCTATCTTATTCACTTATATGCACCCTTAATGAAGTTTCTCTCTTTTCCATTGCTTAATGTGTAACCAATGCCCATATTGATGCTTTTTAGTAGTGGTTAGTATGCATAGCTTCATCCTTGTTTCCATGCATGTGTTCCTCACTTATCCATGTTGTTATTTAATTTGGGATGCCATGTTGACACATAAGGAATGTGGAATATTGACAAATGAGCGGTGCTACCTTATGTTCTATTATTTTTTCTCACACCCACTATTGGCATGAATATGTTGAGTTGGGCCTTTATGTGACATATGTTGGAATGTGATGTGGAAATGATAAAGGACGCGAAATAGACCTTTATGGCCATGCTAATATTTTTACATGCAACCTTATTCATGCCAATAGCCTAAGCTTAATGAATTTATTGAATGAAATTAAAATATATATTGGAATGTCTTGATCCTCTCTAAAGAGGGTGAGTTTCAAAAATGGGGTTTGGGAAAACTTGAGTACTAGGTAGGCATATGGGATGGACATGCTTTGTGGTTTCACTCGCTCTCCTGACGTAGCCCATGAGGCCGGGAGTGGGCAGAGTTTTGGATCCCTTTTGTAACCGTGTATCTGGATCTGGGGGATCATGGCTCCTTTTATAAGAGTATATCTCGGGGAGACATAGCTTCCCTCCAACTTACCGGGTGAGGTCTATGCCTGTTTGTTTTACTCGATACCCAGGTTTCCAAATAACATTTAATTAAATACTTAGTGCTTTAACTTTCTAATGTGTGATTCCTATTTTCTGTTGTAGATTTGTATAGTTTTTACCTTACAGTTTACTTACCTCTTGTAGTGTAGTAATGGATGTTTAAATCTTATTTCCTTTGCTCCCTTTATACATTGATGTATTGCCATGTTCATGAAGCACTTCACTTGTGGCACTTGTTCACTCAGTAGTTGCATTTAGGTGTGACATAATAGAGAGAGTTGGGTTATCCTACTGGGTCACGCATTGACGTGTCCCACGTTGTCTTTTCAGGTTGTGGAGTTGGCAGCTGGAGCTGGAGTTATGTGGAGTTGTGTTTGAGTTGAGTGTGGGTTTGGGATGTGAGATGAGTGTGTGTGGCCATGTACTTTTGGGTTTTCTTTTGGGGGAGAGTCGTTGATTTATATGATGTACAATATCGATGATGGTATATATATATACTAGCAAATAACCCGTGCACACGTGCACGTGGACTGAAAAAATCGGTCGAAAAAGGGGGGAATAAGAAAAAGTGTGGGTGTGTGTGTGTGGAGGGTCGAGAGGCAAAAGTACAAAAATTGGAGTTGTAAGTGCAAAATTCCCCACATCCTCTCTTATCCCTCAAAATCTCATATCTTATCCAATTTCTCTTGTCTAATATCTCTTATCCAATTTCTCTTGATAACATCCCTCTTTTATAATATAGATATCTCTTATCCAATTTCTCTTGATAATATCCCTCTTTTATAATATATATATCTCTTATCCAATTTCTCTTGTCCAATATATCTTATCCAATTTCTCTTGATAACATCCCTCTTTTATAATATAGATATCCAATTTCTCTTGTCCAATATATCTTATCCAATTTCTCTTGATAACATCCCTCTTTTATAATATAGATATCGCTTATCCAATTTCTTTTGATAACATCACTATTTTATAATATAGATATTATCCAATTTCTCTTGTCCAATATCTCGTATCCAATTTCTTTTGATAACATCCCACTTTTATAATATAGATAATATAGATATCTCTTATCCAATTTCTCTTGTCCAATATCTCTTATCCAATTCTCTTGATAACATCCCTCTTTTATAATATAGATATCTCTTATCCAATTTCTCTTGTCCAATATATCTTATCCAATTTCTCTTGATAACATCCCTCTTTTATTATATATATATATAGACACACACACACACACACATACATACATACATACATACATACATACATACACATACAGATAAGGCAGTGGTTTTAGTTTCCTACAATGTATCGGCATTGTGTTTATTTCTGTGTTTTGGATGTTTGTTGTGTGTGAACATTATAGGTACTATCCCAGCAGAGCGCAGTGGACCTGCATTGCCCATGTTGCATTCTCTCGCTTACCTCTACTTTCTTCTTCACACCCACCTCTTCGGGAATACCTGGGACGGATTCGTACTTTCCGGGTATCCTGGGAGCGGGGCGTTATACATGGTAATTTCCTCAGCAAAACCTGTCTCAGAACCTGACGTATATTTCACAAGATAAACAACGGGAAAATATACGTCAACGAGGGTCGCTCAACAAGTTAAAAATATTAGAAGATAGACACTCGTCAAGATAATCATATAGTTTGCAAAGCTTTTAAAGGCGAGGAAACACAACGGTGCACAACTAAGAAAAGTATGGTAGCGTAAGAAAACGTGCAAGTATAGCAAGGTGTGGTGTACAAACTAGTGAGCATGCAATGTGTAGTGTGCAAAGCAGTGAGCATGCAATGTGTACTGTGTAAAGCAGTGATCATGGCAATGTGTAGTGTGTAAAGCAGTGAGCATGGCAATGTGTGGTGTACAGAGTAGTAAACATGGCAGTTGTAATGATCATGGTAAGAAAAGCCAGTAGATTACACAATTCTCAATAGTATCAGCAGGGGTACGATAGTGCATCATTCAATCTTCTAATCTAGTGACTAGCTCATTGTCTGAGGGCGAAAGAAACAACAATTACAACCAAACCAACGGGAGATACCCGTGGCTCTATACTCACCGACCCCATCCGGACGACGGTCGAAATTACCGGTGGGATGAAATCCAGAATTCCGCACTATACTACAATGGACTACCACACCCAAAATATCAATGTGTATTCTGAATAGTTCAATGTATGCCCCAAGAGCCCAATATTCCGTAAATTGCCCCAAGGCCCAATATTTTGTATATGCCCCGAGGGCCCAGTATCACAATTCATTAGGGTGTACATTCCACAATTAATAGGATCACAAGAAATGATGACATTTCATGTACATTATTAAAGTGACAACAACATTTTAATAGTAAGAGCAAACCATCACATTACCAAGTTCATTATTTCAAATGTTATTAAGCAACACACCTACAAAGAGCTGTTATTGGCAATGTTTCGTAATTTTAGTCACAAAAAACTGAGCAATGTAGTTTAAAACCTGTGGGTGGTAAATACTTGCCTGATCGATGCAATTTTGGGTGCCCACGCGATCGCAGGGAAGGCGCGAATATATCTGCGTTATTGGATTTTATAGTATCAAATTAAAGAATTTAAAGTAATAAAATAACATTAATCATACATGTATATATACATTATTTATATAAACTAACATACTCCATATGTATAATAGATTTACTGTTCATACATACGTACTAACATATATAATTTAAGATATACTATAACTACCCATATAATATATAACATAAATTGTCGTTCTGTGCAGATGCTTTGTTTTGATATATATTTACTTAAATTACATGTGCAGATGCTTTGTTTTGATTGACTTAATTGTCGTTCTGTATGTAGTTATTTAGCATGTTGATGTTTAGCGGAGTTAATTGTTGATTTGTGTTGCAGAACAGAAAGTAATGCTTATTCAATAATATATTCGCTACACCGTGTATCCAATACTGTGATGAAAGTTAAAATTGTATCCACAGTTTGAATTAGTCATTCTGTTCAGTTGGTGTCTGTGTACAGGAGGAAATGTCAAAAGAACACATGCCATCTCCATAAATAGAAAATACTTTTATGTTTATTTGATCCATGTCTTGTAAAAGATACTCTTATTTGCTATTTAAAGAGCTACAAGCATACAAATATTGTGTTGTTACGCAGTAGAAGATAGAAAAGCAAAAGATAGAAATTAAAACTCATTGCTGCAAGTACATGCTAGTCCTAATTCATTTTTTCCACTGAATTTTTTTGTAATTTTTTGAAATATACTTTTACATCCTTAAGATAAAGGTTATTACAAAGAGTTATATTGTTAACTACATCTTACGTGTAAGATTAGTATATTACTAGGAGACCTTTCAGATTTGTTGGGTCATAAACCTTTTATTCACGTGATTGCACGCCAGGAGGTTTTAGATTTGTTGGCAACCGTATCAAATGCTAGGATGATTGCAGCCAGAGAGGAATGCTTCCAGCGAAAGGGTATGAAAACGTATTTCAATTATGTTAAATAAGAAGAAAGTGTAATATAACATTTTATTTATATTGTAAGATAATATCTTTTTTTGCAGGTGGGGAGAAGCCACCTAAGGTTGGACGAGGATACAACATGCCCTCGCACCTAATTCCACCAGAAGGGCAGCGAGTTGTCATCCAGTGGAGCTACGATGCCCACATTGGAAAGTGGGGGGCTACTTTACTAATTTTTTGGCTATTTTGGCCAAAAGGGGCGATTTCTTCAACATTTGCCTTGGTTGGTCCAAACAAAGATTTGAAAATTTGGTCGTATGTTGGCGCTACATTAATGTAAGTATGATAAATTTTACTTTATTACTTTCATTATGTAAATAATTTGTACGTATCTTTTTCGCAGAGGCATTACATGCTGGATGGAAACCCAAACGCATGTATATCTGTTTTGATAAGATAAAGGCTGTGCTGTTCCAGTGGCATAAGTACCTGAAGCAGAAGATATGGTCGGTTTACACAGAAGACTGGGAGCGCTGGTGGCATATGGACACCCGAGCAGATCCCATCTAGTTCTTTGGATCATGTTTCTATTGGGAGTCGCCTGATGGGAAGGTATTGTTCAATTTTGGTCCATTTTAACATGTTTTAATATCCAATTGACTGACATGCTTTTTTAAAAAGAGGATTGCGGATATCGCCAAGGCAACCCGCGAAAAGACACGAGAGTAAGAGCATCATGGTGGCTCCAAGAGCTACACCAGACATGCCCACGATATGGCGCAACAGGTTATATGTTCAATATTAAATTTGAGCATATATTATGTTATAATGGGATATGTGTCTAATACATGTCTAATTATTTATCTATTTGTTTTTCGGGCAAGCCGGGTTTGGTGGCATTGGTGGAGCGCACCCTGACGTAGGCCCACCCCAAGTATGGTGATACGAACAAGCTGGAGAAGAATAAGAAGCTGCTAGTCAGTAATAACGTATGTTTAAAAATATTGTTCATATTAAGTATAATTTTAATATTGGTTGTATTTGTTTTAGGCTCTTCTGCAGCAGGCTGCAACAGACCTCAGGTCACACTCTGAGGCAGGCTCCAGTTGCTCTGGACCACTTGCCAGGGAAGAGGAGGATGGCCTCATTGTGGGGGTGCTCGTAGGGACGCAGAAGAACTGGTATCAACTTAGAGGTTTATAGAGCAGAGACTATAGACAGTTGACCAGTTCATCCTCATCAGGCACTGAAAGTAACTGACGCCCAGAGCCCACCGATCCACCAGCGGGTATGCAGGATTCCACCGTCACGTTGACCAAGATGATGGAGAGGATGGAGCAGAATGAAAAGCATTACCAGTTATTACTCGCTTGCATGCCTCCAGAGCTGCAAGAGAAATACAATCGGCTCCGTACTGATCTGTTAAGAATTTATATTAAAATTTATAAACAAGTGGAGCTTATTTAGAGAGTGAGCACACTTAGTAAAAAAACTTGACAGATTCCAGTGAAAATAAAAACTATAAACTGACTTATGTGACTCAACAAAATTACTTATTTATTTCAAAGCCATAATTGGATTGATTTCTTTTGTCTTTATCTGGTCAACAGTTCCTAATGGATTTGATTCCTTATCTACACCATTAATTTCAATTAAAAGATTAGCTTGGCATGTTATTTATCATGGTAAGAGATGTTGCAAACAACTAAATTTGTGCCATCACACAAGGACTCATCAATATCTCTAGGAATTAGATATGATACAATGTGCAACAACCGCAAACACATGAACAAGTCAAAATCAAAATGAGACTAATCCTACAACCAGCAACATCAAACACATGAACAAGTCACCATGGCTCAAGCTATTGAATTCAAAGCAAAAACCATCAGAATATATTTAGCATGATACTGTCATAAACTCCATCTTTATTAATAATCACTAGAATATATTTAGCATGATACTGTCATAAACTCCATCTTTATTAATAATCACTAGAATATATTTAGCATGATACTGTCATAAACTCCATCTTTATTAATAATCACTATATAGTAATATGCATGCCTCCCAACTCAAATGAGCAATGTTAGACAAACAATATTCTCAAGACAATTTTAAGGGCGAAGCATGTCATTAACTAAAAAGTAGATATCGGTTCCGGGTCTGGGTACTCGTTCCCTATAGATGGAAACAGACCCGATTCACACCGGTTCCTAATTTTCCTACCGGTAACTAATGAGTATCTACCAGGAACCTACCCGTTCGGGTATGTTCCGATCGGGTATCAGTGTATCATGTATCCATGCACACCCCTAGACATGACTATTCTTGGGGTCAGGATACTGTCAAGAATCCTGACATGTTTAGTGACATGGTCAGGTTCATGTTTGACATATTCTGACATGACGCCACTCTATTGTTGCCCTAATATTGTTGAAGGTAATATATTTGATGATCAGTAATCACTGTGTCTAAGTTGTTGGCTATTTGGTACTGCTAGTGCTATCAACATGACTCCTGCCGAAGGAACTTAATGAGGGTGTGCAGATGGTCCATATTGGGATCTAATCTCACTTAATCGATACTAGATTCAAGTTAATTTTTGAATTGATGTAATAGATCTTGGTCCGACTTGTCTAGTCGATCTGAATCTTAGGGCCTATTCTTTTGTGTTTAAACTTGTGTTTGTTGAAATGAGTGAATAGTGTTGGGAAAGTAGAGTAATGTGTTTTTTGGGTTTATGTGTGGTTGTGAATGTTGATGTTGGAATATTTTGTAGGGGCCCACACAACTTTATTGTGTTTTTTTGTGTTGAAATGGGTTATGAATGTTGGAGGGAGAAAGTGGTGAGTGGGATGTGGTGAGAATAGGGGAACAACTACCCCCTTGAATTTCTTGTGTAATTCCTATAAAAACCCAAAAAAATTACAATGTAAATTGAGTTGCAATGTGAAAACGTATGAATATGGATGATAGATACAGAATAACACGATCCTCTAAAAAATGAAAAGGAAAAAATGCCATTCAAGCTCCAGTTTGCGACTTGCCAAAATGTTACAAGAAAAATCCTACTTCAGAATCCCATACCCCAACTCAATACCATCAATTAACACATACCAACGATAAAAAAATAGAACCAAAAAACCCACTAACCACATGTTGATACAACATATAATCCATAACAATGTTTAACATCAAGGAGCATTGTTATACAACAAAATTACATAAAAACCTATTACAACTAAGAGAGATCGCAGTCCGGCCTTAATGGAGAGGTAATCGGATACGTTGCTCTCCGACTGCACATTGGTCTTCTCAAGTAGACCGACACCAGTATCCAGCAGTCCCTCCATCTCTACCATCCTACTCTCGGTCAAAGGCGTCGTCGAACTTACAGTAGTGGGCCATCGATCAATCGCATCCATGTAATGCATGATCACCATTCTGGATAACTCAGTGTGGGGGGATCCTTCCATATGAAGAATGTGCATCTATGCTCTCGAGCTGTACAACTCAAAAATCTATGCCCAGGTTTTGCTCTTGTCCATGACGTCCTCCTCGGGACCTAAAGACCACAATAGCATATCTTGTAGTCATCGAAATCGGCATCAAAGTCACCACGTGTCGCATCTCTCTGTCGAGATCTACAAGTAGAGCTTGACTGTTGACTCATATGTACCTGGCAAGCAAGAAAAAACCAGAAGTTGACATATAACATTTTACATATAAAAAGTGATAATTTTAAATGAATGAGGGAACATCATACCTACGAAAAGTATTGATCATTGGCATGGTCGGGTGGCGGCAACGTTCAGAACTCAGAACCAAAAGTCAAACAAAAAGAGCATATAATACAATTATGCAGAATGCCAATGGAAATAGTAAGTAGAATGCCACATTCCTAGCCAAAGTCCAAACCCCCTTCATATAGATTATCATGGACAAGCCCTCAGATATATTTTTTCCCATTTCCCCATCTGGTTGCTTGCCACTGGTTCCTTCATTCTCTACCCACACCATCACATGGCATGCATTGTTTCCAACCAATATGACTCAAGCTCAAGGTAATAAGATAGAGAAAATAAATCCCACAGCAAACAAACATTCTTCACAACGCCAAATTTCATATATATATACATATCAAACCATTTCGATGCCTACCAACCAACTCATAAAAACCAATGCAGTCAAATTCTGAACCAACTTGGGGAATGAAGGATCTTGAGTGCAAGCCATCCAGCATGAGGTATATTCAATAAGCCACATTATCATCTTAGGGCTATTTGATATAATTTCACAAAAAATTGTGATATCCACTAATCATATATCATTAGGGGTGACAGATACATCATGCCAATAACCAAAACAAAATGAAACTCATAAAAATTGCACCTCCATTCAGGCTGAAGAATGCCACATAAAACCCAAGAAATCCATAGTCCCAGGGTGTGACAAATACAACTTGCAAAGACACCAAAAAAATGGAACCAAAAAAACTATTGACATTACCAATGAGTGTGCAGGATGCCACAAAAAACTCCAGAAATCCATAGGCCTTGGTGGTGTCAGATACAGAATGCCAAGACCCAAATTATTTTGACTATACTTAAAAAATGAAATGCCATTCAGTCTACATTTGTCAACATAAAATGAAATGCCATTCAGTCTGCATTTGTTAACATAAAAAATCAAATGCCATTCAGTCTGCATTTCCAGTCAGTATGCAGTAAGCCACATATAAACCGTGAAATTCAGAGGCCTTGGTGGTGAAAGATACAGCATGCCAAGACCCAAAAATAATAATGAAACTCAACAAAGATTGCATTTCCATTCAGGCTGCTGTATGCAACATAAAACCCCAGAAATCCCAAGGCATATGTGGTGACAGATACAACACTCCAAGAACCCAGTCACAATGACACTCCTAAACATTTGCATTTCCATTCAGTCAGCAATTTGCAACAAAAAACCTTGAAATCCATAGGCCTTGGTGGTGACAGATACATCATGCAAAGACACATATAAAAATATGATTCTCATAAAAGATTGCTGTTCCATTCAGTATGCAGTAAGCAACATAAAAACCATGACATCCATATGCCTTTGGGGTGACAGATAAAGCATGCCAAGACTAAAAAAACACTACAACTCAACAAAGATTGCATTTCCATTCAGTCTGCTGTATGCAACATAAAAACCAAGAAATCCAAAGTCATAGGTGGTGACAGATACATCACTCCAAGAACCCAATCTCAATGACACACCTAAACATTTGCATTGCCATTCAGTCAGCAATTTGCAACAATAAAACCCTTGAAGCTCCCTAGGCCTTGGGGGCGACAGATACATCATGCAAAGACACATATACAGTTATGAATCCCATAAAAAATTGCATTTCCATTCAGGATGAAGTAAGCCACATAAAACCCTGAATTCCATAGGCCTTGGGGGTGACAGCTACAGCATGCCAAGACCCAAAACAATATCTGAAACTCAACAAAGATTGCTTCTCCATTCAGTCTGTTGTATGCCACATAAAACCCCAGAAATCCAAAGGCAAAGGTGGTGATAGATACAGAAGGACAAGACCCAAAAAAATTGGAAACTCTTAAACGATTGCTCTCCAATGAGTATGAAGTAAGAAAAAAACCTAGAAATCCATATCATATGGGGTGACAGTTACAGCATGCCATGAACCCACACACATTGACACTCTAAAAAATTGAATAGCCATTCATGCTGCATAGTGAAACATATAACCCAGAAATACAAAGGCCTATGTGGTGACAGATAGAGAATGCCAAGAACCAAAACAAAATGAAACAAGAAAAATTTGCATTGCCATTTAGTCTGCATTTTTCCACATTCCTCCCCAACTGCCACACCACCTTCATATATATTGATTATCAAAAAGAAGACGGCAGATTTTTTTCCATTCTCCCATCTGGTTGCTTGGCACTGGTTCCTTCTTTATCTACCCCCACCGTCAAATACATCCTACTGCAGACATTCATCACAATGCTAAATACCTATAAACATCCATATCAAACCATTTCGCTGCCTACCAACCAACTCATAAAAGCCATTGCATTCAAATTCTGAACCAACTTGGGGAATGAAGGATCCTGAGTGCAAGCCATCCTCGGAAGCAAGAAGAAGAGAAGAAGAATTCTGCAATGCCTTCTCTTGTGCAGAAATCTTCTATTATTCTAATAGATATTCCGGCCTCATGATATTTTTCAGTTAAATTTCGTGAAGTCCCCGATTTCAACGCATATTTTTCCAGAATTTTTGGAGGTCGGAGAAATTTACTGCATTTTTTGGAAGACAGGGTGATGGTGCTGAAAATTTCGGGTCTGGAAATTCAGCTTTTCCCATCTTGTGTAGAATTCTGCTATCATTCCAGTCTATATTCCGGCCTATTGATATTTTTTAGTCGTAGTACACTTTGTTACAGTTCCATCGCCACCTGGAACACGTCATTCTGAGGTCGGATGATTTTTCTAGAATTTTTGTAAGATAGGGTGACGGTGCTGAAATTTTTACAGATTTGGGCATTAGTTGCGGGTTTTGGGCACGGATCCAATCCGTTAATGCTGTTTCCAGACCCAAATTTCTGAGCCGGTTTCTAGGGCTTCTCCCCATCTATTCCCCTTATTCCACTCTTCTTCTTCTTCATTCTTAGGGTTAGAGGCCATTGGAGAGGAGCAAGAAAGCTTGGAGGAGCACAATCAATGGAGGGAAAGTTGTATTTTCTTAAGAGAAATCTTTGGTGATCTCTTCCCTTTATTTTGTGTATTTGATTTTGGTTATTGTAGTAATATTGGATGATGGTTTTTAGAGATGAAAATGTCTCTTTTATTGCTATGAGTAGCTAGATCTCATTGTGTGTGGTGGTGTGGTGGTGTTGCTTGCTTGGGCTATTGAATTTCAATCTTGCATGTTTAAAAGTTTATGTGGTAGGATTTCTTGGGATATACTTTGAATTAGGGATCCTATTGGGTATCTCTAGAGTGGAGTTTACCTAGTGGTACCATTCATATATGCTTGGTTGTTTATTATCTCGATTTTCCATACTCTACTTTCATTGCATACCAAGTGTTTTTAAAATGCCACATCCACCGATTGCGCTTTCCTTAGCCGAAAAGACAATTGAGTTATCCTCGGATTGAATCCATATGCTTAGCAACCTCATTCCCACAAACCACACAAGCTTTCTCGCCTATTTGCCTCTCCGATTCTCGAACCCTAAGATGTTGGTTTGGTAGATGGTCTCACCCACATTTTCATGCGCATTTCCACCGTTAGCTTAGTTGGTTGTAGCTTCATCGTTATCTCTCCTTTATTAATTGAATTTGTGATTGCAAAGCGACTTGTCCCCGTGATCTGACCCGGTCTCACCGGATATAAATTTATTACTTAACGTCCTCCTACACTTGGGAGTAGCGCTCAAGCATCACATACTTGAGACGTATTCAAGCATTGGGTTGACATGGTTCAATGGCTTTATACCAATCAACATTTTTAACCCCACTGATCACATTCTTTTATCCAATGTGTTGATAAAGTATGTAAGTTATATCATTCTTCTCATGTTTAAGAACCAGTGAATGCCCATGACTGGACGACACAGTGAAGGTCGTCTCCCAGGTGCAATACCAATTGGGATAGCCAGCTCACAGGCAAAATGCCGATTAGGACAATCGTTTCTCGGGAGCAAAACCGACATGGATAGTCGTCTCCGGGTGCAATATCGACTGCGAAAAGAAATCCCGGGTTAGTTGTCACAATGGCACAAAAGTAGTGACTAAAGTGCATAAAACATAAGGTGCAAAGTGGAAAATGAGCTATGGCAAACCTGTAAATAAGGGTATGATAAGGAGTCTTCGGGTTTTATGAAAAAGCAATGGCAACCTTGCAAATAAGTGGAATGTGCTTGGCTTTTGTTTGGGAGTTCCACCACAACACTTAACTCCACACCCAACCCCTCACCCATACCCCATTGGGCCCCCACTCTCCCAAACACTTTGTCCTAGTAGGACAAAGGGGTGCCACATTGGGACAACCCACATGAGGACAATACTTTTTCAACAAATAGTTTTCAAAGCTTCCCCCCCAAAACTTTCTCTAACCCATCATCTTATCCTAGTCATCATCGTAGTCATCAAGCCAAAATATGACTGGGACAAACCCAGCCACATAGGATAAAGATTCAAAAAGGTCCTCATTTGTATAATAGATAACCAATATGTGAGGTGATTGTGCATTTCTAGAGGAAAGGGGACGGATCCGGGTTTTTAGTATCATGAAGGCATAGCAAGGGCTCACATATAGTGTTTTTTGGTTTGTACTTTTTGATAGCGATATTTTGCAATGGATCCACATGAATTCATCAAAGATTGGCCCAAGGCAGGATTCAAACAAGATCAAAATTTCATCCTCATAACTCCTTATCAATCCATATATTGAAAATTATGATATAAAATATCAAAAAGATCTCTAGATTAATCTAGGATTTATTAGGATCTTTTGGATATTTTTTGGAGATTTTTTGGAGACCATAACACTGAATTTTTGTCGGGTGATAAACAATAAATCCAAGCCTAATTAATTTTTTTCCTGGATTTTCTATGCACAATGTAGCCTAGCATTATGCGTCCCATAGGCATGGCCCGTGTGCATGCGGTACATGTAACACACGGCACGTGACATGCATGCTTACGCGTGTCACATGACGTGCGCACACATGATTGCATGTAGCAGCAAGTTGCAACAGATGCGACCACACAGAGTGATCTATGTCATTGATGGCCCGATTGGATGGACAAGGCAGTGGTGGGTGTCAGCACATGGTTAGCGAGAGTACAACAAACACCGATTCCAATTACTATTCGGATCTACTACTGCTCACTAGACCCATTATGGTTTCTTATGAATGGTATTTAAACCCTTGTGTCGGTTAGGTTTTTTTGTTAATTTTCCTCTATAAGTTTACGGCTACATGTAGAAATATAAAGGACAAACTAAAGGGCTAAGAGAAATTTGTCTCAGAGCTAAAATGTGTGTTTTTCCTATTGTTTTCTTCTCCAAATTCTTAGCGAGTTTTATTTTTCTATTGAACCAAACACGATAACTTGTAAACCAAGATTATTAACTTGTAACCCAAGATTATCACAGCATTACTGATCTCTCTAACCGGACGTACACCAAGTATTGGATAGAACCAGTATAAATCTTGATGTGAAGTACCTGTTTCTCTTTGGTTTTGTGTTACTTTTCATATATATTGCTATGTTGCGGAGTTTGTAGAGAAAAGTCGTTTGCGTTGTATATAGGTTCAATAATCTTCGAATTTCACATGGTGACCATCTCAATGATAAGCTTATCAAAAGGGCACAGAGTTTAAGGGGTGGTTCCAATCACCTCCAACAATTGGTATTAGAGTAAGGTTCGTGAAACAATTCTAAGGCGATGGTGAAGAGTTCATTTACAAAAGCGATGCAACCGGAGGAGCAACTGGTTCAAGTCTATATGCAGGTAGCTTATATGTGATGCTTAGATGAGCACAATACAAAATGAAAAAGTTTGATGATAAATGAAACTTCAAGATATGGTAGTACAAGATGAAGCCAATCTTAAGAAAGGGTCGTGTCCATAAGGTAGTGTATGACACAGACACTTTACTAGTCGATATCATGGAATAGGAGATGATAGTGATGGTGGACTAAGCTATAACAACCATCCAATTCAATTTATCAGATGAGATGATTTATCAAGTTCCTGAGAAGACTACAACATAAGTATTATTGACAAATCTCAAGAAGCTGTATCTGAAAAAGTCACTCATGAACAAGCAGATTTTGCTGAAGATATCCTTTACCATCAAGATACAAGATAGGACCTTATTAAAGGATCATCTTTATACCTTCAATAGCTTAGTGATGAAGATGATGTGCATTAGATTGAACATATAGGCTGAGCACGAGGTGATGATTCTGCTCCTAGTGTTACCAAAATGATACACGATGTTCGTCAACACCATGGTTTACACTCAAGATACTATCGGACTTAAGGGCATAATGGTATGGCTCTATAGCAAGAAGTTGAGAGATTAGATGGCATGAGTTGGTGTAAGCAGAGGAGATTCAGACAACTAGGCCGTTTTTGCTTTAGGGAGAAGAAATGCGATAAGCAGTAACAAGAGGAGATCGAGAGCAATGATTAGAGGCACGATGTGCTATATCTTCAAAAAACCCAATCATTTGAAGAGAGACTACCCAAAGAAAGGAACCACGACAAGGAAGATATGCTAGGATTTTTGTCAGTTGCAATCCCACAAACAAAGTAGGTAAGGAGCGAGGAGACCTATTATATGATTATAGTATACTCATCAGACGTTAAGAATCATGCATGGGTCATAGATTCAGGGTCGTTGCTCCACACGATGCCAAACATGGAGTGCCTCTATACCTACCAAAAGAAGAAAGATGTAGCAGTCTTTATGGGCAAAAATGATGTGTGCAAGGTTGTTGAAGTTAGTTCAATGAGAATTAAGACGTTCAATAAAGTGATGTGCATACTTACAAATGTTGACATGTTATAGAGTTAAGAAAGTTACTATTTTCTTTGGAGGTATTGGATTTCATGGGTTGCAAGGTTATGATAGAGAAGGAAGCATTGAAAATGTCGAATGGATCAATGGCGGTGATAAGAGGTGAAAAGTGAGGGACTTATATCCACTGAAGGGGATGACGATTATAGGATATTCTAGTATCAAAGTTGAGAGCTCAAAGTAGATTGATTTGACTAAGATGTATCATCTCAGACTTAGACATGTTGCGAAGAAAGGCTTTGAGGCTTTGAGTAAGCATGTTCTAATCAAAGGGTAAACCGCAAGAATCTAGAGTTTTGTGAGGATTGTATCTATGATAAGCAAACAAAGGTAAGTTTTGGTGAGAGAAAGCATGACACAAGAGGGATTCTTGAGTATATTTACACTGACATTTAGAACATGCAACAGTTCAATCTTTAGGTAGGGGTCGTTACTTTATATAGTTTATCCAAGATTTCTCCAGAAAAGCATATGTGTATATGATGAAGAAAAAGCTAAAGGCATTTGAGAAGTTAAATACATGGAAAACACTTGTGAAAAGTCAACAGGAAAGAAGCTAGCTGAAAGTATTGAGATCCGACAACGGTGTCGACTTTACTTCTACTGAGTTTAAGGAATTTTTTGGAGAGCAGGATGTAAAAATGCACTTCACTATAGTGAGAGACCCGTAATCAAATAGAGTTACGGCGAAGATGAATAAGATATTTCTAGAGAAGGTGATGTGTCTTAGATTTACATATGGATTATGCAAGGGATTTTTGGGTCGAAGCTATATCGATCGTAGTTTATTTGATAAACAGAATTCAATCTTCAACTATCGAAGGAACAATTCCAGCGGAGGTTTAGACATGAAAGCCAATGGATATAGATCATCTTTGGGTGTTAATTTAGATGTCCAATTTACGTTCCAGATGAGATGACAAGTTCATCGCCAATAGAAAGAAGTGCGTCAAGTTAGGATATGTAGATGGTGTCAAGGGTTATAAAGTTTAGAGTGCAGATATATATAAGAATTTTGTTGGTCGACAGGAGACATTTGCTGAGTCGACGTTGCTGCAAGGAAAGGCTTCAAGAAGTACTGAAATAGGTAGAGCCAATGAGGTGCCAAATGATGTAGATGTGCTTATATTAAATGTTGCAGGATCAACATATATGTTAGCAAAGGAGTTACAACTGATGTAAAGAATCCTCATGAGGATATTACTACAAGTGGCGATAGTAGTGGGAGTTCTAGTCAAGGTAGATATCCTAGAACTACTGTGAATGACTCTATTGCTAGCAGAGTGGGAAGCAAACTGTGAATGTCCCAGCTCAATACGAGAATTATGTGAATTTAGCATATGCATTGCATGTGCATGTAGATCATATGACAGATAGTTTGCGATGGATGCATTGAGATTGGGCGTAAATTTAGGATGGATGTATGCTAGGGAAGATGTCAACATGTTAGCTCATCCAAAGTAAATTCACAAGAATAAGAATTCTACTGTGTACAGGTTTGCACTGAAGTTTGAGCAGTGCACAAATTTCTTTTCATTGAAGAGGTGATAGAACGGCATGAGGTGGCATAGAGAGACACTACATGTTTGTTTTAGGTTATGGATTCAGGAGGTGCATCTAATTCGAAAATTCACCTTACAAGAGGGTTCATTAGACATTCAGTTTTTTAATGATCGGTGCTTAGCGCGAATCTCACTAGTCAAGTGATCTGGCCGTAGGATGAGATAATTTATTTTTGAAGGAGGATTTGGAGTTCTGTTTTTATAAAGACAGAGTTTTGAAAATGTGACACAAAACACTGAAAATAAACCAAGATTAATCTAGAATTTATTAGGATTTTCAGAGATTTTTTGAGCCCAAAATAGCGATTTTTGAAGCCCAGAACAATGAATAGTAAAGCACATCCCAATAAATCTTTTTACCAGATTTTCTATACATAGTGTGGCTCAACATTATGGCTCGCGGGCACGACCAGTGTGCACATTGGCATGCACTTGCGTATCACTTGCCAGGCAACACGCGATTTGCACATCGCACGCAGTAGCGTGTGACAGCAGATGCGACCACACATCACAATCTATGTCGTTAATGGTCTAATCGGACGGATGAGGCAGCGGCAGGTGCGGACGCTCACTGTTAGCGGCTGTCCAATGGGTGCCGAATCTGATTAGGATTCGGACACGTATGGTTAACCATACCTGTTAGTATTTTAAAGGGTAATAAAACACTTATTTCAGCCTGGTTTTTGTGCGAATTTTCCTTTACAAGTTTGCAGCTGCATGTAGAGATAGAGTGGACAAACTGAGGGGCCAAGGAAGAGTTTTTTGAAAACCAAAAAGGGTTTTTTCTCCATTATTTTTTTCCTCTGAACTCTTGATAGATTTGGGTTTTCCTTTGAACCAAACGTCATAACTTGTAATCCAATGCTATTGAAGTATTAGTTATCTATCTAACTGAATGTATACCAAGCACTGTGGGAAGTGTCATGTATGTGTTTTTCTTTTGTTTTCCGTTACGTTTCACGTATATTATTGTGTTACGGGTTTTGTAGGAAAAAATTATTTGCTTTGTTAGTCGCTTCACTGATATTATAAATTGAGAAGTGCTAAATACACCGAATCCAATTCGATGTATACATTGTTCATTCCTTAAAATTTCCAAAATAGAAGGAATATGGTGTTATGGAACCTTAACTTGACAAAATTCCCTTTTTGGATCATGAACAGTGCATACACCGAATTGGATTCGTGTATTTAGCACTTCTCTATAAATTCCTAGTGGATAAACTTTATCAAAGAGGATGACTACATACACCTCTAACTTCGGTGTATGGAGGTGACACTTTTCCTAAAACGGCCAGAAATTAATAGAGATAGTGCATGATGTGATCCTTAATTTGATATATTTTTTCCAATTTTGAATGATTGCGGCCGCTCTATACTGGATTTTCAGTGTATATAGCAATCCTTATTATAATTGAGGATGTTTTTGAATTTGTCACATGTGACGATGTCACATCGCCACATGAGACAACCTCCTTAAACCCAAAACCCAAAAATACCCAAAACCCCACCCAATCCTCCAAAACACACTCAAAACCAAAACACCCAAAGTCACACCCTAAATAAATAAAATCAAAAACCACCAAGACAATACGCACTCAAAAACACTCTTCTCATGTTCAACTGTTTTTGCACTCATCGAAACATCCGTGTGGCTCTCGCTCCTAATTGTGTGAATTGGTTTTGGGGGTGTCCGTACACTTTGTACACGGATTATTCCTAGTGCTGTTGTAAGAGGGCAGGAGCCCCCCAACGTACGCCTACAATTGAGTGATTGTGAGCCACTTTGACCGCCGATTAGACGGTGGTAAAAAAAACGAAAGAAAGAAAGAAAACCCTGGAAATAACGGGAAAAGACAAGCCCCACGTCACTGTTCCGCAGCCTGCAGCAACCTCCGGTGGCATCCTATTTCAGGTACTTTCGTACTCACGAGCAACATGATTTTGGGGGTTGCGGGGTGAGGGAAGAAGGGTGACTTGACAATGAAACAGGCACCTGGGCTGATCATCTGATATCTTAGCAGGCTGCTACTGCCGCTGCGGCTGCATGCTGCTACTCTTCCATCCATCCATCCATCCATCTACTATGATGACTGTTTGATATGATATCAGAGACCCCATGGTACTAGATGCTCACACGCCATTAGCATAGGGTCACTGGAGTTACTGGTCCACGTGGTCCCCCCCCCCCCCCCCCCCCTCTCTCTCTCTCTCGTGCGAGCCAAGTGGAGGTTTTAAGCTAGGGGTACTTCAGCTCAGAAGTATGATAATTAAATTAGGCATGATATTGGGTTTGTTTATCGTTTTAAATCCATGCATTGTGGGGACGAAGCTGGTTGCAAAGTTTTGTTTGAAACTGAACGCAAAGAAAAATAACAGCGACGATATAATGGATTAACTCTGCTTATATCGATTAATAATGTCTCATGAAGGCATAAATGTAACAAATAATAGCGGCTGATTCAACAATTGATGTTGTGACAAATTCCTACTGATGTTGCGGCAGATTCCACGCGACGTACGTACGACTGACTTACATCAGTAGGCAGTCATGGCAACTATTTGGAATCCCATTTGATTGTGAGTTAGTCAAAATGACTTGCTTAAATCAGGGGGGATAATGAAAATATGTAGAAAAAAGAAATGAACGAGGTAAGGACAGATAAAAAAAATAATGGAAAGTGTGTCGATCTGTGTATTTCTTCCCTCCTCCGGTTTTTTCAAAAGAGAATTGTTATATACACAAGACGTTCGGTGTAGGGGTGTAGGGATGTGACTGAATTTTCAAAGTAGAAAAAAAAATCAAATGTAAATCAAATCTCAGCATCACTCTCAATCAATTCATTTCTATTTTCAGAAAACTGACTGCTTTCCGCACCGAAGACCAGCTGTATAGCTGTATAAAGTCGTTCTCTTTTTTAAAACCCCTCACCTGATCGTCATTCTTCTCTTATCGCTTTACGTTCAACCTTAAACCGTGGTATTTAAATCTCTGGACATCATGCCCAATTTCAAATGACGCGAAGAGGGAAGGGAGCTTCCACAATTTTCTTTAAAATGTTTTAATTCTCTAATTCAATCAGGTTTCTGGATCAAATCATTAGTATTTTTAACTTTTAGTATGTTAACCTTCAAATGACCAAAGCCCTTTTTGAAAAATATAGTAAAATCAGTTTATTTGGTTGAAAATGTTAGATTTGTTGTTGCGAAGTATCAACTCCGTGGGAAGACCACAATCCTTTATTTATAGAAGAGGGATGAGTCGTGCATGGATGAGATACAATAATATGATCTTATCCTATAGATAAGACATAATCCTCAATATAAATACCATATTATCCATTTACAACACTCCCCCTTATCCAGCCATTAATGTGGACTCTGTCCATGAATGCTTCGGGATTCTGAGCTTGTTATGAGTCTCACAGAAGAGTGGATACTTCATGATCCTGAGTTAATGTGATTTGTCTCGTTAAAACCTTTGGCTAAGGAAAACCTTGTGGGAAAACCCATAGTTAAAGAAAAAGAGTACAAATTCCCTCTAACCTCACTGGTCTGTACAAGCCCTTAAGCTTTCATATATATTGGGCATTTTTCATCACTCCTATTTACAACATTTCGGAATACACGCAGATTACAAATTTCACCATTATTAAGCAGCTGCTGAAACCAAAAAGTCTAGAGAGTTGTGTTTTGTTTCGTCGCTTCTGATGTGGCATCTACAAAAATGAGGTAAGCATGTGGCATGGTCTTCGGATTATGTGGTCAGCTCTAAATGATCAGCCTCTATCCCAGTCGTTACTGGGATGTCATATACCACCAAGCGCGCTAAAATACATCATTAGTTTGTTTCTGGAAAGGTGAGGGTCTCGGAATGATAGGATTCTGTTGTCTTCATAGTTTGCTTTGTAGATCTGCAGTAGATGGTCGTCCCACTGTGGGTACACAGTTTGTGATTTCTCATTATAGGGTAGTCAGACCTGAATCCTGCATTTGCATAAGCTTGGAGGATAATTCTTTATAATTTAAGCCCAAATCTATCGACCCATGGCGGAAGCGCAGATGATGCTTAACTCCAGTATAATGGCACTTTTAGGGGCCTAACTGTCTCTGGCTAGAGAATTTACTGCAACTGCTATATCGGGACGCGTGCAGTTAGCCATGAGTGCATTGATTGCACTTAGATAAGGGACTTCAGGACTAAGTATATCATCCCCCTCTTCTAGCAAACGGAAGGGGCCTTTTTGTACATCCATTGAGCGTACTACCATTGGTGTACTTATTGGATGACAATGGTCCTTATAATTTCTTCAATATACTTACAGCGTGTGGATTTAACTATAACAGGATGGTATCTTTTTAGATAAATCTGTGAGCCATGACTAATCTTTATTTTGCCTAGGTCTTTTATTTCATGTTTGATAGTCAGGCTTGAACAGATATTTCGGTTTTCTCTTCAGGAGATCCGATGAGATTTATGTTGTTTACAACTATGATCTCAAATTTTGTCCTTTGCTCTTTATAAAGATGCAAAGACAACCCTTAGTAGGAATCCTTGCCTTGTTAAGTGATTCTCTTGGTTGTACAATATTTATTATTCTTATTATTCTTGTTCTTCAATAGAATAGACGACCCAGAGTTTATTCAGGCATTTTAAGGAAATGTGGAATTTATCTTTAAGAAGATATCGATAGAGGTATGTCGTCACAACATCCAATAGCAGGATATCCAAAATTTCCTTTGCCAAGTCGTAAGGTATTCACAATGTATAACTTAGGGAATCTGATGCATCATTTATGAGTCATGATCATTTTAATTTGTTTATTCCACAGTTTCAGCAAAAATATCCTTGAGCTATAAGTTATACCTTATAGCATACGATTTTATACTTATTTCTTCTTATTTGTGCAATACTTATTTTGCCCATAAGTTTGACACCTCTTTAGAGTCTGGACTTCAGGTCCGAACACTTTACGTTTCATAAACGAGTCCAGCTCGTCTTTTATTGCCTCGTTCCATATTTGGTCAATATCTACATTTGCACTTTAGCAACGAATTATGAAACGATATTATTTTAGTATCATCGATTTTGTGATGTATGTGGCAATATGATACGTGAATATATTGTCGATAATTGTATTCTTTCTGTCCAACACCTCCCCAGTACGTACAACATTTACTTTCATTTCAGTTTTTTCTGGCATTTCCTTTACAGTGGATTCCGGGAAGGGTGAGGGTATGGACATGAGCTCATTGTCATGTGGCAGTATTGTCTCAAGGTCTCCATGAGTTTTTTTATTTTTCTTCAATTTTTGTCCATGGAGCCTGGTGGTTTGCCTCTTCTCTGTTGAGGAATAGCCACTTCTACTGCTGGTAGATTGCATCCATTCTCGGGGATGTCAATTCTAGCTGGAGTCTTTACAGCAGGGATGCGTGATCTGACAATCTTCTGGTTGTCAGTGAATGAGTCCGGTAACTGTTTATTTGTAGGATCTTCAGAATATCATCTTTACATTTCTTTGTTGCCGGATCATAGTGGATTAATGATTCTGTATCCCACGATATTATTTTTGTAGCTCCAGATTTTTCAGTATCTGGGCCTAATTTGGGGAAATTTATCTCACCAAATTTACAGTCTTCATGACGTGTCTTGAAAGCATCCTCCGTTTGTGGTTCTAAGTATATTATTGAGGGTGAGTCAAACCCTACATAAATACCTAGACGACGTTGAGGACCCATTTGTCCTCTACATTGATGATATGGCGATATAAACGGCACAACCAAAAAGTCTCAAGTGAGAGATATTCGGTGGTATCCCATATGCAAGTTGAATTGAAGATAGACTATGACCTTCAGAGGGTCATATTCTTATTTTTATTAACGATGCAGCATGCAAGATTGCATGTCCCCATACATTCACCGGCAACTGGGATTTGATGGGCGTGTAATCCATTGGAGTCTTTTTATTAATGACTCTTTCAACCCATTTTGGGTTTGAACATGTGGCACATGATATTCAATTTCTATCCCAGTTACTAGGCAATACTTTTGAAATTACAGGAGGTAAATTCCTAAGCATTATCCAGACATATTTTCTTTATTTGGTTATCTGGAAAATACGCCCGCAACATTATTATTTGTGCCAATAGCTTTGGAAAAGCTAAGTTGCGGGTCGATAGTAGACACATGATAGGCTCATATTTTACACTTTATTTTTGAATATTTGCATGCCATTTCAATTGCTCATATCACGTTTTTCACGATTATTTGACGATGTTTCGATACTTTTCACTATTTCTTGTTTTTCGTCTGATTTCAGGAGATATGTAGCTATCGGGTGCAATTTGGAGCCTAGAGGATTTGCACACATGCCGGAGCATCACTCATGATCATATCAGAGAGTTAACGACACTGGAGGACGAGTGGAAGAAGAAGGGCGTTGAAGGAATCGACGAGGAAGCAAGGAGGAGAAGAAATGAGCTCTGAAACAGGCCACTCGGTCGAGTAAGGCAGCCTACTCGGCCGAGTGAAGCAGCCTACTCGGCCGAGTAAAACTGACATGATGACATCTGCTAGCCTGAGTACCACAATGTACTCGGCCGACTGGTGAATTCTACTCAGCCGAGTAAGAACTCCACTCGCCCAAGTGGAGGCCAAAAATTCAAAGAGAGGCAAGCCGACTTCTCTATTTTTCTGGATGATCTATAGATTGTCATACTCTGCCGAGTAGAATTCTCACTGGCCGAGTAATATTTCCACTCGGTCGAGTGTCGCAGACACCCAGTCGGGAAAACTAGGGTTTTTGGCGGCACATGGGCAGTTTGGTCTGTATTTTTTGGTTCTTTTGGACATGTATTTAAGCCCAGTTTTGTCTCCAGCCCTAGGGGAGACCAGATAGACTTCTTAGAACTATTTTTTTCCTTAGTTTCTAATCATAGTTAAGCTTTTGTATTGGCGAGAGATTGAAGATTAGATCTTAATTTTCTATTGAAAGCTTTTTAGGCGACATTGGTTTGTCTTGATATCTTACAAGTTTTGATTTTTATGCTATACCTCTTATTGAATCTTGATTGCATGATGAATTCCATTGTTGATCTTGTTTTTCTATCGATTTCTAATATGAATTATGAGTAGTTCCTTTGCTCTAGGGTAAAGGGATGAACATTATGGATCTAATGTTTGAATTGTGATGTCTATTGAATTGCTATGATATTAGGCTTATTAGAAAGGTTAGATCTTGATTGATTTACTACGGTTAGATATGGATTTCTCTTGGATCTCGTGAGCTCGACAGAGGATCTTGATCCAAGGAAAGCCCTAGTAACGATTTAGGATTACAATCGAGATTTCCTAGATTTAGTACGCGACGACGACCAAAGCTAGCATTTTTATTGTTCTCCTCTACTCATATTCGTTGCACGACAGTGAACAAATACGAACTATCAAGATCTAGATCCGAACTCAAGTTGCGCGACAGCAAGCTTGAATTAGGATTGGACGAAATTGCTGACCTTAATGCTAGTGGTCTAAGCTAGGCTTGCGCGACAGCGAGGCTCTAGTTTAGATTTCTATAGACATACAATAGCGTGATAGCGTGCGTGGGTTCTCCAATTAGTTGCGGCAAGTTCACCTTAACTCAAGCTTGGTTGCATGGTATTTCATAACTCATGATGATGACTTGAAAATCCATAGTGGGGATTCCCTAGCCCTAGACATGTTTATTATATTGAATTTGCATTGATATTCGAACGATTGTTACACCATCCATTCTCAAACAATTTTTCTACCAAATAGCTTAGTAACCAAAATAGTGTATTGTCATTAGTCCTCCCTGTGATTCGATACCCGCTTGCCACTTAACCGTGCACTTGCGGTAAAGCTACATTGTTTTTCGGGTGTATATCCAGAAGCGACCAAGTTTTTGGCGCCGTTACCGGGTAGGTGACGATATTTTATTTTCTGTACTTAGCTATTTTTCTTTCTTTATTTTATTTTTATTTTCTTTTATTCCTCTATTGCGCTAACAAATCTTTCTAGTTTCTCTTTTTCTGTGTATGAACACGAGATCGAAGGCATCTGAAGAAAACATATTATTTGATCCTGAGATCGAGCGCACGGCAAAGAAACTGAGAGCAGAAAAGAGATCAATTATAGATGAGAATCAAATGGCGGAGGAAACTAGAGATGAGCGATTACGGCGGACCGCTAGGCTTGTCTCCATCCGAGATAGGCTTACCCCGAACAGTTTAGCTACTACATCTTCCATACTTATGTCGAAGTTGACGGCCGACAAGAACTTTGAACTAACGACGGGGCTTCTTGTACTGATTCAACAAGATCCCTTTCATGGGAATTCTCAAGAGATCGAACCCGCATTATCACCTACAAATGTTCTTGGTGAAGTGCGCCACTTTTCAGATGCTGAATGTGCCGGAGGATGCTATCCGGTTGCGTCTTTTCCCTTTCACTCTTCGTGACAAAGCTTTATATTGGCTAAGGACGCAAGCTCATGGGACATTCACTACTTGGAACGAGCTTGCGAGCGCGTTCGTCAACAAATTTTACCCGCCACCCAAGACCGTGAAGATAAGAAACTCATTGATGTCTTTCAAGAAAAGGTCCCAAGAGTCTCTCTATGAAGCGTGGGAGCGGTTTAAAGATCTCCAACATCAATGCCCCCACCATAGTATCGACGATTGGGAGCTTGTTCACAGTTTCTACAATGGATTGCGACCGGACACAAAGATGATAATTGACGCCACAGCCAACATAGCTATTCTATCAAAGACACCGGAGGATGCTACGGCGTTGCTAGAGGAGATGGCCTCCAACAATCAGCAATGGGCTAATGAGAGGGGCCAATCATCATCATCATTGAAGCCGGCAAGTATCTATGAGGCAAAGGTAGTGGCTGAGCTGACCAGAAAGTTTGACTCTCTCTCCAAAGTTATGGAGAGGATTGCAAAGAGGATGTGCGAGTCATATGGAGTGCCCAACACACCGACATCCAGAGGAAGCATGAGTGATTGGCAAGACCAAGGCCAAGTCATGTTTGTTGGAAGCGAGCAAAATGACGGTGCTGTGGAGAAAGTGCAATACGTTGCCGGTGGGTGTAACAATGGATATTGGGTGAACCCGGCTACCAAGGGTCACCCCGGATTTTCCTATGCCAGCAACGAGGGAGCCTTGACTCCCCCTCATCAACAACCACCACCGCAACAACAACAAGCCCGGCCCCAACAACAACAACAACCGTATCAATAAAGGCCGCCCCAACAACAACAATATCAACCAAGGTAACAAGCAGGGCCTTATAGCCTCTCCGGATATAATCAAGGATGGAGATCACAAAACCCATTGCCGGCACCACCAAGATCCGAGCACGAAGCTAGAGTGGAGGAGTTCATGGTCAAACAAAAGAAGATTAATGCGAAATTGACGGCGGGCCAAGATTCTCTCAATACTATTGTGGCATAATTGGGGGAACAAATTACCTTGCTCAACAAGGCTCAACAACAATTGCCAACTCAACCGGAGCAAAACCCGAGGAGCAACACCGGTCACATAAGTGCGGTAGTGGCGGTGCCTACGAGAGGCGGGAAGGATACTACTCCCACTATGGTTCAAGCTAAAAGCCCAAGGGAGGAAATTCCAGTTGAAAAGGAGGAAATTAATGAAGAAGAGAGCCCCAATACGGCAAATAACGAAGAAAAATCTGAAGCGAATGAACCTCAAAAGGAGCGAACCTACATGCCACCCATATCGTTTCCTCAACGATTGGCGAAGGTGATGTGTCCATATTTTTTAAATTTTCATAGCATCATTTCATTGCATTTCATGTCATATCCGCATCCAAATCCCGCAATTTCATTTGATACTGTACTTCTAATGCCGTATTCGAATTTCGTAGAGCTTTATGGATTTTCAGAGATTTTGGAGCGATTCGGAGCCATTTTTGGATATGAACACATACAACATTGATGGAAAATGAATTCCACCCCAAGTGATTTTGATGATGAGCACACCAAATGAAAGCTTAGTGTACTAACTACACTACACTCAAGATGTGCAGAATTTGCGAAGCTCTACTCATACTCAAAGAAGCACACTTCAACGCTCAAAGACAAAGACGAACATGACTAAACTCAAGTGATGAAGCTCAAGCTCAAATAGAACAAGAAGCACAAAGAGAAGCTCGCTTTCGCTTCACCAAATTGATCAAACTTCCGAAGACATGTTCTGAGTCTATAGTGAGTGTGTCGTGTCTCTTTAGGGTATTTGTCAAAGCCAAATCATATAGACAAAACACACGCACACAAACGTTTTGAAAACATCTTTTGAAAATCTTTTAAATTATCTTCAAAATATTTTAGAGATCTTTTTCTAGTCATCCTATAACTTCCGTAGTGAAACTCCACACACCCTGGAGTTAGCTACCTTTCTGACTAGAAGTGTTGCAGGAAAAACTCCTCTGGGAGTCGACTACCAACAGTAGGGAGTCGACTACCAGCTGAGATTCGAGATTCTCTGAAACACTCTGGGAGTCGACTACCTACTTGAGGGAGTCGACTACCAGCTGTAAAATTCTGACGTTTTTGAATTTGAATTTTGAAATTCGTTGAGCAATTTACTCCGTAATTTTGGGACAAAAGTCAAACGAAAATTCAAATTCAAATCTCAGTTTTTTCCCTATAAATAAGAGCTAAATTCTTTTGTCAAAACACAACAATTGAAAATCAAAAATCTCTTGTGAAAACGCTCTTAAATTCTAAGCTCTCATTTCTTTCTAGCCAATTTGATTTTATTTTGTGATCTTGCAATATTCTCTTATCAATTCTTTTAAGATCATACTCTTATTTTTATTGGCTAAAACGTTTTTCAAAATCCTTATTACGATTCTCTTTATTTTTGTTTAAAGGATTTTTGAAAAAGCTATAGATCTAGATCACAGAGAATTTATCTTGTATCTTTGTGTGATCTAGACTTCTATTCTATTAAGCCACTGCACAAATTTGTCTATCTTTGATTGGCTATAGAATCGGGTGTAAAAACCAATCTCCATCATTTATTGTGGTGTATTGGATAAAATCTCATTGTGTCGGTTGTTGGAACACTAGACAAGTCTAGGTGTTGCCAGTCGGAAATCCTGGTTGAGACTAGGTCGTTGGAAATCCTAACGAGTGAAGTTAGGTAATTGTATTTGCCAAGGCAGATAGTGGAAAATCTCATAACGGATTGGTCGGGGACTGGACGTACCCGGGTTGCGGGGAACCAGGATAAAATCGCTTGTCTCTGCGTTTGTTTTCTGTGCTTGTTTATCTTTTAATATTTGTTGAAGCATTTTCAATCTTCTACAAAGATTAAACTATTTGTATCCGCTGAAATTTATTCGCAATCTTATATGTGCCTATATATACTCTGGAAGTCGACTACTGCTCTCAGGGAGTCGACTACCTGCTGTGAAATTGCTCTGTGTATTTTTAAGATTGTATTGTTGATTAAGAACCAAGCGTAGATCGCTCTACTTGGTTTCTTAGGCAACATTAGAAGGAATTTATTTATGTTAACATCAACGAGCGAAAAAGTTTATTATATACACAACACTATTCAACCCCCCTTCTAGAGTTGTTTGTCATCCACAGGATCCAACACTTGGTATCAGAGCAAGGTATCAAGATGGCATCAACAAAGGTAGCATCCGTCCTCCAACGATTTGATGGAACAAATTATACGGATTGGAGAAAGAGGATGTTGAGAGACATTGAATCCCTTGGACATATGGCGTGGAGTTTCATCGAGTTCCCGTACATCAAGCCTACCACTCCTCCATCCCAATGGACAAACCAAGACATGGACAAAGCTGTTCTTCACTCTGAGGTAATGAGTCTATTATTATTTAATATTGACGATTCTATCTTTGAGTACGTTTCAGAGATCACTATGGCATTTCAAATATGGGACTTGCTTAAAGTCAAGTATGGAAAGGAAATTATTGAAAAATGGATTTTTGACACCACCATCACCAAAAGAGAAGAGAGCAAACTTAATGAAGAAGAGAACGATTCAAATCCGGACGACTCAAGTGATGAAGAAACGAAAGAGCAACCCACAAATAATATGTGCATGATGGCTTGTCAAGATGATAAAGATAAGGTATGTGAATCCAGGTCTGACGATGAAAATGACTTTGACATTGCTAGTGCATATGAAAATTTGTATATAGAATACGGAAAATTGACAAAGAGATTCAAAAGTTTAAATAATAAGTATAAAGTCTTGCTTAACAACCATGATGATTTATCTAGCAAGCATAACAACTTACTGAATGATTATGATGATTTGAAAAATGACTGTACTAGTTCAAATGTTTCACTACATGATCATAAGTGCTTGAAGGACAAGTTTGATTTTTTACTGAGTGATCACAATTTATTGAAAAATAAACATGCGTTGTATGTCTCCTGTTTAAATGATAAAATAGAATCACTTGCAAATATTATGGCTTCTAGTCGTATAAAGCATGAAGAATTAGTTGCAAAACTTGATTGTATCAAGAATAATTCTATCTCTTCTCCTAAAAATGTTGTTAATAGGTATACTCATTCTCAAGCTTCTACTTCTAAAGATATGAGTAGAAATGTGAATGTCGTGCATACCACTGTTAAAAAGTACGCTTTTATGTATGGTAAAGATGCCAGACACAATAATGTTCATAACAAACTTCATGTTATATCCTATAACACGGCACACAAAAATGTTGTACACAATGCACATCAAAGATCACACTTTATACACAAACCTCACAAAGTACACAATGCTAGAAATAATATGATATGGGTGCCTAAACATTTAGGCTTGCATGATAAAAATGCTTACATTCATAACTTAACTAGTAGTATGCATGGATTTTACAAAGATTCATTCGTTCATAGGAAATTAAATTCAAATCGAATTTGGGTTCCAAATAAGTAACTCTCTCATTTTTTTTCACAAGCATTAGGGTATCCACATGCTTCATGTATATTATTTGATACCCAACCTTCAAAATTGTATATAGCAAATAAACTTCTTTTCTAACAAATCAGGACCCAATTATAAGTGGGTACCAAACGTGTCAAGATTACTTTCTTTCAGGATATATGGATAATGGATAGTGGATGCTCCGCACACATGACATGGAATGCAAGATTACTCAGCAATCTAAAAATGTATGATGGCGGAACTGTGACATTTGGTGACAACAAGAAAGGTAAAATTGTCAGAATTGGCAATATCGACAGTCACTCAAAATTGCTCATCAAAGATGTAAGCTTGGTGAAAGGATTAAAGCATAATCTATTAAGCATAAGTCAACTATGCGACAAAGGTATGAAAGTTATATTTACTCTTGACTCATGCTTAGTCTATGACAAAGATATGAAAAATATCCTTGTTAAAGGTAAGCGAGTAGAAAATATATATGTACTTAGAGTAAATGAATATGAATCAAATGTATGTTTAATTGTTTCAACAAATGATCCACTGCTCTGGCATAGACGCTTTGGTCATGTGAACATCAAAAACATGGATAAGATTTCTAGGAAAGAGTTGGTGCAAGGACTTCCTAAGATAAGCTTTAAATTAGATAAAATATGTGACTCATGTCAATTTGGCAAAATGCATAAGAGTTCATTTAAAAATATTGGAGCTCTCAGTTCTAGTGGACCACTTGAACTCCTGCATATGGACTTGTTTGGCCCAACTAGAACTCCATCATTATGCAACTCTAGATACGTATTTTTCATAATTGATGATTTCACTCGATATACGTGGGTATTATTCTTAACTCATAAGAATGATGCCTTCCGTGAATTCGAAATATTTTTCAAAAGGATTGAACGTTTATATTCTTCAAAAATTATTTCTTTAAGAAGTGATCACGGTGGTGAATTTGAAAATGAGCATTTTAAACTGTTTTGTGAAGAACGAGGTATTTCTCATACTTTTGCTTTTTCCAGAGCTGCTCCTTAAAATGGGATAGTTCAAAGGAAAAATAGAACACTCCAAGAGTGTGCACGAACAATGTTGTGTGAAAGCAACCTTCCAAAGTGTTTTTGGGCGGAAGCTGTAGCAACCGCGTGCTATATTCAAAATAAAGTTTTAATTAGAAAACCTTTTGAAAAGACCCCTTATGAATTATTGCTCCAACGAATTCCAAAAGTATCTTACTTCAGAGTTTTTGGTTGTAAATGCTATATTCTGAATACTAAAGATAACTTAGATAAGTTTGACTCCAAAGCGGATGAAGACATATCTATCGGTTACTCTTTACGTAGCAAGGCATATAGAATTTACAATAAAAGTTCCGAAACTATTGTTGAAACTCTACATGTAACATTTGATGAATCTTTACCGCATAACATTGCTCATGATGATGATGATAGCATACTCATTGCATTAACTCCTAATAATGAATCTATCAATGATATCCCCAGTTCTTTGCCTAAATCATTTCCTGAAGTCACTCATCACCCACACACACAAGTCTTAGGTGACATTGATGCAGGAATTAGAACTAGATCTCAAATAGAGCACTTGACACATGTTGCATTTGTTTCTAACATTGAGCCGAAAAAGGTAGAAGAAGCTTTTGCAGATGAAGCATGGATCGAGGCTATGCAAGAAGAACTTCTACAATTTGAACGCAATCAAGTATGGGAGTTAGTGCCTAGACCGGAAGATCGTCCAGTTATCGGTACTAAATGGGTATACCGAAACAAACTAGACGAAGATGGAAATGTGATAAGGAATAAAGCAAGGTTAGTAGCACAGGGTTACTCTCAAGAGGAAGGTATAGACTTCGATGAAACCTTTGCTCCTGTTGCTAGATTAGAATCTATTAGGATGTTACTCGCATTTGCATCATATAAGAATTTTAAACTTTACCAAATGGATGTAAAAAGCGCTTTCCTAAATGGATTCATAAAGGAGGAAGTCTACGTTGAACAACCTCCAGGATTTGAACATGATAAGAAAACAGGGTTTGTTTACAAGTTAAACAAAGCCTTATATGGTCTAAAACAAGCTCCAAGAGCTTGGTATGAAAGACTAAGAAAATTCTTAAGTGACTCAAGTTATACTGTTGGAAAAATAGATACAACCTTATTTGTTAAGAAAGTTCATAATGATATCATCCTTATCCAAATCTATGTAGATGACATCATTTTTGGATCTACTAATGATGATCTTTGCCAAGAGTTTGCCAAGTTAATGCAGGAAGAATTTGAAATGAGCCACATGAGGGAGCTAACATATTTCCTCGGATTACAAATCAAACAAGGAAAAGAAGGAACCTTCATTCATCAAACAAAGTACGCAAGAGACTTGATCAAAAGGTTCGGGATGGAAACTGCATCCGGAAAGAACATACCAATGGCAACATCCACCTCCTTAGACAAAGACGAAGCAGGTAAAAAGGTTGATCAGAAGACATATCGAGGTATGGTCGGTTCTTTACTCTACTTAACCGCTAGCAGACCTGACATCATGTTTAGTGTTTGTGCATGTGCTAGATTTCAATGTGACCCTAGGGAATCACACCTTAAAACAGTAAAATACATATTTAGATATCTTAAAACCACATCTGACTTTGGACTTTTTTATCCCAAAGGAAGCACATTCGATTTAACTTCATTTAGTGACGCAGACTATGCTGGTTGTAAAGCCACAAGAAAAAGCACAAGTGGAACATGTCATTTCCTTGGACATTCCCTTGTTTCGTGGTTTAGCAAAAAGCAAAGTTCTGTTTCACTATCTACCACTGAGGCAGAGTATATAGCTGCAGGACTTGCCTGTGCTCATATACTTTGGATGAAACAAGTCCTCGTCGATTATGGTATTAATACATCTACATGTGTAATTTATTGTGATAATAAAAGCACCATAAATCTCACTAAAAACTCTGTTCTTCATCCTAGAACAAAATATATCGATATTAGACACAGATTTATTGATGACCACTGTGCCAAAAAGGATGTTGAACTTAAATTTGTCTCCTCTGAGTTTCAAGTTGCAGATATTCTAACAAAACCCTTACAAAAGGATACATTCTCTAGACTTCGTCGAGAATTGGGTATTGTTGGAGAAAAAGAATTGAATAATGCTCAGTTATAATATTTTTTTGTTGATGACAAGGGGGAGAAAAATATATGAAATGCAAAAATGAAATTATATGAATTGTATCGCTAACAACTTCGATGCAGGGGGAGAACCGCATCAAAGCAGGGGGAGTAAGTATACTTAAATGTATTTTCATCTTTACCTTACTTCATTTTTTCATTTGGGTGTCATCATCAAAAAGGGGGAGAGTGATGGAAAATGAATTCCACCCCAAGTGATTTTGATGATGAGCACACCAAATGAAAGCTTAGTGTACTAACTACACTACACTCAAGATGTGCAGAATTTGCGAAGCTCTACTCATACTCAAAGAAGCACACTTCAACGCTCAAAGACAAAGACGAACATGACTAAACTCAAGTGATGAAGCTCAAGCTCAAATAGAACAAGAAGCACAAAGAGAAGCTCGCTTTCGCTTCACCAAATTGATCAAACTTCCGAAGACATGTTCTGAGTCTATAGTGAGTGTATCGTGTCTCTTTAGGGTATTTGTCAAAGCCAAATCATATAGACAAAACACACGCACACAAACGTTTTGAAAACATCTTTTGAAAATCTTTTAAATTATCTTCAAAATATTTTAGAGAGCTTTTTCTAGTCATCCTATAACTTCCGTAGTGAAACTCCACACACCTTGGAGTTAGCTACCTTTCTGACTAGAAGTGTTGCAGGAAAAACTCCTCTGGGAGTCGACTACCAACAGTAAGGAGTCGACTACCAGCTGAGATTTGAGATTCCCTGAAACACTCTGGGAGTCGACTACCTACTTGAGGGAGTCGACTACCAGCTGTAAAATTCTGACATTTTTGAATTTGAATTTTGAAATTCGTTGAGCAATTTACTCCGTAATTTTTGGGACAAAAGTCAAACGAAAATTCAAATTCAAATCTCAAATTTTTCCCTATAAATAAGAGCTAAATTCTTTTGTGAAAACACAACAATTGAAAATCAAATATCTCTTGTGAAAACGCTCTTAAATTCTAAACTCTCATTTCTTTCTAGCCAATTTGATTTTATTTTGTGATCTTGCAATATTCTCTTATCAATTCTTTTAAGATCATACTCTTATTTTTATTGGCTAAAACGTTTTTCAAAATCCTTATTACGATTCTCTTTATTTTTGTTTAAAGGATTTTTGAAAAGCTATAGATCTAGATCACAAAGAATTTATCTTGTATCTTTGTGTGATCTAGACTTCTATTCTATTAAGCCAATGCACAAATTTGTCTATCTTTGATTGGCTATAGAATCGGGTGTAAAAACCAATCTCCATCATTTATTGTGGTGTATTGGATAAAATCTCATTGTGTCGGTTGTTGGAACACTAGACAAGTCTAGGTGTTGCCAGTCGGAAATCCTGGTTGAGACTAGGTCGTTGGAAATCCTAACGAGTGAAGTTAGGTAATTGTATTTGTCAAGGCAGATAGTTGAAAATCTCGTACCAGATTGGTCGGGGACTGGACGTACCCGGGTTGCGGGGAACCAGGATAAAATCGCTTATCTCTGCGTTTGTTTTTCTGTGCTTGTTTATCTTTTAATATTTGTTGAAGCATTTTCAATCTTCTGTAAAGATTAAACTATTTGTATCCACTGAAATTTATTCGCAATCTTATCTGTGCCTATATATACTCTGGGAGTCGACTATTGATCTCAGGGAGTCGACTACCTGCTGTGAAATTGCTCTGTGTATTTTTAAGATTGTATTGTTGATTAAGAACCAAGCATAGATCGCTCTACTTGGTTTCTTAGGCAACATTAGAAGGAATTTATTTGTGTTAACATCAACGAGCGAAAAAGTTTATTATATACACAACACTATTCAACCCCCCCTTCTAGTGTTGTTTGTCATCCACAGGATCCAACAAACATGTCCGTGAGTCCATTGGCAAGGCTCTACAGGAGTTCGTCGAGCTTCGGAAGCTTATGGGAGGAGAGGAGGAGAAGCTAGCAAGAGGAAGGAGTCATTATGGGTCTTTCCCAGGCGACTCGACCGAGCAGCACAAGCTGCTCGGTCGAGCTGATACACGAGCCCAGCAGAATGCGAATCCTACTCGACCGAGCAGAGTGGTGACTCGGCCCGAGTCAACCTATTTTCGAGCTCTATCTCACCTACATCCTGCTCGACCGAGCAGGACCTACTTGACCGAGCCAGCAGACGACTCGACTGAGCAGAGCGACATTTTGGAAGGAGAGCTTCGATCTACTGACAGCTCGACCGAGTAGACGAGCTACTCAACCGAGTAGCCCGGACCCCTTCGCCCATCCAAGAGCAGTTAAGGCACCTGCTCGACCGAGCAGGTGTCTACTCGACCGAGTAGCCGACTCGATCGGCGACATGTGGGCCCCCAAACTTCAGATTTTCAGAATTTTTATGGGGGCCCCACACTGATGTATTAGAGTTATTTTTTACTAATGTTTTAGGGATCTTTTTATTATGTTTTGAAAAAAAAAGAAAGCTTTAGGAGGAGAGATCAAAAACTATTGTAGATATAGATCTAGGTTTTGGAATTGAACCGTTTAGACTAAAGATTGGATTTTTCTTATCTCTCGCGCTTTGAAATCTGGGGAAGTTCTTTGGATCTCTATTGGTTATTGTTCTTTCTCGTTTTCGGTACGTAAGATCTTAATTTTTCGCACGATTTAATTGCTACGATGTTTTCTACGGTAGAAACTATATTTTTATTTGTCGTAATCGCTATGCGTGAGTTGTTTTCCTGAGGGCTGATGGGTTAGCCCTAAGACCCTAGGAAAGAGATGTAGATTGGGATTTCTAGGTTGTGTTGGGAAAAATGGGGGACTATTTCGGTCGATCCATCCAAATACCTAGGAGAACTCATCAAGCCCACGGTCGGTGGAATTGATGAGCTTAAGGAGTATCTTTGGGATTTAAATAGGGAATTAGTCGACTCAACCAAGGCTCGTGACCATGTTCGGCTCATGCCTTGAGGGGGTCCACCGACAAACTATATCACTACATTGACGGCTACCGCCATTGCATCAATGAGAGCCACCGAAATATCTCGATGCTCTAACCCACGAGAGTGGCATGAGCTGAGAGATCAACCCCCTAAATCCAATGCAACGTAAAAATACCATTCTGACATCAACCTCCGACGGTCTTAGCAGTGATTCCTAAGGCCCTAGCTTCTCTTTATATCTAACCAACAACACCATCACAACCAATCTTCCTAAACCGTCTGCTATCGCATTCTGAGATCTAAAAATAATCTGAGACTCCAATACACCGTCACTATCCCTGTGGGATTCGACAATCTTATATACTATAATTTGACATCGTCCGCTTGCAGATAGAGCCCAGAGTCAACGCCTAGGAACTATATTGCGCACGGCGAAGTGTCACCGCCAGGTGGATTTTAGGTGTGAGTTCGGATTGCGTCAAGTTTTTAGCACCGTTGCTGGGGGACGGTACTGTGTATCTCAGTTTATTTTTGTTTCAAAGGGTCTGCTAACAACTCTCACCATTTCCTGTCTTTCCATCCTTTTAAATTCTTTTTTTATTATCTTGCTACTCATGTTGTTTTTTTGAGCTGTCTTGTGCATGATCACTCGCTTTGGAGCTTTTGATAAAGAATTGTTATTTGATCATGAAATCGAGAAAACAGCAAAAACTCTCAGGGCCTTGAATAGAAGCCATACACCTTCTGATCAAATGGTGGAAAATATCGCCACTCCACCTCGCACCGGGTCCATCTGGGACAATATGAAGCCGAGCTTTGGATACAATTCCTTCATCTTGAGACCGCAACTGGCGGCAGCTAGCTTCGAATTAAAGACCGGGCTCATAAATCTGATGCAGCAGGATCCCTTCCATGGGCATCTGCACGAGAACCAAAACCATCATATCGACACTTTTCTGGCAAAGTGCGATACGTTTAAAGCCAAAGATGTGAGTGACGATGCCATTAAGCTAAGGCTCTTTCCCTTCACCTTGAGGGATAAAGCTTCATATTTGCTACGAGCCCACCCGTCCAACCACTTCACAACATGGGAGCAACTGGCGCTCACCTTCGTAGACAAATTTTACCCATCCTCCAAGACGGTGCGGATCAGAGGAGCTATCTCTAATTTCAAGCAGCTTCCACAAGAATCTCTCTAAGAGGCATGGGAAAGGTTCAAGGACCTTCAGCATCAGTGTCCTCATCATGGGATCCAATCCTGGGAACTAGTACAAAGCTTCTACAACATGCTGAAGCCCAGTACGAAGATGATAATTGATGCGCCGCAGAAGGCGCCCTACTGGACAAATCGCCTAAGGAAGCCATTGACCTACTTGAGCATATGGCAGCGAATAACCAACAATGGAGTGAGGAGCACACCATTGTCACCAGGACCCCTGAGGTAAAAACTGTTAGCCCCCTTGATTCTCATATTGAAACTTTGTGCAAGCAGATGGCTAGGATCAAGCAACGGTTAGACTCCATCCCAACAACTACCAGCACCCCAACCTATCATCCTTCAGAGGAATACGGAGAGCAAAGCTACGTTCCCAATGAGGGACATTATGTCAGAGCCGAGTCATCAGAGTCGGTACAATATGTACAAGGAGATGGGCAAAATTAGTGGCAACATCCGGCCGCAAGGAATCACCCCAGATTGTCTTACGGGAACCCAAGTGGAGGGCTGCAACCTCCACAGTTTCAGAGGCCGCCACCCTCTCCTCAACAACAAGGACAGCCGCCACACCAACAGCACAGCGGATTTAAGCCATCTGGGCTGTATCGACCACCGGGCTACCAATTTAATCGCCCCCCAGCAAGGCTATGCACCAACGCCGTCGCGTTCCAGTCTGAAGACCACCTTAGAGACGTTCATGAGCAGACAAGTCAGGTTCAACCAAGACACGTCTACTCAATTCAAGAACATAAACACGTCGCTTGATGAGCTGAGGGGTCAGATGTCCCAATTACTTAAGAATCAAGGGAGGTTGCCTTCGCAACCAGAGCCGAATCTGAGGGCTCAAGCTAATGCCGTGGTCTTCGTTACCACGTGTGGAGGACAGACAACCGACGCTGTGATGGTGCCGGTCACAAACAAAGAACAAGTTACAATTGAGGATGCCACTATTGGCAGTGATGAGGAAAAGGCTACAGATGAGCCTACCATGAACGGAGAGAGGGCGGATTTGCCTTCTACCATACCCACCGTCACAACGGAACCAAGGGACGATGCAACTAGTTCCAGCAAGCCATCTCCTAAGAACGCCGCAAAGGATAAGGGAAACCGACCCCTCCGCCGTATCCACAGAGGCTAGCTTTAGCGAAAATGGAGAGGAAGTATTCAAAGTTCACGGAACTTCTGAAGGGCATTCAGCTCAATATCCCCTTTCTGGATGCCATTACGAAAATTCCTATAAATGCTAAGTTTCTGAAGGACCTCATCACTGGGAAGTGGAAGCATGAGGAAATAAAGCTTTTGGAGGACTCTACCTCCATCATAAAGAACCATCTCCCATGGAAACTACCGGATCTGGGAAGCTTCACAGTCCCATGCTCTAGAGGAGGTACGCCTATCAACCGTGCTTTGATCGACTTGGAAGCGAGCATCAGCTTGATGCTGCTCTCCATATTAGAAAGACTACAGACCGGAAGTGAATTTGAGCCCACAAACATGTTCATACAGCTGGCGGATCACTCAATCACGTATCTGGTAGGCATTGCCAGAGACATCCTTCTGCAAATACCTCCTGGATTGTGTGTGTCGGTGGATTTTGTTATCATGAATATGCCGAAGGGAGGAAGTTTCCAGCTCATACTTGGCCGTCCTTTCATGGCGACGGCTGGCGCCCTTATAGATGTTCGTGAAGGGACTCTCTCAATGAATGTGGGTAATATTGAAGCCCAATTCCGCTTCCAAAAGTCTATGAGGGAGCATGTCCGTGAAGAAGGAGCTAGTTATTTGGAGCTCTTAGAAGATGATGCCATAGGGGAGTATACCGCTGAGGGGGTCATGCAAGGACCGGATGAGAACAAGTGTTGATGACGATGGCGACCCCATTTCCAACAAGGCGGTTTCCACCTATCTTCGTGTGCTTGATGAGGAGCCCACAGACAACATTTTGCACCACAAGAAGCCAAAAGCCATCAGTCACGTAGCCGAGGAAAACCATGGAGAGGGACCATGCCAAATACCGCCGCACGGTATCATTGGCAAGTATGATGCGCGCATCTCTTACGCGCCAAATAGCAATTGAAGAACTTGAGGGAGTCGAGCTCATGACTAAAAACGAGCGCTTATCGGGAGGCAACCCGATCTTTTATATCTTAGATTTTCCTTTTCAATTTTCTTTTTTCTTTATCTATCGAAGAAAACCAAATAAAAACGCTTTATATTTCATAAAAATGCGAAATTATAAAAAATCTGACAGGTTCTTCCTTTCTACAGGTTGAACGTTGAGGGAGGGCGCGAGAATCGATGTATTGAATAGAAAGGAGCTGGAAGGAGAGCAGCTGATAGAAGAACAACTTAAGGAAAAAAGAGTCACAGGTGGCTCGACCGAGCAGTCACCTGCTCGGTCGAGTGGAGGAGAGCATAGGAAAAGCAAGGAGAACAGCGTTCTGCTTACTCGGCCTGAGTGGCTCCTACTCGGTCGAGTGACCATCCGCTTGGTCGAGTGACCATCCGCTCGGTCGAGCACAGAAAAATGGATGAAAACATCGCTCTGATTACTCGGCCCGAGTAGCCTCTACTCGGTCAGAGTAGATACCTACTCGACCGAGTACCCATCTACTCGACCGAGCAAAGGAGAAGATGGGAAACAACGACAAAATGGTCTTCTGACTCGACCGAGTAGACCCTACTCGGTCGAGTAGACGAGGGATTGTTCTAAAACTCGTATTTATTTTTGTCTGACTCGACCGAGCAGTTACGCTGCTCGGCCGAGTCAAGTTACCCTTAATCATGCGGGGCCCACTTTCCGAGCAATCAAACCCCCCTAAGCAGCTTCATTTAGCCCTAAGCTATTTCATTTCCCCAAATTCACTTGCCTGAGCACCCAGACCCCCCTCCCCTACTCGACCTGAACGGTTACCGCCGACTCAACCTCCCACCGCCACTGCCACTACCATCACCGTCCGGTCAGACCCCCCATCCCTCTCTCTCTCTCGCGTTAAGATTCCCCCCCTTTTTCCACTCTCCCCCCCGGTCGCTCTAGCCTCCAAGACCGCCTAGGGCAATCCTCTTTACTTGACCGAGCACGATTGGTGCTCGGCCGAGCTATCAGACCCCCATCTCCTCATCCAAACTACTCGACCGAGCACAATTAGTGCTCGGTCGAGCTATCGACCCACCCTCCTTCTCGCCCAACCTACTCGACCGAGCACAATTGCTGCTCGGTCGAGTAACCTTCGCCACCCACAACCAACCACCCTACTTACTCGACTGAGCATCGTTTGTGCTCGATCGAGCTCCAACGCACATCTCCCCCTGCCCATTTGTTTTCATCCCCTGACATTATTTTCTCATTCTATTTACAGGAACATTGCACCTATAGAGGAGGACGTGTCTCGGAGTAGCCCGGGGATACCTCTTATCAGCAGCAGTCACGTGCCCGATCACATCATTCTGTCCGCATCATTTATGTCGGTACACTCTTTTCACTGTATACTTTACATACCGTCCTATGTTTTTAGACTGCTTGCAAGATGCCATAACGCCAACCTAGACCCATAAATGCCGACACCGGCGCACCTACCTCTAGGCCAACTCGACGCACCCGTCGTACATGCTCACCAACACAAGTCCATTCTGTTGGCGAATCATCCACCCCTTCACCCCTGACAACCAACACTCCAACCCCTCCGAGCGTCTATATCTCAATGACGCATCATCTGACTTCACCTTTCGAGACACTAACCAGGGCGACCAGTTCGTCGCTATGCTCCTACTCATAGGTCAGGGAGGCGACACTACTCAGCAGTCTGTTGAACAGGACCTCCCTGTTCTTCGCAACCTGGTTAGGTACTGGCGGTCCGACCCCACAGACTCGCCACCATCATCTGGAGCTTCTTACCCACTGGCCGACCCAGTTGTCGAGCCACAGCCGGCTGCCACCGTCTCTGGTCCATAGCATGGGGACCCATCACCACCTCCAGAGAGTGGTGCCCCTGCTTGATGCTGTCCCTCCACCACTTTTGGTTCTTGTCCTTCCCGCATCTTATATTGTGCCCATCTGTCTTTTCGGGGCCTTACTCTTACATGGCTTGGAGGAGGACACCATGCATCATTCCATGCATTTGCATCATCACTTTTATACTTGCATTATATCATTATTTTTCTTTCGTTTTCATAAATTTACTTTTCATTCACTTTTTATCTCCTCACCCACCCAGCCACCCTAGCATCATTTTTCGTATGCCAGCGTGCTCTTAGCAGTGAGGACACTGCTGCGTTTAGCATGGGGGATGAGCGATATCGCTTTATTTTTATTTTTATTTTTATTTTTATTAAATTTTTCTTTCATTTTCCACCCATTTTTCACCTTTTCATTTTTTCTCATTCAGCATCAAGTTTTTTCACTTTTTTGCCATGCTTGCATGCCTGTTTTTTATTTTCCTACTTTCTCCACCTTTCTCTCTTTTAGCTAGAATTATTTTGCATGATGATATCTCTCATAGCCCTCAGTAGCTACTCAGGATGCTTATATCTGTTGACATGCTATTTAGGGTATTCTCAGTTTTACTATTTATATACTGGCATATTCTCTTGCTGATCTCTCTAATTTAATGCCTGATATGAATTGAAATTGAATGCATGAAATAGTATCTAGTACGTTCTTTGTTGGTAATGCACCTAGGTTCACACATCATTAGAATACTTGGAGCACCCATTTGTTATCTTATCCACTTCTGTTTGCATGCCTGATATTATTGTGCTTTATACAGCATTCTTTCAATATTCGTTGAGATGAATGAAAATATCCATGCTAGCTAGGAGTTTAGTTTGAGTATTATCCGATTAAATCGTTGTGCACCTCTGATGAGTGAACCGAGTGATATATTATTTTCCTTCTCCACATATCCTTATGATTCTTTACATATCATCTGGTTTCACTGCCTACAGCTATTTCTACTGCATCTAATATCCAAAAAAATCCCAAAAGAAAAGGATAGCTTCCAAAAAAAGAGATAAAAAGAAAAATGAAAAGAAAAGAAAAGAAGGAAAGAAAATTATTTCCTATCCATTTATTAGAAGCTACTACAAATACTTGGGAAAAGACAAAAATTTCCATATCCTATTCTTAGATGCGATGCCTCAAGCTAGGCTTGGGGGGTGAACCACTTGATTATATGAATGAATATAACATTAGAGTGGAGATGGTGCACAATGGGGAGATTCGATAATGCTTGAACTTTACAAAATATTTTAGCTTTGGAGATTTTTCATGATTTGAAGTGAATATTCGAATAGCATGACTCTTTCAATTCTCTATTGCATGTTGGTGTGATCTCTTTGTGCTTCACTTATATCTATTGATTGAAAAGTACATTGCTAACTCTTTTTTATACTAGACTCTATAGATTACATGAAATTGATATGAGTTGATGGCATGATTTTAGAAGATATCTACTTTTGCCTTTATTGCATGCCAACCATATGATTAGTAAGGTGTGAGGATACTATTGGCATGTGTTTTATTATTCGAAGCATCGTGATATACTGTTGAGGCTTGAAATCTGATTGAACATTTTAGCAAACCCCCCTTCCATCTCTTATCTCTTTTATTTTCTTTTATATATCGCCCGGCATGCCTAGTATTCGTCTTCCTCGAGGACGAGTAAGAGGTAAGCTTGGGGGATTTTGATGTGTCCATATTTTCTATCTTTTCATAGCATCATTTCATTGCATTTCATGTCATATCCGCATCCAAATCCCGCATTTTCATTCGATACTGCACTTCTAACACTGTATACAAGTTTCGTAGAGCTTTATGGATTTTCAGGGATTTTGGAGCGATTCGAAGCCATTTTTGGATATGGACACATCCAGCATGCCCGTGAGTCTGTTGGCAAGGCTCTACAGGAGTTCATCGAGGTTCGGAAGCTTATGGGAGGAGAGAAGGAGAAGCTAGCAAGAGAAAGGAGTCATTATTGGTCTTTCCCAGGCGACTCGACCAAGTAGCACAAGCTGCTCGGTCGAGCTGATACACGAGCCCAGCAGAATGTGCACCCTACTCGACCGAGCAGAGTGGTGACTCGGCCCGAGTCGACCTATTTTTGAGCTTCATCTCACCAGCATCCTGCTCGACCGAGCAGGACCTACTCAACCGAGCCAGCAGACGACTCGACCGAGCAAGGCCTACTCGGGCCGAGTAGGCAGAGCGACATTTTGGAAGGAGAGCTCTGATCTACTGACAGCTCGACCGAGTAGGCAAGCTACTCGACCGAGTAGCCCAGACCCCTTCAACCAGCCAAGAGCAGTTAAGGCGCCTGCTCGACCGAGCAGGCGTCTACTCGACCGAGTAGCCGACTCGGTTGGCGACATGTGGGCCCCCAAACTTCAGATTTTCAGAATTTTTGTGGGGGCCCCACACTGATGTATTAGAGTTATTTTTGACTGACATTTTAGGGAGATTTTTATTATGTTTTGAAAAAATGAAAGCTTTAGGAGGAGAGATCAAAAACTATTGTAGATCTGGATCTAGGTTTTGAAATTGAGCCGTTTTGGCTAAAGATTGGATTTTTCTTATCTCTCGCGCTTTGAAATCTGGGGAAGTTCTTTGGATCTCTATTGGCTATTGTTCTTTCTCGTTTTCGGTACGTAAGATCTTAATTTCTCGCTCGATTTAATTGCTACGATGTTTTCCACGGTAGAAACTATATTTTTATTTGTCGTAATCGCTATGTGTGTGTAGTTTTCCCTATGGATGATGAGTTAGCCCTAAGACCCTAGGAAAGAGATGTAGATCTGGATTTCTAGGTTGTGTTAGAAAAAAGGGGGACTATTTTGGCCTTTCCATCCAAATCCCTAGGAGAACTCGTACTGAGATTATGCCCACGGTCGGTGGAATTGATGAGCTTAAGGAGTATCTTTGGGATTTAAATAGGAAATTAGTGAACTCAACCAAGGCTCGTGACCATGTCCGGCTCGTGTCTTGAGGGGGTCTACCGACAAACTATTTCACTACATTGACGGCTACCGCCATTGCGTCAATTAGAGCCACCGAAATACCTCGAAGCTCTAACCCACGAGAGTGGCATGAGCTAAGAGATCAACCCCCTAAATCCAATGTAACGTAAAAATCCCACTCTGACATCAACCTCCGACGGTCTTAGCGGTGATCCCTAAGGCCCTAGCTTCTCTTTATATCGAACCAACAGCACCATCACAACCAATCTTCCTAAACCGACTGCTATCTCATTCTGAGATCTAAAAATAATCTGAGACTCCAATACACCATCAATGTCCCTATAGGATTCGACAATCTTATATACTATAATTTGACACCGTCCGCTTGCATATAGAGCCCAGAGTCAACACCTAGGAACCATATTGCGCCTGACAAATGTGACACCGCCAGGTGGATTTTAGGTGTGAGTTCGGGGTGCGTCAGAAGGCCAGGATGGAAAAGAGAGTTTTCAAATTTCTAGAGTACTTGCAAGGGATTAGCCTAAACATCCCGTTCTTGGATGTGGCAATTGAAATCCCATCGTACGCCAAGTTTCTCAAGGACTTAATCACGGGGAAGGAGCGAACGGAGAAGATCATGCTTTCCGATCAAGGAACTTGGTTCGCCAATAAGGAGAAGATGCCAAAAAAGATGAAAGACCCTGGAAGCTTTCGTCTTCCATGCACCCTTGGCAGAGTCCCCCTCCAAAAAGCTTTGGTAGACTTGGGAGCGAGCGTAAGCCTCATACCGCTCACTATGTTCAAGAAGCTCAACACGAGGACCGACCTCAAAGCAACTGATATGAAGATCCAACTCACCGATGGGCGAATTACTAGGCCGATGGGGATTGCCGAGAACGTGTCACTTCAAATACCGGGAGGTCTTTGTGTACTATGCAACTTCTTCTTCATGGACATAAAAGAGGAGGGCGATACATTTCTTATAGTTGGACGGCCCTTCTTACACACCGCCGGAGTCATAGTAGATGTGAGAGAAGGAACATTATCTCTCAACGTTGGCAACATAGCGGTTTAATTCCATCTTCCCAAGACAATGAAGCAAAGACCTTGGCAGGAAGAAGTGGACTACGTGGACCTTCTTGATGAGGTAATAGATGAAGCCATGCCTTATGCCATTGGAGCCTTGCACAATGAGAGCCTTGATGGAGCCTCAAATACCAAGGACGGCATCCCAAATGGAGAACCACTGGATCCTCCCATTGAGGAAGTAATCACGCTCACCGATGAAGAGAAGAACGATGCTGATGTCGAGAGGATTAGAGAGCTCTGCAAGCTCTCTTTGGTGAAGCGTAGGGAGAAAGCATCACCGGTGAACACATCTCAATCTCCAGGAAAAAGGAAAGATACGAAGAATGCAAGCTTGGGGGAGTCATCCCTCAACACCATTAGAGAGAAGACATATACTAGGGAGACCAAAGAAGAGCTAGCGCTGCACCTGAACCCTCAAGGCCTCCCCGCGAAATTTGACATGCACATCTCCTATGCACCGAACATCACACGCTAAATGATAAATCTTAAGTGGTCGAGCTCGAGATCTTAAATGATCGCTTGTCGAGAGGCAACCCGATGGTTCTATCTTAGTTTTTAGTTGAATTTTACTTTCATTTTTTGTTTTAGTTCTTTATTGGTCTATAGAGTCAAGAGTGTAGGAAGAATCTGACGACATGCTACATTTTTCATTTCAGGAAGAAGATAATAGGAGTCCATATGAATGGATGATGGCCATGGCGATGGAGAGCACTCCAGGGACGTGCTCAAACACCAAAGGGAGGAAGGAATCGACGGGAGAGAAAGAAACAGAAAGCGTCGTAACACAGAGAGTCTGGAGCTGAAAAGAGCAGCCCACTCGGCTGAGTGCCTTATTCACTCGGCCGAGTGAAGGCCCTACTCGACCGAGTGACGGCCCTACTCGGCCGAGTATGGTACTGTACAGGAAATTCTCGAAAAACCCCTCTCTGGAAATTATATGCCACTCGACCGAGTGAATTTGACACCATTAGCTCTTAAAATGCTCTGCGAGGCCCGTTTATTTGGCCGAGTAACTTAGTCCACTTGACCCAGTGACGATTTATACTCGGCCAAGTCGGAGACTGACGTTTTTGAAAAAACTGACTCTGTTTCTAATTGTGACTCGGCCGAGTGATAATCTTCACTCGGCAGAGTGACTCGAACCGACTTAGCCCTATAAATTTTGAATCGTCAGCTGCTCAGGATTAAAATCCCCAAATCACCAAAATTCCCCCGCTCTCTCTCCCTACTCGTTAGAACCGAACCTCCACTCACCCGAGCCGCTGCCGACTCGCCCGAGCGGATTTTTGGGCTCTCGCTGCCACCGTTTGCTCCGTGCAGGCACGTGTTGCCATTCTGCTTGGTATTCAGCACACGCTGAACCAGATCCTTGAGCGCCTGCCTCAGCTTCCACCACCTGCACCCCGGCCCATCCCTCAGGAGCCTGCACCTCCGCCACATCCGCCCCCACCACAGGGAGGTGATGGCACTCCACCACCAACCTAGGCACGTACACCTGATGCCTGCCATGTTATTACTGCTTCACCTATCGCCCTATCATTTTGCCATCATATTGCTTACCGACATGTTTTGATCACTTTTTGCTTGGCACTATTCTATACATCAGTCTAGGAGAGAGTATGCACTTCTGGCCCACATTTTTGTACCCATTTTGTATTTTCCATCGATCATTTGCATGCCTGATGCATCCATCATTTGCATATATCATGTCATATTTTACTTTCTTTATTTTTCCTTTTACTATGCATGCATCCACACCCAACCCCCTATCTTATGCGTCATCGTGCCGCACTTCGCACATTGAGGACAATGTGATGTTTAGCTTGGGGGAGTGAGTGCACACACGTATTTTTTATTTTCTTCATTTTACCTCTATTTTTCACCTTTCTTTATTTTTCACTTATTGTCACTCACTTTTTCATTTTCTTACCATGCATCTCGTTTTCTTACTTTTGGAGTGACTTTCAAATGTATAGTTAGTTTTTTACTTTCTTTTTTTGTTTCTCCTACTTTCATTTTCTTACCATTCATTTTCTTACCATGCATCTCGTTTTCTTACGTTTTGGAGTGACTTTCCTACTTTTTTATTTCTCCTTACTTTCGATTGCTCATATCGCGATTTTCACGATTATTTGACGATGTTTCAATACATTTCACTATTTCTTGTTTTTCATCTGATTTCAGGAGATAAGTAGCAATTGGGTGCAATTTGGAGCCTAGAAGACTTGCACGCGTGCCGGAACATCGCTCATGAACATCTCGGAGAGTTAATGGCACTGGAAGACGAGTGGAACAAGAAGGGCGTCGAAGGAATTGACGAGGAAGCAAAGAGGAGAAGAAATGAGCTCTGAAACAGGCCACTCGGCCGAGTAAGGTAGTCACTTGGCCGAGTGAAGCAGCCTACTCGGTCGAGCAAAACTGACGCGATGACATCTGCCAGCCTGAGTACCACAATGTACTCGGCCGAGTGGTGAATTCCAATCGACCGAGTAAGAACTCCACTCACCTGAATAGAGGCCAAAATTTTGAAGAAAGCCAAGCCGACTTCTCTGTTTTTGGATGATCTGCAGACTGTCATACTCATCCGAGTAAAATTCTCACTCGGTGTAATACCTTGGGTGTAAAATACTATAATTGTGTGCCTTGGTATATGAATGATGTGAGATGTATATTGTAGTGTGTATGCATTGGTGTAGGTGAGTATCTAGATTTGGTTGAATATACGTATTTGTGTGTAGAAGTTATTATGTATGGTTGAATATGCTTATATGTGTAGTATATAGGGATATATATTTGGATTATTTGTGTATGTGTGAGTATGAATAATGTTTGGCTATGTGTAGGTATATTCCTATGGAGGTAAGTGTGGGTATTATATAGTTATCTGGGTGAATGTATGTTAAGATGCATGTCTAATATGGATGCCAATGGTAGCATGTATGAGAATGACTTGAGTGCCTATGTGGTTGATATTGTGTTGTTAATGTATGAATATTGGTTATATGGTAGTGCATGGTGTCTTAGTTCTAATATGATACTAGTGTAAGTATTTCTTATTATTGTTAGTACTAGTATTGTTGGGGTGATTATGTTTAATGGCCTTGTGTATTAGTGGCGGCATGATATTGATGATAGTAGTATTGTGCTATTATTATTATGTTATCATTAGTATTGTTGTTATGAGTATTAGTGGTGGTATCAGTATTAGTGGTATTATTATTATTCTTGTTGTTGTTTTCTTATTATTAGTGAATGGCATTTTCGTAAATAGTGGGGGAGTGTGTATGCATAGTAGAATGGGAGTGTAAAGGAATGACATTATTGTAACAAGTTAGAGAGTGTGTGTATAGTAAGATGAAGAGTGTTGAGAATGGCAAACTTGTGATTATTGAGACCTTAGAAATATCTCTTCCTTAATTGTTGTGTTAGGCTTCTACACTCTTCTTGCTTCTTCTCCTTTCTTCTTGATCTTCTCCTCATTTTCCCCTTGTCCCCATTAGGGCTGAAATGCACCAGGTCAAAAAAAAGGAAAGAGAAAAAGAAAAGAAAAGAGAAAGAAAGAAAGAAAGAAGAAGAGAGAAGGAAAGAGAAAACCCTAAGGCAAAGAGAAAGAAAAGGGGAGAGGAGGAGCTTGAAAAAGGAGGAGCCAAAGGGATTTGGGCTACCCCGTTGTCTCTCATCACCCTAGAGGTAGGAATCCCTATTCTAATGGCTTGTTATGCAAATCCATGTTAAATTAGCTTAATTTCATGCAAACACCAAGTCTGAATTCGTAGGCAGATTCTGTTGCTAGTTTACCTGAGTATATCTCTTAATTTTGGCACTCATAACTTCTGAAAAAATATGTTCTTGTAGATCTTGAAATCATACCCCAGAATCACATAAAATTTGATATATCTTTGGCTAGTAATTAGGAGTAAGAATTCTTTCTTTACAACATGTCTGAATGTAATCCAGTCTGTACACAGTTGGACAAAACTGAGATCAGTCCATGCACACTCTATAGACTTTTCTGTTCTTGGTCTCGTTGTAAAGTTAACAAGTTTTTCTACAACTTCATCCCAGTGCATGTTTTTCTAAATTCTTACTGAAACATGCGCTAAATTATCAATCTTTACAGACCTCAGAATCTGTTTGAAAAACAGATTTGATAGTCTTCACCAAACAATTCACCATAAATCACCTAGGATGTATTTCTGCATGAAATTTAATATGAGAGTCCAGCACTTCTATATCTACAACTTTCATTTAGGAAGTTTCATCAAATTCATAAAAAACATAGATGATAACTGCCACTATTTATGACTGTTTTGCACTTTTCCTGCAAGCTAAATTGCTTAAGTGGTGTTTGAAATGTGTATTGATGCTAATCTTAATTCTATAGTACATGATTATCGTTGTTACATGAAAGGGAGTTTATTATTATATGTTATTAATGGATTTACCAATGTGCTTGTGGCCATGCTCATGACACTCACATGTTTGTGGAAATGCGTAAATGAAAGGATGTGTGATTATATTGCTTGTGCAAATGTCCAAGTGAAGGCAACTGCAAGAAATGGAGAAATACCCATTCCTATGGGTTGTGATATGATGTTGTTAGGGACTAGAAGGTGAAGTACACGGGCATGGACAAAGTTGCCACGGTAGGAGGCGGGAGAATTCGCCGTGGGCAACCTTTTGATTCATTAGGTGACTCCACATTGATAACAGAGTAGAATCACCTTGCACTTGCACGCCGGCATAGGAATGGGATCCCTAGGCATGCCTTGTATTGCATTTGTGATTGCATCAATTGCATCATGAGGGGGGCATGCCATCATAAGCATCATATAATTGTGGCTTGTGGAATGAATGTTGTGACATGGTTCTGTTTTGGTAGTTGCTAGTAGTTTTATTTGAGTAGATGTTGTGTTCCCTTCACTTGAAATAGCTATTTATGCATGCATGTTGCTCTCTTGTAGTTGTTTATAGGATTCCAACTTGTGCTTTAATGATAATTTGGGATTGTCGTAGAGTTGTAGCATTGATCGAATAAAGTTGGTATTTTGAATGTCATCCCCTATGTAAGTTGCTAAAGATTCATTTTAGGACAAATCTATGGTAGTCTTAATAAAGTTTGTAACTTTATGGTAAATTATCGTGTAATTCCTTAAAAGCTTCATTTTTAAGAATGTTAAAGCTAAATTTGCAAGTTTTACGTTGGCATATAAAAAGAAATGATGACATCTTTGTGTTGCTCATCCAAGTTGCCATTCTTCACAATATTGAGATTAAGGATATTGCTCTCCCTAAACAAGGTTAGGCTTTATACTAAGATTAGTTGCATTAGAATGCCAAAGATCCAAATTCTTCTTCATTAAAGACCATGCTAAAGATACTAATGTTGCTAATGCTTGCATTAATATTCATACCCTTAAAATGGTGCCATAAGAGTTTGTTTTCCTTAAAATCCTTAAGTGATTCATTGATTAGTTCAATTAAAGCTTGCATTTCCTTGGTTGTATTTATGAGATTGCATTCTTGATAGTTAATGTTGGTTTATGGAAATATGTCCTTGTGGCAAGAGATGTTGAATGGAGTTGTGATAATGTTCTGGAGAATGGTAATGGTGACGGAAAAAAAAATGGAGTTGTATGGTTTTGATGAGTATTTCATGAGGTACGGAGTTGTGGTTATGTTACATGCTAGTCCCTAATTCCAAATGATGCTTGAGGGATAATGGGCCATGTTGCATGCTATTCTAAATCTCATAATGATGTATCATGTTGATTGCTTGTGATGTATGTCGCTCTCTAATCAAGTTTAAGTTGATATATAGTGAAGTTCATGTTACTAACATATTCCATGTCGCTCCTTAAGTTCAGGTTGCTTTATGATATATGTTGGCATATAACATAATTCATGTTGCTTTGATCCCATAATAATACTCTATGCAAAATGGTTCAATTGCTATTCATTTATGTACAAGGGTTCTTATTGCTAACTAGTCTTCAATCCAACCGCGATGTTTTATTGAAATTAATTCATGATTGCATAATATGCCACTAGAGTTTGGATTTCCTACTGGGTCACGCGTTGACATGCCCCCGTTGATTTTTCAGGTAGCAGATAGTTGTGGATCCTTAGAGCTGGAGTTGGAGGCTTTGGGTAGTTTAGAGTGTTGAGTTGTACTCGTGGGTGTATCTTTGGATGTTGTTCTAGCAGGTTAATGTTGTACTGGAGAGAGTGTATTAATACTAGTCTTGTATTTGGAATATTGTGAATGGACTTCTTATTTATGAATGAGATGGTCCTTGTTGTACATTATATTTATATGGTGTTTGTAATGTTGCTTTGAATATGCATTGTTATTCTCTGGTGTTGTATTTTTATGGTGGAGCATTACGTGTACTTCCCAGTACGTGCATAGTAGACCTGTTAGTATCATTGTATTGTATTTCCTTCTCTTCGTAACACTCACTATATATGATGAAGTATTTGGTGAATTTGAATAACTATATATTTGTGTATTTTTAGTAGGGGTGGATGTATATAAGATATAGCAAACATGATTTAATATTGTATGGTGTGATTACTTGTGTTGATATGTTTGCTGTTGAACATACTCTAGGAGTCATAAGGGAGTAGTATATCCATGTTCGTTTTGTACATATGTAGTTATCTATTCGTGAAGTATTACGATTGTATTTTCTGGTGTGAACTATTTTTATGTAGGTATCTGTACCATGGTTATGTGATAAGTGAGCGATAGTTATATAAGGGATGTACGTGACTATATGGATGATTGAAGTACGTGTATGAGTTTGACTGTCTATGATAGGTATAAGTATAGAATGTGCATATATATATATATATATACATGTTTGTAGTATTAAAGTTTGACTACCTAGTACCAAGGTTCTAAATGGCGTGAGGCGTGGCGTGGCGGCGAGGTCAAGCCTCAAGCCTTAGGAGCCTTGGCGGAGCCACGACGTTTTTCAAGGCGTGGGTTAAGGCGGCATATGTGTGTATATATTATATAATATATATATAGGTAGGCATTAAACTATGCTCCACTTAGAAGGATTAGTTTTCAAATCCTACCAAATCCATAGCCTTCCACCTACATTGAGATGTGTGCTTACTGCTTACAATTAACTAAAGTGTTACTTTACTAAAAAGCAATTGTTTTCATAACTAAAAAGCATGTGACCTTAATACGTCATTAATATCAAAGCAATTGATTAACACAGTTGTTAAAGCTATTTGGATAATTGGATCAAAACGAAATTTGCTGATACTTGAAGGAACATTGATTTTTGCGTGTCCTAGTTCAACATCTTGAATAAACTTTGTTCGCAAGTGCTGCCTAAAGCCAGAAAATGACGACCTGAGTATTCGGAAAGTCTAAAAATTTCCAAGAGTACAAAATAGACCGAAATGCACAAATTCTGACCCCAACATTAAATGCGATACATTAGAGAGAAAAATAAAACTTATATTGAATAATTAAATTGAATACTTACAAGTGATGAAGAACTGAAGAAGACGCGGAGATCTCCTTTTTCAGCTGAAGAACTGAAGAAGCCAACGACGAAGAACTGAAGAATTGAAGAAGCCGATGACGCTGATGCCGTTCAGATGGAGGACCGGAGACGAGGTTGGCTGGAGAACTGAAGAAGACAATGACGCTGATGCCGTTCAGAGGGAGGACCGGAGACGAGGGCGGACGGAGACAAAGGCGTCACGAATCGGCTACTGCGAGCGAGTGACGTGCGTTTATATTTCATATATTTACGCACGTTTTCTTCTGTGTTTTTCCGTATTTTACCGCCATCTTATATTCGTTTTCTCGTGTTTTCTCGTGTTTTCTTGTTTTCTTTCACTTTTCCGTGTTTTTTGTATTTTGCAGGAATTTTCCAGCATTTGGGACATAAAACGACGATATCATGGGTCCCCGGAGCAACGGGAGGAGTCACGCGTGATCCAGGGGGTCAAACGACGAAGATCGCATCTTTCAGCCCCTCACCCGACCGGTTGGTCACTTCCAACCGATCGGGTGATGCACGCGTGCACCACCCGGACACAAGTTGGAGCGGCCAAGAAGTCACCCGGTCGGTTCAGTGACCGGTTGAAACGCCCCAATTCTCGGGAATTTAGAGCTGAATTCCAACCGATCGGGTGACATCTCACCCGATCGGTTCATCTGTAGCCGCATCGCCTCAAAGATCGAACCGACGGCTCCACCCGATCTCTTCAGTGACCGGTTGATGCTCCTGAAGCCCGATGGCCAAGCAACGAGCGGCTCACCCGATCGGTTGATGTTTCAACCGATCGGGTGGCCTTTTCTTCCGCCTTTGCACGCTACTGATGCACTCATTGAAGATCTGCTATCATTCCAGAGGGATTTTGGGCGATCTCTTATTTTTCTAGCGTCGGCATCGTCGTTAGCTTTCCAACGATAGGTCGCATGCCCAAATCCGATTTTTCTAGATTTTTCTGGAATTTTCTGAGCCCAGCTATGTACTGAAATTGGCTGCTGTCTGAAATTTCACTTCAACCGATCGGTTGGGAGTCCAACCGATCGGTTGGGAGTCCAACCGATCGGTTGAAGTCAATTTCAGCAGTTTCGTGCTCTCTGTTTATTCCACCCGATCGGGTGAGTTTTCACCCGATCGAGTGGGCCTGTTTTGACAGTTTTGAGTGGGGTTTGGACCCGAACTGTTAGGGTTTTTGAGGGGCTTATAAATGAAAGTTGGGGGCACGATTTGGGGGAGTTCTTCCTCAGTTTTTCTAGGGCTTTTTGCCCCTTTCTCTTGTGAGTTTAGATTAGTTTAGATTAGGTTTTTGGTTAATAAATCTTGTATTGGATTGAAGGTTCAAACTCAAGATAAGTATTTCTTTCTCTTGTTTTCCATTATTTTGTGTTGTATTTGTTTTGCTTCATGATGGATGTTTGTATGTCTTTTGTGTTGTTTGTTTATATGTTTTTCATCATGGAGTAGTGTTTGATGAACCCTAATACGGGTTAGGGTAGGATTGATGCTTGGAAATTTACATTTGGCTTGGTTGCATGGCATGTGTTCGATGAAATGTGTCAATGGGGATTTCTAGCAATCTGGGTCCAATTCGTACGGCAACACACTAGTTGTGTTGGGGGTTGGGGTCCGGTGCTTGTCCAGTCAAGATCCGCTTCGATGTATTGCTAGAAATCACATTTGACCTATTTGTCCATTAGGGTTACGCGGGGGCGTTTCATTGTCATTGGCGGGAGAAAGACCGCCTCTGACTGTCGGGCCAAGGGGGAATAAACTTGGCGGTTGACATCTAGCCATAGCTCACGCCCCTAGCGTAGACATCGAGTCCTCGCACGTGGGAACGGCTTGGACAAAATGTTGGGAGTTATCATTGTGGCCTTAATGCTCCCGGTTGCGGAAGGTGTTAATGGACATGGGAATGCCCACCGTCCGAAACCGGGTAGACCTAGCGTACTAGGCACCGACCGGAATATTGGGCCATAGACGCTAGGTACCACCTTTTGGGACAATGTCTCACTCGGGGTCAAGTCAAATGCCAAGTGTCATGAATGCTCTAGCCCGTGTTAGTGGGGATTCATTTCGTGTCCTTTTCATTTCTTTCTTTTATTTCTACACTTCCACCCATATCATCCGCGTAGCTAGCACACAACCTAGGTGAGGCTAGTAGCCATTCAAGCCATCGACCTCCCTGAGTTTGATAAACCCGCACCCTACACTAACCGTGCACTTGCAGTAAAACGACACCGCGCCCATACCGTAAACGGGGCGCCGGTCAAGTTTTTGGCGCCGTTGCCGGGGAGGCGTTCGGTTTGATATTAGTTTAGCTTGGGTTCGTTAGACTACGCATAAAAACACAAAAAAAAATTTCTTTTTCTTTTTTAAAAAAAATATATTCAATAACCAAGAAATCCCCCCCACCATTTTATTATCTTTTTGTTATTTTCTTGTACTATTGACGCTGTAACGACTGCTTTTCATGTATCTGGATTTATTATAATATAATATATGTTTTGGTGGATTTTCTCCTCTTGTGTGGTTTTCGTCTCCGTAGCTTTCATTTTCGATCGATTCGTCGTATTTTCTCGTTTCTTCCTTAGGATTGTCGATTTCGAAGTATGTCATTCATGACGGACTTCATAACGGTCGTATCTAACTATTAGATCAAGCCTAGGAGTCTTAGGAATCGATCCCGGGGCCCCGCGCTCCGTATCGGAACTTTTTGTGCTCATTAGCCGGTATAAGAAGGGGCACCGACCGACTAGATGACGATCCAGTCGGTCGGCAATCCTTCTTGGACCGACTAGTTGGCTTTCTAAAATTATTCAGGAGTTACTGTTTATCGTTAGTCGGTCTAAGAACGTTGGTTGACCGACTAGGTTGCAAACTAGTCGGTCGGCAATGCTTCTTTAACCGACTAACTCATCATCTTAATTTTAGTTGAGCTACTGTTTACTCTTAGTCGGTCTAAGAACGTTCATCGACCGACTAGATGCTAAACTAGTCGGTCAGTATTTGTTCATGGACCGACTAACTCTAAAATCCTATTTTCGTTCAGAAGTTACTGTTTGCACTTAGTCGGTCTGCGTTGGTCGACCGACCGACTAGTTGCCAAACTAGTCGGTCAGTGGTTGCTCTTTGACCGACTAACCTGTGTTGAAACCCTAATTTCTGGGCAGCCACCAGCCCATCCTATTTAAACCCAACCCAAACGTTTTCTTCTTCCCCAACACGACCCAAAACCCTAAAATCTTCCCCCTTGAGCCCCCATCTTCCTCCAAGCTTCATTTCTACATTCCAAGCCCTAAATCCATCATCCAAACCATCCATCCACTCCATCTACCTCTCATCTTCCCCAAAATCTCACCAAAATCCATCAAAATCCCCAAATCCCCCAAAACCCTAATTCTCCCAAATTTCTCCAATCTTTTCCAGATCTGATCCTAGGGTTCCCCGGAGTGTTTCTTCCGTCTCCTCTTGGTAAGAAATCGATTCCTCTATGTTTTCATAACCTATTTATATTTTTATGAAACCCTAATAAAATTTCATGTTGTTTGATGATTGTTCCCCCAAAACAGCGATTTCCCCGTAGATTGGCACCCGTGTGACGAAGTGGTCGTCATCCCCGGTGCTAGGCAAGTGAAACTTGCCACTTAGGGTTTAGGCCATGTTTTAGGCCATTTGCTTGTTGTAGGCGTAAAAGAGGCTAGGCGACGAAATGATACTCGCCTAGGCGCAAATTGGGGAACTAGCTTGACAACGAAGCTAGTTCCGACATTTAGCATGTTGCACAATTACCATGTCATGTTTACTTTCCATTAACGGTACGCAAGTTAAATGTCATGTCATTGCATTGTTTAAGTGTTTCTGGGATTGCGTAGCTTTGCTACAAATGCTTGTGTTCCTGGCTCGTGTTCCAGAAGCGGGCCATGTGTTGGTTGATAGCCAATGCCCGAATTGCGTGTTTCCGGCTAGGTGCACCCCTACGCCAAATGTTTAAGAATGCGAGCTCATGTGCGGGGCAACCCCAGGCTCACTAGCTGAGCTCATTGTGCGGGGACCCTGGCTCCATTACGTGTGGGTATTTGGGGTAAGAGTTAAGCGACCAATCAACTGGGAGTCTGCCCGATCAGCAACTGCAGTGGTAAGGCGTAAACTCTTGGGTTTGGGGTAGTTGTTAAGCTGCCAATCAGCGAATGTAAAACCATTCAGCTGTAAGGCGTAAACATCTACAAACAACGTGAATAGTGAATTGATTGAGATTGATAGTAGCGTGGCTACTCTTGTCTTGTCTTGTCTTGTCCCGATGATTGTTCTCTTGTACAAATTGTCTTGCCATGTCTTGATTGTGCACTCATGTTATAACTGCCATGTCATGCATACTAAACTGCTAGGTTGCTAGTTGCCTTACTTTCAGTTTCCTTGCCCAAGTCTTTTAGACTTGCTGACATGTGCCCCTTTACGCTTTTGGGTGACACATGTTAGATCCTGAGCCTGAGTACCTTGTTGAGGACGAGGTGTTTGCTGACGCCGAGCCCGAGCTTGTGTTTGACGGGGAGTACGTGGACACTGGGGACCAGTCCTAGTGTCTTCGTTGTGTTTTACTTTTGTTAGACAGTTGTTTTGTTATCAGTGCGTAGCACCCATACTTTGTTATGTCGTTTCTTTGTTGGCCTTGTTATGGGCCTTTAGACTCTTTTCTTTTAGCCTGGTGGCTTTTCTGGATGTTGGACTTATTTTCTTGTTGGACAATTTATGAGATGTGAGATTTTATTTCAGTCTCTCCTTGTGTTATTATTGTTATTCCGTTGTGGTTACAGGGACCTGCTTATGTATTTTTGACGCTTATCGGGTTTGGGGCTTCACAGCTCCACTCTCGTGCGGACCTTCTCACGTCTCGCCTCCATTTTAGGGAAGCGGGTCGTGACAGGTTTTGTTGGTGGCCCATGCAGGTCCTTCTGTAACTGAGAATTTTGGAATAGCGATAATAATATTAGAATGTCCAATAAGTTAAGTTCGACGTCTGAGTCATAAGCTATGAGTCTAATCTGATTCGTTTTCTGTGTCACTAGATGGCAGGAAGACGTTTCACCCGTGGTGGGGGTAGTGGTGCGATCCCTCATGATGAGGAGCCTGAGCGGGAACCCACCAGCGGTGAGATGATGCGGATGATGCTCCAGATGATGCAAGTGCAGCAGGGCGTGCTTTTGCAAGTCCAGAATGCTCCACTTGCTCGAGCTGCCCGGGCTCTTCCGGATGCCGCTCGCTCTGAGCCAGGAGCGAAGCAATTTCGGGAGCTGGGTCCCGCATATTTTGATGGGTCTGAGGGTCCTCTGGCTGCCGATGAGTGGATTCGGAACATCGAGGACAATCTGAAGATGGCCAAGATCACCCCGGCTGGATGGGTTGATTTGGCGAAGAGGCAACTCAAGGATAATGCTCGGAATTGGTGGGATGCGGAAGATAAGATGTTGGTGGAGCCGATAGCTTGGGCTACCTTCAAGGCTAGATTTGAGGGTGAGTTCTTCCCGAAAGCTGCCAGGGAGGAGATGCTGCAGTGTTTTATCGATTTGAAGCAAGGGAACTCGTCGGTGGACCTATATCACCAAGAGTTCATGAGGCTGAGTCGGTTTGCACCAAAGATGGTGCAGGACGCTGAGGAGAAGGCTCAGAGGTTCCTGCAGGGGCTTGCTTCGGAGCTCCAGAGTTTTGTGACCTCCTCTGACCGGGAGTCTTATCAGAAGGTTCTGGTAGCAGCTAAGAGGCAGGAGCTGCTCGTGAACCAGAGGAGGGGGTCTGGTGTTGGTGCTGGGAAGAGGCCTGTGGAACAGGCGAGAGCTGTGGTTAGACCTGGATTCAGGCGTAATCAGTCCGCTCAGTTTAAGAGGCCAGGAGGGCCTATTCTGAAGACTTGCCATTTCTGCGGCAAGCCTGGCCACGTCAAGGATCAGTGTCGGAAGTTTTTGGGCCAGTGTCTGGTTTGTGGAGATGCTTCCCATGCCGCGAAGGATTGTCGACATGCGAATCAGCTGCGGAGGGCTCCTGTTGCAGCTCAGCCGTTGCAGCAGCGAGCGTCTGTTCCTGCTGGTCGTGGAGCGGCTCTTGTTCCGCAGGGGCAGGCTTTTCGGCAGGCTGTTCCGCCGAGGAGGCAGGCTTTTCTGATGACCGCTGCGGAGAGCGAGGCTGTGGATGAGGTTATTGCAGGTAATCCTCAATCTAGCTGTTACTTTCCTAGCTGGTTTTGATTGTTAGATTATGTTGTTTGCTTGAACATGGTTGTTTGCTAGACTAGGGTTTGATTGTTAATTGCTTGTTAGGTGTGGTTTTGGTTTGCACATTTCCTGCACGAGTCCTCTTTGACTCTGGTGCATCGATGTGCATTATTTCTCGGAGCTTCGTGGAGAGGCATTCCTTGTCGACGTCCCCTCTACCCAAGAGTTGGAATATCGTTACAGGGAATGGCGTGGTCTCGGTGCATCGTGGTTGCAATTCTTGCTCTTTGGTGGTTTGTGGACATGAGCTTTTCGCTGATTTCATTGTCCACGACATCATCAACTATGATGCAGTTCTTGGGATGGACTGGCTTGCGAGCTTCTATGCTACGATCGACTGTCGGAGGAAGAAGGTGGTGTTCGAGATTCCCGGACATCCAGTGTTTGAGTTCAGTCATGGTAGCAGCTCGCTTGGTCCTGTCAGATTTCGGGCCAGGCCGGTGGAGGCTGTGGCAATGCAGATGGAGTTGGAGTGGCCAGCTGTGGTGCGAGATTTTGGCGACGTCTTCCCCGAGGAGATGTCTGGTTTGCCGCCTGATCGAGCTTTGGAATTTTCTATCGATCTTGTTCCAGGTGCGCAGCCGATTTCGAAGGCGCCGTATCGTATGGCACTTGCAGAATTGGAGGAGTTGCGAAAGCAGTTGGATGAGCTTTTGCAGAAGGGTTATATTAATCCTAGCGTGTCTCCGTGGGGAGCACCGGTGTTGCTGGTTAAGAAGAAGGATGGTTCGCGTCGCATGTGCGTGGACTATCGGGAGTTGAATGCGGTGACCATTAAGAATAAATACCCGTTGCCTCGCATCGATGATATTTTTGATCAGCTTGGAGGTTCGAGGGTGTTTTCAAAATTGGATTTGAGGAGTGGTTACCATCAGTTGAAGGTGAAGAAGGATGATGTTCCGAAGACAGCGTTCATGACGAAGTATGGACACTATGAGTTCGTGGTTATGCCTTTTGGCGTAACTAACGTGCCCGCAGTTTTCATGAATCTGATGAACCTGATTTTCTACGACTTTTTGGATAAGTTTGTCGTTATCTTTAATGACGACATTCTGATCTATTCCAAGTCGGAGGAAGAGCATGCCTCGCACTTAAGGACGGTGTTGGAGATTTTGAGGAAGCATCGTTTGTATGCTAAGTTTTCGAAGTGCGAGTTTTGGCTGGATCGAGTTGCTTTTCTCGGGCATGTGGTGACTGGAGATGGTATTTCAGTGGATCCCGAGAAGATTAGGGCCATCAGGGAGTGGCCTGTTCCGTCGTCTGCGTCTGAGATTCGGAGTTTTCTTGGACTTGCTGGTTATTATCGGCGATTCATTAAGGACTTTTCTCGTATTGCTGAGCCGATGACCAGGTTGACGCGGAAGGATGTTGCTTTTGTTTGGTCGGGTGATTGTGAGGGTGCTTTTGGTATTCTGAAGGAGAGGTTGACGACTGCCCCTATTCTTGTTGTGCCTGATCGCAGCGGTGGATTTGAGATCTTTTGCGATGCTTCTGGCAAGGGTCTCGGTTGTGTGTTGCATCAGCACGGGCATGTTGTGGCGTATGCGTCTCGTCAGCTTAAGGTTCATGAGAAGAATTATCCGACGCATGATTTGGAGTTGGCTGCCGTTGTGTTTGCTCTTAAGATTTGGAGGCACTTCCTGCTGAGTGAGAAAGTGAAGATTTTCACCGATCACAAAAGCTTGAAGTATATTTTCACTCAGAAGGAGCTCAACATGCGACAGCGTCGGTGGTTGGAGCTTATGGCGGATTATGAGATTGATTTGCAGTTTCACCCTGGCAAGGTGAATGTGGTTCCGGATACTTTGAGTAGTCTTCCAGCGGTGATGATTTTGACCTCGCAGTGGAGATTGCAGCAGGATTTTTGCGAGTCTGGTGTGGAGATTGTTCTTCCTGGGGAGGCTTCTTCGTTGATGTACATGCAGGTACAGTCGACGATCGTGGATCGGATTAAGGCTGGCCAGGCTGAGGATCCGAAGCTGGTGAGGATTCGGGAGCAGGTGGAAGCCGGTCTGCGGACTGAATTTTTGATTCATGAGGATGGCTCGCTGAGGTTTGGAGCCAGGCTGTGTGTGCCAGCTGGAGATATTAGAGAGGAATTGATGGTGGAGGCACACAGTTCGCCGTATTCTGTGCACCCTGGTGGCACCAAGATGTACCAGGATCTTCGTCTGAATTATTGGTGGCATGGTATGAAGAGGAGTGTGGCTCAGAGTGTAGCCAAGTGCTTGGTTTGCCAGCAAGTGAAGGCGGAGCATCAGCGTACGGCCGGGTTGCTACAACCGCTTCCGATTCCGGAGTGGAAATGGCAACACATCACTATGGATTTCGTGACTGGACTACCTCGGAGTCCGAAGCAGAATGACGTGATTTGGGTGATCGTAGATCGATTGACCAAATCTGCGCACTTTATTCCGTTCCGAGTGGGACAGTCCACTGAGGCGCTAGCGAGGAGATATATGGAGGTAAAATTCTTTTTACTCTCCGTTTTATTTCCTTTTCCTAGTTTGGATAGTGATGTAACATGAATCGTGCAGGAGGTTGTGCGACTTCATGGAGTCCCCGTGAGTATCGTGTCTGACAGAGACACGAGGTTCACATCTCAGTTCTGGCAGAGTTTGCAGAAGAGCTTGGGTACGCGTCTGAGTTTCAGCACGGCGTACTATCCGCAGACGGATGGCCAGTCCGAGAGGACGATTCAGATTTTGGAAGACATGCTGAGGGCGTGCATGTTGGATTTCAAGGGTTCGTGGGAGGACCATCTGCATTTGGTGGAGTTCTCTTACAACAACAGCTTCCAGGCGAGTATTGGCATGGCGCCTTTCGCCGCTCTTTATGGGAGGAAATGTCGATCGCCATTGAGTTGGGATGACGTTGGTGATCGGGAGTTGTTGGGACCTGAGATGATCGTGGAGGCCGTGGATATCGTCAGGAATATTCGGGAGAGGTTGAGGATTGCTCAGGACCGTTTTAAGCATTGGGCGGATGCTAAACGTCGTCCTTTGGAGTTTCAGCCGGGCGACCATGTGTTCTTGAAGATTTCCCCGAATCGTGGTGTGATTCGTTTTGGGAAGCGTGGGAAGTTGAGCCCGCGATACATTGGACCGTTTGACATTTTGGAGAGGGTTGACGAGGTAGCTTATCGCTTGGCCTTGCTGCCATCTTTAGAAGGAGTTCATAATGTTTTCCATGTGTCACAGCTTCGTCGATACATTAGCGATCCGTCTCATGCGGTAGATTTTTCGGAGATTATCGTTCGCCCCGATATGACGTATGACCAGCATCCAGTGCAGATTCTGGACAGGCGTCAGAAATCGCTTCGGAACAAGATTGTCAATCTTGTGAGGGTGATGTGGCGACACGTCTCACCTGGAGAGTCTACTTGGGAGAATGAGGATGAGATGCGAGAGCGTTTCCCACTTTTGTTTCCGGACTCGTGAGTGTTTGGAAATTCCGAGGACGGAATTTTTCTTAAGTTGGGGAGGATGTAACGACTGCTTTTCATGTATCTGGATTTATTATAATATAATATATGTTTTGGTGGATTTTCTCCTCTTGTGTGGTTTTCGTCTCCGTAGCTTTCATTTTCGATCAATTCGTCGTATTTTCTCGTTTCTTCCTTAGGATTGTCGATTGCGAAGTATGTCATTCGTGACGGACTTCATAACGGTCGTATCTAACTATTAGATCAAGCCTAGGAGTCTTAGGAATCGATCCCGGGGCCCCGCGCTCCGTATCGGAACTTTTTGTGCTCATTAGCCGGTATAAGAAGGGGCACCGACCGACTAGATGACGATCCAGTCGGTCGGCAATCCTTCTTGGACCGACTAGTTGGCTTTCTAAAATTATTCAAGAGTTACTGTTTATCGTTAGTCGGTCTAAGAACGTTGGTTGACCGACTAGGTTGCAAACTAGTCGGTCGGCAATGCTTCTTTAACCGACTAACTCATCATCTTAATTTTAGTTGAGCTACTGTTTACTCTTAGTCGGTCTAAGAACGTTCATCGACCGACTAGATGCTAAACTAGTCGGTCAGTATTTGTTCATGGACCGACTAACTCTAAAATCCTATTTTCGTTCAGAAGTTACTGTTTGCACTTAGTCGGTCTGCGTTGGTCGACCGACCGACTAGTTGCCAAACTAGTCGATCAGTGGTTGCTCTTTGACCGACTAACCTGTGTTGAAACCCTAATTTCTGGGCAGCCGCCAGCCCATCCTATTTAAACCCAACCCAAACGTTTTCTTCTTCCCCAACACGACCCAAAACCCTAAAATCTTCCCCCTTGAGCCCCCATCTTCCTCCAAGCTTCATTTCTCCATTCCAAGCCCTAAATCCATCATCCAAACCATCCATCCACTCCATCTACCTCTCATCTTCCCCAAAATCTCACCAAAATCCATCAAAATCCCCAAATCCCCCAAAACCCTAATTCTCCCAAATTTCTCCAATCTTTTCCAGATCTGATCCTAGGGTTCCCCGGAGTGTTTCTTCCGTCTCCTCTTGGTAAGAAATCGATTCCTCTATGTTTTCATAACCTATTTATATTTTTATGAAACCCTAATAAAATTTCATGTTGTTTGATGATTGTTCCCCCAAAGCAGCGATTTCCCCGTAGATTGGCACCCGTGTGACGAAGTGGTCGTCATCCCCGGTGCTAGGCAAGTGAAACTTGCCACTTAGGGTTTAGGCCATGTTTTAGGCCATTTGCTTGTTGTAGGCGTAAAAGAGGCTAGGCGACGAAATGATACTCGCCTAGGCGCAAATTGGGGAACTAGCTTGACAACGAAGCTAGTTCCGACATTTAGCATGTTGCACAATTACCATGTCATGTTTACTTTCCATTAACGGTACGCAAGTTAAATGTCTTGTCATTGCATTCTTTAAGTGTTTCTGTGATTGCGTAGCTTTGCTACAAATGCTTGTGTTCCTGGCTCGTGTTCCAGAAGCGGGCCATGTGTTGGTTGATAGCCAATGCCCGAATTGCGTGTTTCCGGCTAGGTGCACCCCTACGCCAAATGTTTAAGAATGCGAGCTCATGTGCGGGGCAACCCCAGGCTCACTAGCTGAGCTCATTGTGCGGGGACCCTGGCTCCATTACGTGTGGGTATTTGGGGTAAGAGTTAAGCGACCAATCAACTGGGAGTCTGCCCGATCAGCAACTGCAGTGGTAAGGCGTAAACTCTTGGGTTTGGGGTAGTTGTTAAGCTGCCAATCAGCGAATGTAAAACCATTCAGCTGTAAGGCATAAACATCTACAAACAACGTGAATAGTGAATTGATTGAGATTGATAGTAGCGTGGCTACTCTTGTCTTGTCTTGTCTTGTCCCGATGATTGTTCTCTTGTACAAATTGTCTTGCCATGTCTTGATTGTGCACTCATGTTATAACTGCCATGTCATGCATACTAAACTGCTAGGTTGCTAGTTGCCTTACTTTCAGTTTCCTTGCCCAAGTCTTTTAGACTTGCTGACATGTGCCCCTTTACTCTTTTGGGTGACACATGTTAGATCCTGAGCCTGAGTACCTTGTTAAGGACGAGGTGTTTGCTGACGCCGAGCTCGAGCTTGTGTTTGACGGGGAGTACGTGGACACTGGGGACCAGTCCTAGTGTCTTCGTTGTGTTTTACTTTTGTTAGACAGTTGTTTTGTTATCGGTGCGTAGCACCCATACTTTGTTATGTCGTTTCTTTGTTGGCCTTGTTCTGGGCCTTTAGACTCTTTTCTTTTAGCCTGGTGGCTTTTCTGGATGTTGGACTTATTTTCTTGTTGGACAATTTATGAGATGTGAGATTTTATTTCAGTCTCTCCTTGTGTTATTATTGTTATTCCGTTGTGGTTACAGGGACCTGCTTATGTATTTTTGACGCTTATCGGGTTTGGGGCTTCACAGCTCCACTCTCGTACGGACCTTCTCACGTCTCGCCTCCATTTTAGGGAAGCGGGTCGTGACAGACGCTCCTCTCTAGTTTTCTTATTTTTGTTGTCCAGGTATCTTTGGTGTAACCATGTGGAGATTAAATTTCGATGCTCAGATGGGAGGATACAATACTTACTCGGTTGTGGTTTGTGAGACTTGTGGGATGGCGGGGCATGTGTATTATGATTGCCCATTTACGCTCGAGAGCCTCCCCCTACACCAAGGCCAAACATTTTCCCACAACCTTAGCCCAAACACCTCACATCTATTTTCTCAACCTTATATCCCTCCACCAACACAAGAAGAATCAAACCTCGTGTCTCTCCTTGAAAGTGCCATGTTTAACCAAGGCCAAATATTACGAAACTTGATGGTACCAATCATCGAGTCTACACCGAGGAGAGGGGATGAAGGAGAGGATATACCTACTTTCATGGTTGAGACTACCATGCCGTCGGCCACCATAAACACATCTCATGCCGATCCCCCCATTTTTCCATCACTACCACTTGGATGACGAAGCATTTTTTGATGATGATAGTGAGGATGGGGAGATTTCTCTAGGATCTGTGGGAGAGTCTTCTTGTCTTGATTTGGATACCCCACATGAGTCCTATGAGTGGACCGAGGAGTTTACAGAGCTTATGCATAAGGGCGAGGAGGATGTGCGTGAGGACGAGGACACGATGACCACATACGAGGGGTCCGCTCCACATCCACCTCCATAGCCATCTCTGTCACAGCTTTCTCCTTGGTCGGTGGTCAACCATGAGGATGTCATTCAGGACATCGGGTAGACGGTGGAGTATGAGCATATCATCGAGGAGGACGTGCATGAGGGCTTGGATACGATGGTCCACTCCATGGAGCCCTGAGTCACATCTACCTTTACCGTCGCTCTCCACTTCTTCTGCGGCTGAGCATCTACTTGAGCATATTGCCACTATTCAGGGAGATTTTCATACTCACTCTCACTCCACTTTTGAGTCTCGATTTTCACTTCCTATTTCTTTAGACTCATATATTTTTGACGCACCATATCTCTCGCAGGACACAGGATCTACTTCCCTTGAGGTATGCTGCGGTGTGTCACCACCTGGAGAGCCACTTCTCATGGACAGCGAGGATTTGGTCGTCGCTAGTACAGAGGATAGCGAGCCATTCTCAGGGAGTATTCGTCACCCTTTATTATTTTTCCATCTTATGTTGACGACTATCTCTGGGATACATTTATTTTGGGAAATAATTTCTTGCCATGGGCTAATGCACCTCGTCCTTTGCAGGTCACAGGTGGATACCTACTAAGGATGCTTGGAGGTGCATTGCTTGGGTCAATTGGCACACGTGGCACAACGCTTCTGGCGGAGCCACAGAAGGAGCAGTTAGAGCAGCTACCTGCCCCACTTCAGATCTTGGATCCGCCTATGCTCAGGTGTATCCTAATCCAGTAGTGTAAAAATTTACCGCTTTCTAGTTTAGATTTGAATAATCTCGTCTCCTCTCATTAGCGAGGGGAGCGTATCTAGGATTTGCTTTTACATATTAATAAATCTTCATGTCGTGCCCTTCTATCATTTCACCCTCATCCTCTTCCGAGGAGAATGAGCACACCGTCTCTCCTGCATTTTGATTTCTTTCTTTTCTTTTCCGATCTTCCCCTTGCATATTTCTGCATCACATTGATCATATCATTTCGTTGGCATTGTCATGTTCAGCTTGGGGGAAATCGATTTGTGTGCATGTTTTCGCGTGTCGTTGTTGTGTGTTTGTGTCTAGGTGTTCTTTTGTCGTGTTTTATATCTTTTATTTGAGTGTTTCTTTTTCTTTATTTTTTAGTTTCGCTCATGTGTTTTTCGTGTTTTTCATTTTTTGTGTCGGTGCGTAACTCCCCCCCATTTTCATTGTCCTCCAGTATTCACTACTATTGCATTGAGGACAATGCAAGTTTTAGCTTGGGGGAGTCGCACTTCATGCGTCATTTGTCTCTTTTTCTTCTCTATTTGAGTCGTTTTTCTCCGTCTTTTTCTCTCCTTCTTTTTATCTCTTTCTCCTAGAGATGAACCCTATGATGAATCGCCACAAAATCACACACACCTAGCATGGCATCGATAATCACATTCACTAACCCTAGGATATCGAGTCCTCTTGCATTTCATGCATCGTGGGTCCACTTAGCTTTTTGTGAGTCGTGCATCGTGCCTAGCTGTTTGGTGTGCTTCTGCTTTGTGATTTTACTTTATATACCTGTCCAGGAATGACCCCTAGATTATCATGCTTCGATTTGAATATGCGGTATTTGTTTCTCCTGTCTGCTTCTGCATGCTATTTATATATCGTATGCTTCATTTCGCATGTGTCGGGATTCCACAATTAATGACTAGGATAACCCATTTAGCCCATGCTCTAATTAGCGAGAATAGTTTCCTTTGCCCAAGTGTTTAGATTCCGATTTCTTTTTTGTTTTACTTGGTGCAAATCCCCTCGTCGTGTACCGTTCTCCCACTTGGGAGAGTACACATGTATATATCCCAAAAATCCAAAAAAAGAGAGAAAAGAAAAACCCCAAAAAAAAGAAAAGAGAAAAAAATATGTATATCCAAAAGGCAAAAAAAATACAAATACCCAAAACCCAAAAAAAATTCCAGTGTGAATATTTTTTCCTTCTTGTCGAGAATAATGGGAAGGCGAGAATTTGCACCGAGTGTCCTACTCCACATCATCTCAACCCCCATCGTTTTCGAAAACACTTGGATTAGGAACTTTTTAGCTATTATCTAGGCTTTAGTGTGGTGATTTCCTTAACCATAGTTGTGGAGTCCCCGACGCATGATATGTTTCGATTCTCTCTCTATTCTCATGCATGCTTGAACTACATATATTCACCGCCTTATTCAATTCGAATTGATATTTGGGTCATTTCCTGGGTTTGCGTATATCGAGCTTTATCGCACATCGTAGATAGTGACACAGACTGCTAGCTCAAGACCACACTCACTCGCGCTTCACTGCGTGGGCCCACGGCACTTGTCTGGACTCGTATTCCTGGGTTTAGTGATGTGATTTGGCGTTTGCTTGCTTGGTGTGTCGTTTTCGATTTTGTTGGCCCTGACGGGCGATCTAGGATATAGAGTTTTCTTTTTCTCTCTTTCTCTCTATTTTCCCCTCCAAGCTCCTACTCTCACTCGTCTTCCTCGAGGACGAGGAAGAGTTCAGCTTGGGGGATTTTGACGTGCGTTTATATTTCATATATTTACGCACATTTTCTTCCGTGTTTTTCCGTATTTTACCGCCATCTTATATTCGTTTTCTCGTGTTTTCTGGTGTTTTCTTGTTTTCTTTCACTTTTCCGTGTTTTTTGTATTTTGTAGGAATTTTCAAGCATTTGGGACATAAAACGACGATATCATGAGTCCCCGGAGCAACGGGAGGAGTCACGCGTGATCCAGGGGGTCAAACGACGAAGATCGCATCTTTCAGCCCCTCACCCGACCGGTTGGTCACTTCCAACCGATCGGGTGATGCACGCGTGCACCACCCGGACACAAGTTGGAGCGGCCAAGAAGTCACCCGGTCGGTTCAGTGACCGGTTGAAACGCCCCAATTCTCGGGAATTTGGAGCTGAATTCCAACCGATCGGGTGACATCTCACCCGAACGGTTCATCTGTAGCCGCATCGCCTCAAAGATCTAACCGACGGCTCCACCCGCTCTCTTCAGTGACCGGTTGATGATCCCGAAGCCCGATAGCCAAGCAACAAGCGGCTCACCCGATCGGTTGATGTTTCAACCGATCGGGTGGCCGTTTCTTCCGCCTTTGCACGCTGCTGATGCACTCATTGAAGATCTGCTATCATTCCAGAGGGATTTTGGGTGATCTCTTATTTTTCTAGCGTCTGCATCGTTGTTAGCTTTCCAACGATAGGTCGCAAGCCCAAATCCGATTTTTCTAGATTTTTCTGGAATTTTCTGAGCGCAGCTATGTGCTGAAATTGGCTGCTGTCTAAAATTTCACTTCAACCGATCGGTTGGGAGTCCAACCGATCGGTTGAAGTCAATTTCAGCAGTTTCGTGCTCTCTGTTTATTCCACCCGATCGGGTGAGTTTTCACCCGATCGGGTGGGCCTGTTTTGACAGTTTTGAGTGGGTTTCGGACCCGAACTGTTAGGGTTTTTGAGGGGCTTATAAATGGAAGTTGGGGGCACGATTTGGGGGAGTTCTTCCTCAGTTTTTCTAGGGCTTTTTGCCCATTTCTCTTGTGAGTTTAGATTAGTTTAGATTAGGTTTTTGGTTAATAAATCTTGTATTGGATTGAAGGTTCAAACTCAAGATAAGTATTTCTTTCTCTTGTTTTCCATTATTTTGTGTTGTATTTGTTTTGCGTCATGATGGATGTTTGTATGTCTTTTGTGTTGTTTGTTTATATGTTTTTCATCATGGAGTAGTGTTTGATGAACCCTAATACGGGTTAGGATAGGATTGATGCTTGGAAATTTACATTTGGCTTGGTTGCATGGCATGTGTTCGATGAAATGTGTCAATGGGGATTTCTAGCAATCTGGGTCCAATTCGTACGGCAACACACTAGTTGTGTTGGGGGTTGGGGTCCGGTGCTTGTCCAGTCAAGATCCGCTTCGATGTATTGCTAGAAATCACATTTGACCTATTTGGCCATTAGGGTTACGCGGGGGCGTTTCATTATCATTGGCGGGAGAAAGACCGCCTCTGACTGTCGGGCCAAGGGGGAATAAACTTGGCGGTTGACTCCCTAGCCATAACTCACGCCCCTAGCGTAGACATCGAGTCCTCGCGCGTGGGAACGGCTTGGACAAAATGTTGGGAGTTATCATTGTGGCCTTAATGCTCCCGGTTGCGGAAGGTGTTAATGGACATGGGAATGCCCACCGTCCGAAACCGGGTAGACCTAGCGTACTAGGAACTGACCGGAATATCGGGCCATAAACACTATGTACCACCTTTTGGGGCAATGTCTCACCCTGGGTCAAGTCAAATGCCAAGCGTCATGAATGCTCTAGCCCGTGTTAGTGGGGATTCATTTCGTGTCGTTTTCATTTCTTTCTTTTATTTCTACACTTCCACCCATATCATCCGCGTAGCCAGCACACAACCTAGGTGAGGTTAGTAGCCATTCAAGCCATCCACCTCCCTGAGTTCGATAAACCCGCACCCTACACTAACCGTGCACTTGCGGTAAAACGACACCGCGCCCATACCGTAAACGGGGCGCCGGTCAGCGAGATGAAAATCCCTAGGCTCCAAATCAAATGCGGGCGGCTACGAGATGAAACGAAGCCTCTAATAATGAGAACGGGTCGGGTTCAGATTTTCTTAGCCCTATAATGCGGACCCGGGTGCTTTTTTTATTTTTTATTTTGTTTTTTAAGGCGTGCCTTATGTTTTATGGCGCGCCTTGTGTTGCCATGGCGTGCCATTGCGGCGTGCCACCTTAAAGTGCCAACTTGGGCATTAACGGGGCGTGAGGGTGGAGCCTTGCCGCCATGGCGTGCCATGGCATTGCCGTGGCGAGTTTTTTAGAACAGAGCCTAGTACATATGTAAGCACTTGTAGTAACTATACATGGTTTGAATTATAGTGTGATATGATTGGGGTAGTTACTAGAATGGATAGATATTTTTAGTTAGAAAGTTCGAGGAAGGACTTTGCTCTAAGGTGGATAGAATGTAACGGTCGCTTTTTGATCATGTGCTTTTCGTGCACGTACTTTATTTTTCGTACGTGTATTTATTGTAACCTCCTCTTGTATCCCAAACGCACGACGTTATATATCGTTGTGACCCCCGGAAAGAGTAGTTATTTGTAGAATTTTTTATGAACGTCATTTCACGGGTCGTTCTCCCACAAATCAGCTTTGATTGAAGGGGTGTCGTAATTTTAGACTTCGATGTTTGACCTTTTTATTTTTAGTACCATTTTCCATTAACCAAGCACGTGACCGATCACCGTAGTCTCGATCCTCTCGTTGACGCGGTCGTCCCGATATTTTTCTTGTATTTATCGGACACCGTTAGGCTGGCCTTTCACTCTAATCATTTTTAATCTCTACTTAACCCTAATCAAACCCTAACTAAATCTAATTTAATCTAAACCTAGAGGATCCTACGTATCACATGATATCTTGCTTAGCTACTTGCCACACTAGTTGTACCCTCTCCCCCTCTCACACACTCTCTCTAATCAAGCCTAAGTTTACCCCTTTTCTACCCATTTTAGCAATCATCCTCATATTATCGCACCTTAGGGTTTCTCTCTCAAAAACTCACGCCAGCTGCCATTCCCCCTAGAACTGTCGCCGACCCTTGCCTCAACCCACCTCCGGCTAGCTCAGGCCACAGTCACCGACCAAACGCCGGCCATCCCTTCGGCATCCCCCATTCCTCTACATAAGCCGCGGCCTCCCCTCAAAATAGCCGAGCTCCCCTCCTCCATAAGCCTGCACAGCTGTCCTCCCCTTGCCTAACAGCCCGCTGCAGCACCTCCCCAAAAACCGCCGCCGGCCCCCACCTATACTGCCGCCCCCTATCACCCCACGACCAAGCCCCGTAGGCCGATGGATCCGGCCCCTCCTCCACCTTTAAACCGCCGGTAAACCCCCTAAAATCTGCCGCTCTTCTCCCCAAACGTTGCCGCGGCCACCCTTCATCCAGATCCGGCCACCTTCCCCTATATCTTACCGTCTGGATCCCCAAAACTGCCATTTCTCCACCCCAACTGCCGTTCACCTCCTTCACTTACGGCCTACAAGTAGGCCAAGCCCCTTGCTGCCACACTACCTCTCGCGGCCACCTTCGTCGATGTCTGTTGCCTCTAGTTGTCGCTGCAAGCCGTAGTCCACCGTACCCTTGCTCGCTGCTGGAATCCAACCCTTGACGTCGCTACCCAATGTCAGTATAGCTTTCGAGTCGTGTTAAGGTAACCCCGATCCGTAGGAACCTACACCCGACTGTTTAATAAGATAAAAATCGTAATTTTCCATGTCTTGGATTAAATCACTAATTGAAGTTAATAATACGGGACTGTAGGTTGGTGATTGTTTTGGCACATAGGAAGATATGAACCACTGTTGAACTGAGAATTCGGACGTTATTTTAGGCAAGTGAAACTTGCTCAGTTGATTGTTAGGCCATGTTTAGGCCATTCTATGATTTTTGTGTAAAAGAGACTAAGCAATGAAATGATAGTCGCCTAGACACCATGCTTGATCTAGCTTGACAACGAAGCTAGATCCGACACCTAGACTTGATCTAGCTTGACAACGAAGTTAGATCCGACACCATACTTGATCTAGCTTGACAATGAAGCTAGATCCGACACCCTTGCCATGTTCATGCATATTACATGTCATGTTTAAATTCGATAAACCATACGCATTCAATAACTGTTTTATACTATAACTATTGCATATCACATGCCATATCATGCATTTAATGTATTGTCATGAATGTGTAGCATACACTACTAATGAAATGTAAGCTGCGTCGAGTAGGATTTTGACTCCTACATCATGAATGAGGCTAGGTGCACCCCTATGCCAAATAAAGAACAATTCCTGGCTCGTGTTCCAGAAGCATGAAATGTATAAACACTTCCTGGCTCGTAATCCAGAAGATGGGCACCAGTCCATACACACGTGGAGGGGTAGGGTTAAGAGATCACTTAGCATAGAAGTGTGCCAGTATAGCAAATTCAGCTGAAAGGCGTAAACCCTGTCCACATCGTGAACGCATGTTTTACTGCTTTTCATGAAATATTGTTTAGTAGCTTATTGCTACGACGTGTCATGTATCGTAAAATATCATGTTCATCTTAAACTGTTGCATTCATGAAATAATATGCCATGTCATCATTTTTAAAACTGCTAAGTTGCATTTATCTTATAACTGCTATATTTTACGTTTCCTTGCACAAAAGTTTCTTTCTTTTACCTTTTAGAGACTTTTGCTGACATGCGCCCTTTTCTCTTTAGGTGTCGCATGTTAGGTTTTGAGTCTGAGTTAGTTGCTGATGTCATGCTTGAGGCTTTTGCTGACGTCCAGTTCGAGTATACCGAAGAACAGTCTTAGTCTCAGTTGGAGACTTCTTCTTTGTTGCTGTTGTTTCCTAGTTGTTGATGTTAGGTTGTTTGGTGCGTAGCACCTATCTTGTTTTAGTTTCGGCCATACTTGCGGCCTTCTTTTCAGACTCTTGTACCTTATTTTATGACTTAATCTCTGGATTTTTTGAATAAAGAATGGATGTTGTTGAATGTTGGTTAATTTTACCTGCTTCCATTATTATTACTGTTGTTATTGTTTCTTTTGCAATGCAAGAATCTACGAATGGATGAACACACCGACGCTGATCAGACTGTAGCTTCACGGCTTCAAGTTTAAGCAGACCTCTTCGCATCTCGCCTTCCGTACTTGGGAAGCAGGGCGTGACACTCAATTACATGACTTCAATAATCACCAGAAATCTTTCTAAAAGAGCAGAAATTTGCAAAATCATCCACCCCAAGCAGCAAAAACATCAGCACTTTGCAAAAGTATACTAATTCGACATAGCAAAAATGTGATTTGCCAAATAACATTGACACACCAGATAGTTTCAATAGACTTTGAGATTACAAACTCAGTTTTGGTTATTGTACAACAGAGCTCAAATCTGATGAACCTCCAGAAAGCTGATAGAAGAAAAATCTCACCACTCTATACCCAATAAGGAAATGTCCTTCTTACGTAGCTAATACACAATGATTATCATAACTAAAGCACAATAGTACAGCATTGTAAATTATCATTGGAATTGCTTCATTACACGCAGTCAAACTCACCAACATAAGCTCCTACCGCCTCAAACCTCGCCACCTCCTCATCGAGCGCTGATCGCTCCTTATTTTACACCTTTTTCTGCATGTTTTCATGTCATTTTGATCGCCCATATTGCATTTTTCACGATTATTTGACGATATCGCATTGCTTTTCATTATTTCTCGTTTTTGTCGTATTTCAGGAAATATGGAGCGATCTAGAGCAAAAATGAGATCAAGGGACTTTCACGCGCACCGAAGATTGAGGTGCTAGCAGCGCTAGAGGATGAGCAGAAGAGGAAGAAGTTCGATAGAATCGACGAGGAGGCGAGGATGAGAAGAAAGAGCCACAGAAGTAGCTCACTCGGTCGAACAGACAGTTCACTCGGTCGAGCGAAGGAACGTGATCGGCCAAGTACAACGGATACAGGAGCACGTTGAGTCAAAGTCCACTCGGGCGAGTGAGAAATGTCACTCGACCGAGTGAATAAATCCACTCGCCCGAGTATGACAGGGTTTTTCTCCTTAAAACTTAGCCGACTTACTGGAATTTGGAGAAGACCCACTCGGCCGAGCAAGAAAGCTCACTCGGCCGAGTGAAGAAGACCACTCACCTGAGTGTGACAGAGCACAGACCCCCAAAAACCCCAGTTTCTCTGCTTTTCTTTGGGTTTGTCACTCGGCAGAATGACATGTTCCACTCGGCCGAGTAGCGCAGTCCGACTGTGTCGCGAATTAGGGTTTTGGGCTGCACCAGGGGCAAATCTGTCAGGATTTTCTGGACGATTTTGACTTGTATTTAAGGCTAGTTTAGTTCCTAGTTTTGGGGAGAACTTGAAGTTAATTTTGACGGCTATTCTTATTGTAATTCTCAGCTGGAGATCAAAGACGCGTGATTTGGTTTGTTCTTCCTATCTAAATTTCTAGTTTTTATGAATTGTTTTCTCTCAATCATGAATTGTGCTATGATCTTATTCGTTATTTCTGAGATTGCTCCAGAATCAAATGAGATGCTCCAGAATCAAAGAGGGATAAGGCTGGTGTAGATGCTACTAAGACGATACCTAGAGTATGATAAGGTATACTTAGCAGTCTATAGTAAAGCGATGAGCATCTAGTTAAAGTAAGGGATGATAGTCTTAGATGTTACCTGTGATTACTGGCTTAGTCGCCTCAGCTTCCTCAGCTATCAAGGTGAAAGCTTGGTGCTTTGGCTGGGCCTGTTGGAATGCCTTCTGCTGTGGGAGTAAAGGTGGTCCACGAGATGTTGATCTAGAAGCACCCGTTGTCAGAGTCACTTGCTTGTTGATGCGATGTAGGCAGTCTTTGACAAAGTCTTCAAATGATCCACAGGCCAAGCATTGGTTCAGCAGTAAACATCAGTCCTTCTTGACATGCCCCGGTCGGTTGCAATGGAAGCACGTCATTGTGGTTCGATTGTTGTTCGGAGGAGCAGCTGGTCGGTTGTTGGCTGGAGCAGCAGGACGGTTGTGGTACGGAGCGGCATGCCTCTTGAAATTGGTAGTCAGCATCGGTCGAAAGTTGTTCCTCAGTGGTTCCATCGGACGCTTTTCTTGGGCTGATTTACGTTGTTTATTAACAGCCTCATGGTTACGGGCAGCTTCCAGTATCTTCTCATAGCTGGTCAAATCGGTAGAGGTCATTGAAGTTTGGATATTGAAGTTCAGAACTTGGCGGAACTGGACGACATGATCTTCAGGATTCTCGACCATGTGAGGGGCGAATCTGCTGAGCATGGAGAACTCAGCATCATATTCGTCAACAGTCATGAATTCTTGCTTCAAGTTGACGAAACATTGTTGAAGTTCCCTTTTTGCTGTCTTAGGGAAGTACTTCGCATCAAATCGTTCGCGAAATATGGACCAGGCAATAGGTTGCATTATATGCTTCTCTTCAGTGTCCCACCAGTTTCGGGCATTGTCAGTTAGTTGGAGCCTGGCTACCTCTACCCATCCTGCCTGAGGGATGCGAGCAGTGCTCAAGTTGTCTTCAGTGCTTCATGCACATTCTTCCGCTTCAAGTGGGCATTCCTTCCCAGAAAATGTCTTGGGATGCATTTCACGGAATTGTTTAACTCTAGCGTCACCTCAGAAAGGAGGTTGAGGTTCACGCTCACGGATGTGATGTTGGATTTCCAACATCTCTCTGATGATTCCCATAATATCATTCTCAGTGATGCCAATGGCATTTCTGGTGTTGGGTCGACCTGCCATGCTGCAAAACAAACCACAAGGTAAGTTATGAAAAAAGTTTATTCTAATTGTACACTTAGATATTAATGTCGTTTAAACCGATCTTAAAGTATTCGCAAAAGCAAGACATGGATGTGCCACCACTAAAACCTGTTACACCCATCTTACTATTCTACCGGGAGCAGGACGCGAGCGGGTCGGCAGTGTGCTTAAAACAAAGAGGCGAACTTTTTTCTTTCCTTTTTCTTTTCTTCCTCCTTGGTTTAAACACACTAAGCGTCTGTGTAAACTTGCATGCAAATTTAAGAAACAGCTCAAACAATATTATTACATATCCAGCGTACAGAATTTAAGATACATTTTCGGCCTAGCATGGCCAATACAAACAAACACACAAATTACATTATTAAAATAGGAAATGCTGATGCGAAGGTACAAATGTTCTAATCCTCTGAGGACAGGTACTCCACGTACTTGTCAAGTGCTGGCTCGACCTTTACTGGAATATCTTCCACAAAATCACTCTTAATACCTAATGGACATTTCATAAAACAACAATTGAAATGCCCGGCAGCGAGGTTTACTCGGGGAAGTAATTTTTGCAAAATAAAGATTAAGTATTTAAAATTGTTCCAAGCTAAACTTAAAGTCAAGCAATAAGTTTAATTTAAAAGAGATATAGCAGTTAAACATTCGCAATAATTTGCAACTCGCAGCAATTAATCATTTGATAGCAATTTGCAATACTATTAGCAACCTGTAACAATTTGACATTTGATATCAAAACTGTAATATTGTTAGCAACCTGTAGAAGAAGAGGTTAGAGCAATATTTAATGACCAAGCTATACGAGTGCTAAGTCCATGTCCAAGAGTACGAGAGATGACTAACATGTGCACTGTGACGGGAGCTAATCTGTGACGCTACTCACTGACCCCATAGGGTGGCGGTCAAGCTCTAACCTCCATAAGTGGTGAAGGTATTCGGTTGGGTGCATCCAGTCACTCCGTAACACTTGTGACCATATACTACCCTAATCCCACGGGTCAAGTCAAGTGTCGGGTCAAGGTACGTGTACTATCTATTTTAAAATTCAATCATATGAATTCCATCAGTTGTCCAGTCTGTTCTATTCAATTTGCATTGTATTAGATGCATATGATGTCTCATCAGTCCATTCAATAATCTCAACCAATTTCACAGTTTTGTGATTTAGTTAAACAATTATACGAAGCTTAGAAATGCACAATAATTTAAAGAAACGAGCATAGAAACGGTTTTAACTAAGAAAATGAGGATAAATAAGTTTAAAATATTGTTCTAAGGCTAGTAGACATTTTTCAAGATCTTAAAATAATTAAAGGGGATTTTTCTTAATTTTTACGACCTAAAAACTAATTTAGAAAACGAGAAAACGATTTTTCATTATATTTCAAAGATTTCTCTATGACAAACCATACATCGGAATTATTCCAAAAAGTGGTCCAAATGACCGTCTCATCTAGTACTACGACATATATTTTTCTCGTACTCAGTGTACGTGAAAATCTTGAGTTACAAATTTATAAGTGAAAATAGCTATATTAAATTTTATCTTTAAAAATTTACCACAAGAAATGTACTTGCCTTTTGACGATGAAACCAGCGTCAATGTGCATGTTTCGTCGTTTCGGATTTTTTTGGGCCTTCCCTTGAATTTTTCTGAGTCTTGTACAATTTACTATGAATTTATTATGATCAGCCCTTAATATATTAATATATATATGTACGTATTTATATACATACATATATGCATATATGTATTCGTACACATATTATAACTCACACTGCTGGGGAGCGGGGGGTTCACAACGGCGACCAGGACGACGTGTCGTTGTGGCGAGGTGAACGCGGGGGTGCGACGGAGACGCTAAGGACGACGATGAAGGCGTCGGTGATGTTGGAGGAGTGGCATCGTGGCGAGGCAGATGCGTGGCTGTGGAGGCAGCGGCATGGCACACGCAGCTGTCATGGGGAGTGGCGCTCGAGCTGCGGGGCTCGTCGACAGCTTTGGGAAGGGCGGTGGAGCGCTGGAGGAGGGACGGTCGTCGGAGAGGCGAGGGACCTCAAGCGAGCGGCGTCAGTTGGATGAGAGACACAGGAGAGGCAGATGGGTTTGGAGGAGGTGGGTGCCGCTGGGAGCTCGCCGGCGAAGTGGGGGAGGGGAGGCGGTGACTGTGCTCGTGGGGTGACAGCAGCGAGCGACGATGGGCGGGCGGCGCTCTTGTCGCCGTGCAGAAGAGAGGGAGGGGGTGTTGGTCGAGATGGGAGGGAGAGGGGATGGTTGCTTGCGGGCTGCCGTGGGCTTCGTTGCATGGAGATGGAGTGAAGATGAACGTGAGAGTGGGGGAAATATATAGGGTTTAGAAATTAAAAATAAAAAAAGTTTATAAAATACTAAAAATATTAAATTGCATGATAAATGAGGGGTTGAGATCCACAATTTTTGGATCTGAACCACCCATTCGGTGAGTTAGGAGGGTGGTTAGGGTATAAGTAAATGGTAATTGGGTAATTAGTAATAGTAAAATGTAATTAGCGACTGTAATTAGTAAAAACGATGTAAAACTACGTCGTTTTCCCACACGACTCCAAAAAATTACCAAAACACAACCATAGATTCGTATCGTCGTGAGGATCATGAATGCGAAGTCCATTACAGAGTTTGAGCTACAGAGATACGAGTTTTGGGCCAAAACGTTTGGGAGGCGGGTTTGCAGGTTCTAAGCCGATTTGACTCCTGAAAAATACGAAAATAATGCGGGGAGTACTAATCGACTATAGAATCATACTATAAAAGTTTGAAATCGTTTTGATAATATTTGTATATATAATTATTTGATACGGCTATATCAGTAACAATTGAATATAAAATATTATATAATTTATTTAGATGTATTTGATGATACCCAAACTTACTAAGATATACCACAACTACTGTGATGATTCAAATTATTTTTATAAAGGATTTTGAAATCATTTTTGATATAAAACTTCAGACAAACCATTTTAAAATACTTTAAAAATATGAAAATACATGAAATACGTAAATAGGCGTATCGATGAATACGCCGTCACACTTTTACATTGATTAACAATCTTGGCTGAGAATAAACTAATTTCAGGAATATTTTTCAAAAACATATAAATTAAAACTAATTTTTATTAGATGGGTACAAAAGTTACGATGATAACTAGGAACATTACTAGCATTTCACTGGATTTTGGATCAAGTAGTTATCTTAAAGAAACAAGATTTGTTTAACAATTCAAATCAAATAAGTTTGAAGTTAATTGTTCCCTTTCATGAAATGCTTTAAAATTAACTGGTAATTTTAATTAACTAAGAATTATCAAATAAATTCTAATAATAAAAACCACAAAAAATTAAATTAGCAGCAATATATTCTTTGTTATAATTTGATAATTGCTTGCTGCATCTTTGAATTAAGTAGAAGTCTTAATTAATTAATGTGTTAATCAATTAAGGGTTCTTTTTAAAACTACTAATCAAATATGGATTCTCAATTATGATTTGATTCTAAGTTGAATATTTTTTACAAAAATAATTTAAAGCTAAATCAGAGAAAACACCACTAAACTATTAGGGGCAATAGAACTTTAATCCTAGGACTATCATTGTTTAATATTATATCCCCCTAAAAGAGATGTCGTCAATTTGTCTATTATATCAAGCATTAAAATATACATATTTACCCCCACCCCCACCTCCTCCTCCTCATAGCCTCCACCCCTTTTTCATCAACAACAACAACATCATCATCATCATCTTCTTCTTCTTTACCAACCTTCCTTCTCCCCTACCAGATAAGGCTCTTAAATGCTTTTAACTTCAATAAAGCATTAGTTCTTCTTCTGCAACCTTCCTCTCTCTTTCTTTGGTTCAACTAAGAGAATTAGATTAAGACATCCAAACCAAGATGATGGATGTCTGGTGTCGACGGACAAGACATGCATTGAATTTGATTGTACTTGGAGAGAGAATGATGGTCACTTACCTGAGATTGCGCCACGTGGACGACATGGGCTAGGCTGAGCTGCTGGTGCTGGTCTCGAGCAGCGAAGTCATCTTAAGGACATTGGGGGGCAAGACATGGACCATGAGGTCGGGTTGTCCCTGTAGGGATATGCTGAGATCGGGTCTGCCGACCCCTTGAGACAGGTCAGGAGGTCCCTGACGATGTGTCCATTTGACGTGTCGAGAGATCCCCGTCGATGGGTCCCATTTGACGTGTTGGGTTAGACTCCTCTGCTAATGGGCCAAAACCACTGTTAAAATAGGTATCTACAATTTTATAATAGTATAGATATAGATTACAATTATATTATAATATAGAATTGTGATTTAGTTGAAATGCTAGTATAGATATTAATTATTGAACTAAACTGATTAAAAAAACTTCAACATGCTGCCCGTTTTGACTAATCAAATCTTTAATGAACTAAAATTAAATTATAGTGAGTCTGAACCTAATCGAGCCCTTATTGAGTCGATCTCGAGCTCGGTACTAGTAATGATGAAGCTTGTTAGTGTTGAGAATCAATCTCTATAGTGGAGGCCATAGGTCATGTATAAAGATTACGATGGATACGAAGGGTCTTTTACAATCATGGTGGATACCAAAGGTCCTAATACCAAAGGTCACAAGGCTTATTCATAACACTTCCCCTTATCCATACATCATTGTAAACTCGACATATGAATACTGCAGGATTCATAGTGCATATGAGTATCACAAGGTGTGGGTACTTCTGGATCCTAGTTTAGAGACTATAAGTCTGTTTAACTTCCCCTGATCTGTGGATATCACTAGGGGTGGTTACTTCTGAATCTAGAGTTAATGTAGTTGCGTCGTTAAAACCTTTGGCTATGGAAAACCCAGTGGAAACCCCATGGTTAAGAAAAACGAGTACAGCTCTACATTTAACTCCACCTGATCTGTACAAGCTTCAGGCTTGCAGATCTCCTAGGCATCTATACATCAATCTCATCTACAACGTTCTGAGAAAAAAATTACAAACTACAAGCATCAATCATCTATACTAGTATCTCTCATATATGGCAGCTATTGAATCCAACGGAGCTCCTTTGAAGATGTGTGCTTTGTCTCATCATCTTTGATGTAGACTTCTCAAGGATGAGCTAGGGAAGTGGCATGGTCTGCAGACTCGGTAGATAGCTCCACGTCTCTAGTCTCCGAACCAGTTGTAATTGTGTCTGCGAGTTACTTCAGGGCGTAGCTATGCATACTCTTGATTTGCTTCTTGGATGATGAGCTTCTTGGAATGGTAGGATGATATTTTCTTTAGTCGCATGCTTCGCAGATTTCCAGGATGTGGTCTGTCCTTCAAGGTGATCATCGCAATGATTTATTATCTGCATCTGCAAATACATTTAACATGGAGGATGATCCTTTATAGTAGTGACCCTTGGAGGTAGTGCAGAAGATGCGTAGCTCCGGTCTAGTGACGTGGTACAGGCGCTGCACTGTATCTGGCTAAATAGATTTACTGCCGACGCTATATAGAGAAGCGTGCAGTTGGCCAGATAAAGGAGTGTATCAAAGACACTCAAGTAAGGCACTTCAGGTCCTAGTATATTCTTCCCCTCTTCTAGAGAACGGAAGGGGTATTTATGTAAATCCATAAAACCAATTGGTGTATTTAGTGGATTACAAGTGTCCATATATCTTCATCAACTTCGGGTGTATGAAGTTAAATGTCACATGATTTTCATCTTCTGAATGTTATTTTCAACTTCTTGATGTTATTTTCATCTGTTGGATAATATTTTCATCTTCTGGATGAGAGTTTCATCTTCTGGATGATGTGTTCATCTTCTGGATGAGAGTTTCATCTTCTGGATGAGTGTTTCATCTTCTAGATGATGTGTTCATCTTTTGGATGATAAGTCTGTAAGCCAATATTTTTGCCTATGTCTTTCATATCATATTTGATAGTTAGGCTTAAACAAATATTTCGGTTTTCTCTTCAGGAGATCCGATGAGATTTGAGTCATTTGAAAATATAATCCCAAATCATTTTCTTTTTTCTTTTAAAGATGTGAATACAACCTTTAGTAGGAGTCCTTATATTGATAAGAAACTTTCTTGGTTGAATTTTATATATTTCATAGAATAGACGTCTCAAAGTCTATTCAGACAAGTAAGGAAATTGAGAATAAATCCATAAGGGTATGTTTTCACAACATCCATAGCAGCAAAAACCCAAAATTTTCCTTTGTTAATCGCAGGATTTTCGCAAATATAACTGATACATTAGTTTTATTTGTAAGTGAGTCAAGCTCATCTTACTTGATTACTTCCTGGTTTCAGCGTAACGAACATCTAAGCTATAGCATATTGCTTATATTATACGATTTTATTTATTTATATTTGTGTTTTTTCAATACTCATTATGCACATAGGTTTGATATCTTTTGATATCAGGACTTCTGGTCCAAACACTCCACATTTCATAAGTGAGTCCAGCTCAGCTTATTATTGCATTGTTCCACATTTTTGGCCAATCTCTAGTTTGCTTCAGGTAATAGAGTGTTGAACGATATTTATAAATATCACATTTAGTGTCAAAATGAAACGTGAAGAAGTTGTCGATAAGTGTGTTTTTATCTAAACACCTTCCCATGTACGTACATTATACATTAATATTTCAATTTATTCCCCATTAACCTCTTCCAGAGATTCTGGAAATGGAGAGGATATGGAGATGAGCCCACTTTCATGCGGTGGTATTGTATAAAGGTCTCTAGGAGTATTCCTCTCTTTGAAGCCTCATGGTATATCCTCTCATTCATTGAGGACATCCACTTCTGCTATTGGTGGATTGCATCCATTATCTTTGGTATGTCAATCCTAGCTGGATTTTTAACAGCAGGGATGTGTGATTTTGACAATATTTGGTTTGTCAATAAATATATCCGAAAATTGTTTAACAGTTTCATTAGTGTGGATCTTCAGGATCTCAACACTATTCATGATATCTGAAATGGTCAACTAAGCTTCAAGCTCAGGGATGATGGTAATATCCATGTTGAACCTAATACTGAAAATTTAAAGAGTTCTGAATGTGAAGGATCTTCAGGATCTAATCTTCACTATCGATTCTCTATATGAGACCCATCAAAGCACAACCTTTGAGATGTGCTCTAAATGCTTCCCCCGTTTTGAGTGCTCAGAATCTATTTATCTGGGGTAATTAAGTCCGATAAATAGATCTAAGACGACATTATGATGGTTATAGTTGGTGCTATGGGGATGTGGACACATCATGACACAATCTTTAAGGTGTGCCCTAAACACTTCCCCATTTAGGAGTTCTCAGAAACTGTTTATATGGGGTGATCAGGCCCATGTAAATAGGTTCTAAGAAGGCATTTTGATGGTCTGCAGTGTAATTTCATGTACCCATGCAGTCACCAACAACTGGATTTTTAACGGATGAGTAATCCGTTTAAATCATTTTAATGATTTATTCATATAACCTAGTTTGGGTGTGAACAAAGACTCCAGAAGTGCAACTTTATTCCAGTTGCAAATTATGGTTGATTTCCCAGTATTATCCATTGTTTCCGCCATTTAGTAATGTGTCATATATGCTGTGAAAAATCTGGACTGCGATTGGATAATAGGTTTGATTATGACCATTTTTAGATAATATACAGATGAGTATACTAAGTTATATCATCAGCCCTAAGTGGAGGGTGGATAAGCCCACTTTAATCCCTCAAGTACTCTCAAGAGACCCAAATGTCTTATTAATTTAATGATGATAGAAAATATATCATCTTAAATTCTAATAGAGGAAGTTTTGAGAGTCAATGTCCATGTGTAATGGAGATAATCTCGAAATCATTTTTCCCGTTAAATGGGATAATGAAAATGCACCTTTCTGAAGAAAATTCATGTTCTTCATAATTATAAGATTGGTTAATGATGTCTTACATCATCAATCCAGGGTGGTATATTGTATCGTTCTAAAGTTTAAAACTTGGACGATTCTGGACACTTCAGAAGGTTCCATTTAATTCCTCTTTTCGGATTTAACTAGGAATTTTGAAAATTCATTTGAACACTCAAGTATGGTTTTCAAGGCCATTATAATCTTGAGGCATTTATTAGGATTTCATTTTAACGAATATCCATCGAAGCTTTGTAAGTTTCTTTTTCAGAGAGTACTGAGCATCCTCATATAGAGTATTCGGTCTATCAAAGCCCGAATCTCAAGTCAGACGTCCCAAAATAGTTTTCTATTAGACTATTCATCGGGTGAAATTCTATTAATAACACACGTCTTGAGGTGTCAATATATAATTGTTTGACATATGCTAAAAATAAAGCATAAAATTTTGTAGTAGAATGAAATGCATATAAACAAAAAGAGTTTATAAAAAGCATACACATATTAATAAGTTTAGAAAAATACTCCTATTAATTAGGTTATGGCAACTAATTATAGGTTTTCAAAGTCTATATGTTATCGGAGAATTGCTTAGTATAACTAGCTACATCGAATTTCGTCATTAGATTAGCTTTGTATATATTATCTATGACATAAATTAATGGCCTTTCATATTGCAAATAGCAGTATGGGTCTTACCAAAACTTCTGGATTTGGTCTAGTTTGCCATTACTTATTCCATGTCGAGGTATATCATATCTTCCCTTTCTTTATTTATATCAGGACATCATTTGTCCTAGACTTCCCCTGTTTTTAGTCTTCCATATTGTTATTTATAAGGAAGAATGAATATTAGTATCTATAAGGAGACATTCAAATGAATGAGCGTGTTTCAATACTTACAATTTTAAAATTTATGTGGGACTTTTGAAAGTCCATTTGAATGCTCATGTATGTACTTGAGGGCATTATTTTCGCGAGTCATTCAGTTTTTATGTGGATATATAAACATGCATAAGGGGATAAATACGTGAGTGCGAATATATTTCTCACTTATCTATTTAGCCACGACTAAAGGTGATGCATACAGCAAATATATTTTTAATTTTTGGTTAGAAGGGTATTTACATTCAATTTGAACTTCAGGTTCAATCGTTAATATGGATATGATTTTTAAAATTTTGAAAATTATAATTAATCGTGTGCCATGATACATAATTATAGTTATCGAGTGCATGTATATTAAGTGTGTCATCATAGGGGATCCATATGAAGCATGAAAAAAAATCCTAAGTGATGCATGCAAAATATATAATTACGATCAATTGTGCAATTGATCTTTTGTTATTAAGATGACTTAATTTATTGACTTACCCATGAAAACTTTTGTGGGAATTTAACCCAAAATGAAAATTTTCGTGAGGTACTTGGTGGAAACAGAGGCTTCAGGCCGCTCGCGAAATGCACCGGGTCAATCTGGTCATGTTCAAAAAAAATTAAAATTGAACATGCCCAAAAATATATTTTATTGATATCCCCAAGCAAGTTTATCCCCAAAAAACATTTATTGCATCGTCAATCCCCGCACATTTTATTCCCTGATTTTTGTGAAAATTTTCCAGAATTTTCCAGAAATTTTCTGGATTTTTCTGTAATTTTAAGGGGTTTGGGTAATTTTCTAAATTTATTATATATACAAATATATTTTAAAAGTAAATATATATATATATAATTTCAGAAAAAGATAAATTATTCGGCCTGCGGGCCCGAGGCCACGAGCGTCAGGCCCGTTGGGCTGATTTTTATTTTTCGTTTTTTATAAGGGTATTGGGCTTCTGGCCCAAGTAGCGTGGGGCTCACACTCTCCCTCCTTATCCCTAACCCTAACGCGATTAGGGTTTTGGGGGTTTGCAATAGCCAGTGGCGGCATCGGTGGCTGCCGCCGCCGCAGGCGGCCAGCAGGGGTGTATGGGGGAAGCGGCGGCGACGTCCCCCTACCGGGCGGGAGCCAGCGATCGTCGACCGTCGACCCTGGCCAAAAAAATTACAAACTACTTTTTTGTTGATTCTCCGCGTTTCTAGAATCGAAGTCGCGGTTGAGAGCTTCGAGCCCATCCACGACGTTCTCCTCTGTGAGGGCGAAGAAGTCGACACTAGCATCTACGATGCCGGCGACTGTCAGCGACAAAGTCGGATCTGGCTTTAGGCTGTCTGGAACGGACTTCAGGAAGTCCGAAGTGGATTTCAGATCGGGGATCGCTGTGGTTAGGTGTTTCACAGCAGAATGTCGCCGCTCGAGGCCGAAGGTGGCCGATCTATGTTAGTTCTTGGGTTCAAGACTAACGTTGTTTTGATGATGATCAATGCATTTTGTTAGTGTGCTAATCAATCTTATGTTTTAGTCTCAGTTTATCTTAATGATTATATGTTGATGAGACAAAGCATAATGCTTGGAGGATATTACAAGGGATATCTTAAATACCTCCAAGAGTGATGGTGTGCTCACGCTTGGATGAAGTCATGAAGATCATCTAATGAAGCCAAAGCTTGGAGCATGATGATGGATGTACATCTAAAGAAGCATTGCCAAAGCTTGGAGCTTGATGAAGGGAAGCTCATCAAGGAGTGCCAAAGCTTGGAGATGTTGGGGAGCATCAAGGTATCATGAGCTTGAAGACTTAGACTCTAGGAGATGCATTTTGTAATCCATGTAATTTCAATTATTTGCATTTCTCTTTTTGAGTCTAGGATTATTGCAATACCTTGATAGATGGTCATATTCTCATGCATATGCATTTAACCATCTTAGTGAGCCTTAGGATTATCCTAGAATCCAACCCAATAGGTTCATCTTGCCCAAAGACTCAATTGGAGTCTCTGGCTCTCCAACAGTCGCCTGATGAAGGTTTTACAGTCGAATGGGTGATTCCAGTCGCCTGTCGAGCCTTCTACAGTCGACTGTAGTGCTCAGCTCAAGTCAACATTTTATTGACTCTTCTTGAGCTTTTTGCATCAGTTGACTGATGTTCAATTTACAGTCGGCTGTGTTTCTACAGTCGCCTGTAAATTGGTTGATAGTAGACTGTGTGTATCTAGTATTTTCTGGGCTTCATCTCAATTTGCAAGATAGTCAACTGATGATGTTTTTACAGTCACCTGTATATTTACAATCACATGTGAAATGGCCATCAGTCATCTGAAAGGCGTAAGTGCGAAATATGCATCTCTCTCTGTTTTATTTCCATCGCTGCAGCAGTCGCCTGATGAAGGATTACAGTCGACTGTCTATTTTACAGTCCTCTGTGTAGTCTTCTACAGTCGACTGTCTTGGCTCAGATTATAGCCATTGAGGTTTTTCTAGCCGTTGAACAGTCAACTGTCATTTGTTCATCAGTCGACTGTCTGTGCCGTAAACTGCCAAAATCTAGCCGTTGCAGATTTCTTCCCTTTAGGTTTTTGGCTGGTTTTATTGGCTCTTCTTGGCTTCCTATATATAGGAGAGGGCTTAGTTCATTTAGAACTCTTGGTAAATATTAAATATCTTTGAGAATCAATAGCCACTCATAATCTCTCCCATTCCCTCATTTAGAGCTTCAATCTTATGCTATAGCATCTAAGCTCTAGGAAATTTCTCCAAGGGATTTCAATCTCATTCCTTTTCTTGGAGAACATCGTTCTTCTCTTCATTTCATACACTCAAGTGAGAAGTGTTAGGATTCATTCCTAGAAGAGAGAAAGATCATCAGGTGCAATTCAAGCCTCATCTCAAGCACTTGAGTTTCACTTGCGTGCCTTCTCTTTATATTGGTAAGATTATATCAAGGCATAGGTAAGTGTTGTTTCGTTTTGTTTTTGTTCGAAACCCTAATTCTCTTTGTGAGAATTAGATACTCTCTTTGTGGAAGTTACTCTCTTTGTGAGAGTTTGGTTCTTTCTGTGTGAAAGAACAAATCCTCTGTGTGAGGTCTCTCTGTGTGAGAGTAAGGATCTCTCTTTGTGGAAATCCTAAATCCTCTGTATGAGATTGTATTCACTTCTCTTTGTGGAAATCATAGTGAATATTGATGTGGCTGGACGAACCCACGTTTTGGGGAACTAGGGTAAATACCTTGTGTTTGTGATTGTTGTTGTTGAGCATACTCTCTAATTTTCGCTTCTTATTGTGCTTTAATTTTAGTAACTTTTAATTAAGCACTTTGCTTGCCATTACACTATTCACCCCCCTCTAGTATGTGTGTAGCCCCGCAGGGTCCTTTACAATCTAGGCCGTATCCATCTGTTTAAGGCCATGTCAGGCCAGATGCGAGGGCGATTCAGGCCATTTCGAACCAGATCTCGGCTGGTAGAGGCTGTACGAGGTCGATCGAGGCTGCACTCCAATCCGGCGATCAACGTCTTGATCAAGGTAGCTTGAGGCTGTTGGTGGCCTTACGAGACCGATCAAGGTCGATCTTGGTAAAGCTCATGGTTGTTACATGTGTTCGTCCTTGTGCTTGAGGTCGATTAATGGTAATCAGGACCAATTTGGCCGTCGACTGAATTCATAACCACTCGAGTTTGATTGAGATCAAAATTCATGGTGAGTTTAGGCCAGAATCCAACCGCAATGTTGAGGGGGTTTGACAGCTTCAGGCCGTTGTATTTAGGGGTTGCGGCTTCAAGCCGGCTTTGTCGACGGCTCCAAGCTGTATTCATGGTATCGTAAAAATTTTGATTTTTATTTTCAAGGCAGTACGAACTTTTTGCACAATTTATTTTATGAGTAGGTCTTTAAATCCTAAAAGTTCATGTTTTTGATCTAAAAATTAGATTTAGAGCATTAAAAATGCTTTTGATTTAAAAACAAAATTAGATCTCGGAAATCATGATCATGAATAAAAAAATTGGAATTTTTGCACAAATCTAGAAATACATCTAGATCGAGTGTGCTATGAAGCCATTTTCGTGCATCGATTCCTTTCTCGAGATGTCGCGAAAAATTCGTCAGAGCTTTGTCGCATCTTTTCATTCTCTACGAGCGTAATCGCACTGATAACATATTGAAAATCAATATCTATGGTGGAGGCCATAGGTCATACATACATACATACATACATACATACATACATATATGGGATAAATGGAGGTCAGAGAGCCTAGGAGGGAGTCCCGCTTAGTAGTTGATGTGGCTCCATCTGGTCCCTCCATCAAGACATCATATTCTAGTTAATTGGTAAATGGGCAAAACGTCAATTGTTGCACAATTTTGTAAAAGGCCTCTTCTTTGGTTGCTTGCAGCGTCCCCATGCACCTCTCTCTCCTCGTCATTCGTTCCACAGCTGGAGAGAAAAATGCCCGCCAAAAAAGCTCGGTCTCCTGCTTTCCCTCCCCGGCTCGCATCGACTCAACCCAACTCATCGTGATCCAAAGCAAAAAACGCCGATCTCCACCACTCCCCCTCTCACCCTCGAAGGGGTTTCAATCAATGTGTCATGAGTATAGCTTGTTTCAATATTAGTTTCGAATTTGTCATATTCTTGTATGTGTGCTGCATCTCATCTTCTCTATGCAGCCTTTCCACTTGAAAGCTTGTCCTACTTAATTTTGATGTTGGAAAAGTTTGATTTTTTAAAGAAGAGGGAAAACTTGATGTTTTAAAAGGTAATGTGTTGCATACTCTAATTAGCAGAAGCACTCTGTTTTCCATTGCCTAAAGAGGCCTAGGCATTGGTTGGCTTCTGAATTTTGCCAGTTGTACACGGCGAGCAATTTTGCACCATAGAGCCAAAATTGCTCACCGCGCACAACTGGCAAAAAATTGCTTGTAGAGAAAAATTGAACACGCGCACAACTGGCAAAATTTTTGCTAGTTGTGTGCGACGAATAAAAAAAATTCTGGGAGCAAAATTGCTCATCGCGCACAACTGGCAAAAATTTTACCAGTTGTGCACGATGAGCAATTTTGAACCACAGATCCAAAATTGCTCACCGCGCACAACTGGCAAAAATTTTCCCAGTTGTGCACGGTGAGAATAAATTTTTGTGAACAAAATTGCTCATAACGCACAACTGACAAAAATTTTCCCAGTTGTGCGCGGTGTGCGCGGTAAGAAATTTTGCAGCACAGAGCCAAAATTGCTCACCGTGCACTACTGGCAAAAATTTTGCTTGTGGAGCGATATTGATTACAGCGTACAACTGGAAAAAATTTTCCAGTTGTGCGCGGCGAGAAAAAAAATTCTATGATCAAAATTGCTCATCGGGCACAACTGGCAATAATTTTGTCAGTTGTGCATGGTGAGCAATTTTTCTCCACAGAGATACAATTTCTCACCGTGCACAACAAGCAAAAATTTTTCCAGTTATGCGTGCCGAGAAAAAAAAATTCAGTGAGCAAAATTGCTTACCGCGCACAACTGGCAAAAATTTTGCCAGTTGTGCACGGTGAGCAATTTTGCTCCATAGAACCTGTAGGTGTGTAGGTGCCACTGCCAAACAGTATCAGAAATATCATATTACCAGAAAAGCATCAATTTCGTGGGATTTGGTGCTTCTTATATCTCTCCACTTAATAGTCAATATTGTACTCCACACACCAATATGAACAAGAACTTGAATTTCCATTACTGAAAGAAAGTAACATCAAGATCAATGCTATGGATGCTTGTCAAAATCATATAGAAACCATATCACCCCACACAACAACCCCGCTGCTTATCTGAATGTAGTTTAAAAATGTTGAAAAATACAAAAAATACATGAAGAAAGGGATAGATACTGTCATTGCACAAGAAGAAGAAAAGTACGGATCCCACATCAATGGAAATTTCATCAATGTTTGCAATCATAGAGCACGCGAAAACGACTAGCAAAGGCATCTTAGCAGACTAGCGCCACAATGCTAATAACACCAATATCTAGCCATCAGAGAGCATGCCACAACGCAGCAAACATGAAGAGAAGCAGCCACAAAGTTTGCAAGCTACTTGTAGGATGCTTCCAGTGACATTTTCTGCTGTTATGCAATCTTCTTTTCCTCCACCAATGTTCTGCATCAGCGATTAGGCGTGCCATTCCACAATATCTGTAGATAGCATTCATTGGAAGAACCACATTAAATATTCAAATGGATTTTTCATGTCCCAGATGCAGAGAAACAAGCATCCAACAATGACAGTATTTATTACATGAAAAAAGACGAGTAAAAAAAAAATTAGACAACAAAAATGTATATAACTGGAGGTCAAGTGTGTAGTAATTACTAAAATCCATAACATCAGTTCAAGTGGACTGATACATGATAAGCATGGGGCAATTTACAATGCTCCATGCCTAAGCTGTACTCAAGTATCAAGACTTCAACCAGAGAATTTTATTCTCCATTGCACGTGGCCATAATAGACTAGTTCTATAAATTACTTGTGCATTAAACTTGGAGACATTAAACATTGTATACAAATTTGGTGCTTCTTTTTGCAGTGCACCAGTTGCAGTGCACCAGATATACATTAAATATTGTATACAAATCTGAAGACATTAAACATTGTCTCGGTTGTCTTCAATTATGGCAAAGGCCTTGCCAAATTGTATTTGCTTTCAAATTCAGTTACATCCTACTTATACATTATGAAACATTCCCACATTCAGAGACCAAATTCACAAATAATGTATTAAAGAAAAAGTTCTATCATTTAGCCTCAACCCATTATTCTCAAGTAAGGCAACAATGATAATTTAAAATATGAAAAATAATTTACCTACATGAATATAGAGTTCTTCTTACATATACGAAGCCAACTCAATCTTCTGTTTCCATATCATGGTTTTTCTGCAAAAAAACAATTGGGATGATGAGAACAAGTACAATTACAACTTTATGATTAATAAATTTACTCTCACCTGAACAGAACAATTAGTTCTATAGTGTCCCAATCCATTGCAATTCCCACATTTTCTTTGCTTAACAGCTTGCTTTGACATTGAGGATTCAATCCCGGACTTGAATCTACTTGGAAGCTTTGGACGCCCCTTGCATTTGACCGGACCAACATGATCCCTTACATGGATTTCTTCACCATCCATTAATAATACCGGTGCACTTGACACTATTTCACTTCGATCAGCAATGTCTTCGCCATGATTCATAGAAGACTTTAAATCTTTCTCTACTTCAATGTAAAATTCTTCAAGTAGACTCTCGAGCTTTGCAAGATGCGTTTTTGAAATAGATACCAATTCAAGAATTCTATTGAACTTAGCTCTAAGGGCCCAGACCCTTATAATTCCATATTGCTCCATGTTCTCTCCTTCTCTCCTTGAATTCATCACACTATCATAACCAACATTCCTATGTCGGGCTCCAATGGTCCATCTATGTAATATATATACATCTGGGATTATTTTCACCATATGTAGATGCATGATATACAATACATGCTTACATAAAATCCCATCTGTTTGAAGATCCCACATGTGCATGTGACTTTAACCTCCGTGGCTTGATCGAATGACACTTCCTCCAATTTTTCTTGGTTTGCATCAGGGTGACCAATAACATAAATGGTTGTCGTTGAGATCTTGCTAACTTCTTCACGAAATAGCGAGAGCCCTTCCATGAGCTCATTTTAAAAACATTTTAAGACATTCCTTGTGTATACTTTTCCTACTTTTTTCTCAATGGTATGCGCCAGACACATAGTAGGGACAACATTCAATGTCATAAAGTCTTCACGACATTTGACTGCATGCTGTGAATCTACAACTTTATCATATTGTTCGATAAAATCAACAAGTCATGTATTTGCATTCATATAACTATAAAAAAAGCATTGATGCTTTCACTCCTTTGGGTGTAGTCATGCCGGCCCAAAAAATATCTTTCATATATGCATCTATCCATTGTTCACGCACCCTATACATTGATGAATTCCAACAATTTCCGTGCTCATCTAAGCCAATTTTTTCCTTCATAACCTTCCAATTTTCCTCACATTTACTAACCATGGTAGAATACATCCATTTATTAAAATAACTCATAATATCATCCCCATATTGCTTTTTAAATACCATTTGTCTTTCAGCAATATGCTTACCGATGTGCCACGAACAAAAGCGATGACTAGTACATGGCAATACTTCCCTTGTTGCATCTCTCATCTGATTATCTTGGTCGGTGATAATTTCTTTTGGAGCAACTCGGTGCATGCATTTAAGCCATTGGTTGAATAACCATACATGTGTATGTTTGGTCTCATCTGCAAGCAAGGCGCAACCGAAAAGGATTAGTTGGCGATGATGATTTACTCCTGTAAAAGGGGTGAAAGGAAGACTCAGGCGATTAGTTTTGTAAGTAGAATCAAATACTACCACATCTCCAAATCTCAAATAGGCATCTCTCGCTTGCCAGTCAGACCAAAAAACACTTCTAAATGTGCCATTATAATCAACTTCCACAGAAAAATAAAAATCTAGGTCTGAATTCCTCATATCTTGAAACTTCCTAATGACAGCAATGCATTCATCACTAACATTATTCTTTAATGTCCTTATGTGGTCGGTGCACTGTTGTGGTGTTACATGCTCTTCTTCTTGACTTCACATTCCAACATTAATTGAACGTGCAATATGCAAAGGACGTATTCCTGCTCCATGACATTTCTCTATCCATGATTTGGTGCTCTCTAACTTATGCTTCTGCTTGTGTGAAAAGTGGTTTGCAACTTTATCTGGACTACACAATGCATGATTTTGATGCTCCTCAATGAATTGGCTAATGATCCATGTATTTGAATTAGACAACTTGATCTTCATCGTAGCATTACAACCTACCCTGGTTTTAGGCCGCCTAATAACAAGTTTTCCCACCTTTCGTTTATCTGAATGCCTCTTAATTCCAGCCTTCTTGCACACAAAAGTCCGACTAAGAACTAGACCTGGAGTTGAAGCTTTTTTAGATTTATCAATAGACTCTCGTCAGATTCCAAAACCCCTCTTCATTGCATACGCATTGGAGAAGTTATCATCCTCGTGACTGTTAAACTCTTTCCCTACATATGAAACTTCTCATTTATAATTTGTCTCCATTGGATTTATCACCGATGTTTGTGATAAATCACATATACCCGTTGAAATCTGATGAGGATAGTCACGTATCTCATCCAATTGGACATCTACCATGACATCGTCAAATGGAAAAGGCTTCTGTAATATTTGGATGATCAAACTATTTGCATAATTAATAAATAATACAATACACATTGAGATAATACAATGAAATAATTCAAATAAACTTTTTGTGTTTACCATTACAAATGCGTCATTAATTGAATTGGACGATATGGGATGGCATCATACTGTATTATCAGGTACATGTGCATCTTGTGATTCTGACATGCTATCCTTGTCTGAATTTATCAAATCAAAATTTTATATGCGTTTATTATATTGCATTTAATGATGCGAGAATCTAGCTAACTGCTAATTTACAACGCATAAAAAAAATTCCAGTTGTGCTCGGTAATCAATTTTGTTCCACAAGCAAAATTTTTACCAGTAGTGCGCGGTGAGCAATTTTGGCTCTGTGCTACAAAATTGCTCACCGTACGCATCGCGCACAACTGGGAAAAATTTTGCCAGTTATGCGGTATGAGCAATTTTGTTCACAAAAATTTATTTTCTCATCACGCAGAACTGGCAAAAATTTATTTTCTCACCGTGCACAACTGGCAAAATTTTTGCCAGTTCTGCGCGGTGAGCAATTTTTGATCTGTGGTGCAAAATTGCTCACCGCGCACAACTGGTAAAATTTTTGCCAGTTGTGCGCGATGAGCAATTTGGCTCACAGAATTTTTTTTCCTCGTCGCACAGAACTGGCAAAAATTTTGCCAGTTGTGCGCGATGTTCAATTTTGCTCTACAAGCAATTTTTTGCCAGTTGTGCGCGGTGAGCAATTTATCCCATATATACATACATACATACATACATACATACATACATACATAGATGTATATGTATATATGTATATATGTATATGTATATATATATAGGTTGACTAGGATCCATTCGGATGGATCAAACATGCGGATCCATCCAAGTGAAATTTAAAGTTAGACAATGTAAATAGAAAATCCGACCGTTGGATATCATCTAACATGTGTAAACTACCTCCAAATAAAATTTCAACTAATTTGGACATGTTTTTCCCTTGCATCAAGTGGTTGCAAAATCGATGTTTTTGAATAGTTATAAAATCGGCTAATTTTGCAACCACTTGATGCATGGGCAAAACATGTCCAAATTAGTTGAAATTTTGTTTGGAGGTAGTTTAGACATGTTAGATGATATCCAACGGTCAGATTTTCTATTTACATTGTCTAACTTTAAATTTCACTTGGATGGATTCGCATGTTTGATCCATCCGAATGGATCCTAGTCATATATATATATATATATATATATATATATATATATATATATATATATATATATATATATATATATATATATATATATACACTAGTCATAACCCGTGCCCGCGGGCACGGTTCATTTAAGATTTTCCCCCGCGAAATCTTTGTTCACAAACATTATTTACACAGTCAAATTTGTGCGGAACAAAAAATTCGGCGTAGAACAATAAATTCGGCGAGGGCGCTCTTGAGTCGGAACAATAAATTAGCGTAAAAAAATTTAGCGGGGCGCCTTCGGCGTCGCGGGGTGGAAGTGTATAAGTGTGTGTGTATGGTGTGTGGGTAAAAAGTGAAATAAGAGGGTTTTTAAGCAAAAAAGGAAAATATGTGGTATTCTGCCCAAATGTAGTGATTGTGAGGGGTTTGAAAACAAAAGGAAAAAAGTGGTGTGGTTTCCAAACACTCATCTCAACCCTTCTTTTACCAAGATTAAATCCTAGTCATTCTTCTATCAACCTCTTTATACATCAGCATGACATCAGCTTGTCCCAGTCAGCCCTAAAATTCAAAAACCTCTGTGTTTTAATATATAGATATAGTAATGTTATGGTGAGATGGTGAGCTAAGATTCTTATCGTGAGCTAGCACAATCGGCAACACCAATTAACGATCGGCACTGTTCATCTTGAAGAGCATGTTGATAGATCTATACCCTAAAAAAATTAGAACTTATAAACCCCAAAATCCTATGGATCAACCCGTTCCAATTTTGTTACAATTTTGTTACATTTGCAGGCAGCTTGTAAACCGTTCATTTTGCAAACACTTGTGAATTTGATAGAAATGTCCAAATAACAAAAAAAGTATCCATAAAGATCACTTGATAGGAACAAGATGGATGGGTCCGATTGATGATTTGGAAAATAGTTTTGGCTAGTTTAAGATATTTGATCCATTCGAATGGATCTTAGTCCACACACACACATACATATCTTGTGCACATGTGCACGTGGACTGGGAAAAAATGGTTGGAAGGGGGGAAGAATAAAAAGTGTGGATGGGTGTGTAGGGTCATAACCCGTGCACATGTGCAAGTGGACTGGGAAAATGGTCGGAAAGGGGAGGGAGAAGAATAAAAAGTGTGGGTGGGTGTGTGGAGAGGGTCCAGAGGCAAAAACGCAAAAACCGGGGCTGTACGCGCAAAATTCCACACCATTCTGAGTTTTGGATGGTTGTGTGCGGTGAGCAATTCTGAGTTTTGGGTGGTTGTGTGCGGTGTGAGTTTTGGTTGGTTGTGTGCCGTGAGCAATTCTCTCTTATCCCTCAAAATCTCATTTCTTATCCAAATTCTCTTGTCCAAATTCTCTTATCCAAATTCTCTTATCCAATTTCTCTTGATAACATCCATCTTTTGTATAATAGATAGATATATAGATACATATATATATCAAGATGGCCCACGAGAGGGTGTCCTGGTGGTAAGTCATTCCACTCCAAAGCCAAGAGTCATGGGTTCAAGGCCTCTAGCCTACATGGGTTGGTATTTGTTGGTGGATTATTTATCCTGTGGCTACATCTCCTCTCTCGGACTTACCCGGGGGTCGTTGGGGGCACGACGGATTCTCCCCGGTTTACATAGTCCTAATAACATTTTTCTGGGTTGTCAAAAAAAAAAACAAAAAATATATATATATCAAGATGGATACCAAGGATCTTTTACAATCATGATGGATATCAAAAGTCCTAATACTAAAGGTCACAAAGCCTATTCATAACAGTTAGCTAATTTTTAGAAGCACATATATCAGTTCAAGTTTGGCTCATTTTATCATCGAACGAGCACAAACAAGTTTTCACCGAGCCGAACCCGAGCAATGACTCGAGTTGCTAGGCTAGGATGGCAACCCTGACAGATCCAAATAATTATTGAAAAGAAAGCTGGCGTTACTAATGAAAACATCCATGCTTCTGACTAACGAGCCCCTCTGTATTGTCGTTTTGCCGTTGGGTCAATCCTCTGCAGTAAATGCAGCCGAAAGTTTTTCTTATTTCGTTAGCTTTTTATTCGATATGAAAGAATGGCGGAAAGCCATAACATTCACGGATTTAGGAACAGCGTATTGGGATCCTTGGCACGATGTGGGCAGACTGCCGTTTTAAATGCGATGTGATGATCCCAATCATAAGAGTCCAAACATTAATTAACACATACAATTAGTCCCTATTTTGATGGATTTATTGTATCTTTGTACAAATTGCCGACAAATTCTTCCATGCCAAACTCTTTAGCCATGGAATTAGCCGTCCGCTGAAGGCGATCTTGACGAGCAATGCCGCATTTTTTCAAGGATATTCTTAGGATCCTCTAAACAAGAAACAAGCGGACATCCCACTGTTCGATCACTATAACAGGCGCCGCTTGTGAAGGACATACATCTACTAAACACGTCATAACTCAATGGATGACAAGAAGATCGTCCTCGTCACCGGTTGCGCCAAGGGCGGCATCGGCTACGAGTACTGCAAGGCCTTTGCCGCCCACGGTTGCCATGTCGTCGCCTCCGACGTAGCCGGCCGCCTTTCGGACCTCGACGATCTTGTTAGCTCCCGCGATGCCGAAGCCATCGAGATAGATGTCTCATCAGACCAAAGCGTGAGGCTAGCCATTTCCAAGGTTTTAGGCCGGCATGGTCGCGTCGACGTCTTGGTTAACAATGCCGGGGTTGGCAGCACCGGCCCGTTGGCCGAGCTCAGTCTTGACGCCGTACGACACGCTTGGGAAGTCAACACACTTGGCCAACTTAGAATGGTAGGCTTGCTTGATATAACATTATTAGCCCCCAACTCGATGGTTTAGGTAAATACTATATACACCCCAATGATTAAGGTGTATGCAAGTTTTTTTACCAAAAATGGCCAAAAAAATAGGAGAGATGGAGAGAGATGTGACTTGTGGATGTGACAATTTTGCCACCTTTGACAAAAAAAAATGTTACATACACTTCAATCATTAATTAAGATATATTTAGCACTTACCATAGTTTATGCTTTTGGATAAGGTGACGTCATGTGTTTTGTAGGTTCAAGCAGTGGTGCCCGGCATGATCTCACACCGTTCCGGCCGCATCGTGAACGTCGGTAGCATCGTCGGGACGGTGCCGACGCCATGGGCCGGATCCTACTGTGCGTCGAAGGCCATGGTCCACGCAATGTCGGACACATTGAGGGTCGAGTTGAGGCCGTTTGGTGTGGACGTGATCAAGGTGTTGCCGGGCGCCATCAGGTCCAATTTCGGAACGGCCAGCACGGAGAGGCTGGGGATGCAGGAGTGGAAGCTGTACGGGGGGTTCAAGGAGGCGATCGCGGACCGGGCACGTGCGTCGCAAGGTGCACGTGCGACTGACGCCGGGGAGTTGGCGAGGCACGTGGCGAGAAAAGTGTTGAGCCGGAGACCACCGAGGCAAGTCGTTTACGGGCACATGACGGGCTTGTTTGCGGTGCTTGGGTTGTCACCAATGGTGAGTGACTGGTTCTTCGCCAAACGATTTGGGTTGAACAAGAAGCTGTACTGATAGTTAAACGAGCTGATGCAAAGCTTCATTGCTCCAAGCTTGGAGAACAGCAATCATTCCTCAAAAAAGCGAGGGAGTGTGCGAAGTATGTATCCTGCAGTGTTTGGTCATCATTGAAAGATATATTGCTGATGTTATTTCCTAGTATATAGCACCCTATCATGCTTTACTTGTTGGGGACCAAATCATACTACATGACCATCTGTCTTGCTAAAGGCCACACATATTGCATGCGGATAGAAATGCCTCAATCAAAGCCTTTCCAGTGCCCGAACCATTCTTTTACTTTGATGAGGAGACATCGTACACATATTTTTTTTTGTGGGGGCCTACTACACATACACATATGCATACATACATGTATGTCTTATGTATACATATGAATACTTTTGTTTTCAAATTATGGTAGCAAACTCATGGGGTTTGTAAGGACCCCAGCCCCCTAAAATGAAGACATCCACACTATTCATTAGAGTGAGTAGCTTTAGAGTTTAAAGCTGAACAAAGTACAAAAATTATGCTTAGTTGCTATATTTTTACATGCCATGCAACCTGATACAATATATGATAATGGTACGTGTAATCTAATCATGTTTAAAATAAGGGCAACCTTTTTCAATGTTTTGGGGGCCTTTTATCATCATTCCTGGAATATGTCAGTGTTCAAAACCCATGAATGTATATTTTAAGGCAAACTATCTCCACTGTTTGCTTTTAGACCATGTGTTTATCTTTACCCTTCACTTTTAGACTTTCAAAATGGAATAATATTGACCAGGATAATGGGTAATATATGAAATCCAGATGTGTCACCTTGAAATTTTCACATTTCTTTGTTCTTCTCGGATGATCGAAACTATTTATTTTGTTCTTCATATTCTAAAATGTGTGAAGCCAATGGGGTTTGGTTGTCCATCCACCCGTTGCAAAAGATCCTATTCATGCGACACTGTTAAAGTGGTGATGAATAGATGTGTTGGATCACCTGAGATGACAAGTAGACACCAGAGAGATGGGTGTAAATAGGATCTAGGAAATATTAAAAGCCTTCTAGTAGATTCTAACTAAGACGACAATTAGTGTTATCCAATTTAATCTTTATCAACGATAATTATATCTTGTAATAGAGTATGCAGCGGAAAGTAAGCAAGAGATAATTCACAACATATAAATAGAAAATCGCAAACACAATGATTAACCTGGTTCAGTCATCCCGTGACATACATCCAGCACCAAAGTACCAATTGGCTAGTTCCACTATTTCAACAAATAGTACAACCACCTCTTCACAAGAAGATTTCCAACTCACCACCTCACGCTTGAGGATTTTCCACTTATAAAGCTTTTGATACAATTACCTATAGACATAACTTGAAGCTCTTGTGTGATATAGGAAGAACTTGATATTCAAAGGATGGAATTGAGGATCTTGGATGATCAGGTGTTGGTCAAACAAAAGATTGATAAACTTGAAAAAACTTGGAGAAAGAGAAGACGAGTTTTCTTATGAAACTTTTGACCATGAAAACTATTTTTCTATTTAGAAATTGAGCATTAAACTCATAAAATAAAATCTAAACAACCCTCATTTTAAAGGAGAAAATTCGAGTCCAAACAGATGACTAAAATACCCTTAAAATGGTTAAAAATCGCTAGTAAAAATTTTACCCTTATATTCAAATGACTAGTTACTAGCCGACCATAGTACACTCACTGATCGACTAGTTCACGACTAGTCAACTATTATGTGTACTTTGGTTGACCAACCAAACATATCACATGATAGATTTTGCTCTTTATATCTTCTAGTCATCCACAATACATGTACTAGTCGACTAGTACATCTACATTGGTCGACTATTTTGACATGTTTTCTAGCCATTGAGTCCAGTGATAGATCTAGTCGACTTAGTGTCAAACTGGTCAAATAGTTTCCATTAAAAATGATTTTTCACCTAATAAACACTTAAAAATATTTTTGAAAACTTTCTTAATGTTGTGAATGGGTATTTACTGGGTTGGATGAGTTATTGGGCCAACCCAAGTGTTTGGGCCCATATCTGTATAAGCCCACTTGTATTCTCCCCTTTGGCTATAAATATAAACCTGAGGGCTCTCCCCTCAGCAGTTGATTCATAACACGTTATCAGCACGAGTCTCTAAAAATTTTCCACAAATTTTTTTTTCCGTTCGTTGCGAAGGCGAAGGCGAAGGCGAAACGGGAGATCCACGAGCGAGGTGTAAGGCTTCCTCCATCAAGGGTCGTCATCCGCGTAGGGCTTCGAGCAACCGTCGCTATATCCGGAGGACGGATATAGAGGTAAAAACACTAAAAACGATATTTTTAATCATACGTATGATTACCCCTCCCCTAGATCTCACAAGATCGTCATGGGGATTCATCGTCGCCTTGAAAACGACGGATTTTTCATCCCAAAACCCCAATTTTTAGGGTAAAACCCAATTTTTAGGGCAAAACCCCAATTTTTAGGGCAAAAACCCAATTTTTAGGGTAAAAACCCTAATTTTGAACCCTAATTTTTAGGGGAACCCCCCTCGCCGGAATCCGCCCCCACCACCACCCTGGCCGCCTCCCGCTGCAGGGGGGGCGGCCCCCGCCGCCGCCCCTGCAGGGGGCGGCGGCCCCCGAGGCCGCGCCCCCCTGCAGGGGGGCGGCCCCGGCCGCGCCCCCCCTGCAGGGGGGGCGGCCTCCGCGGCCGCGCCCCCCCTGCGGGGGGGGGGGGGGGGGGGGGGGCGGCGGCGGCGCCGGCCCCCCCCAAACCCTAACCCGTGAGATTCAAAAAAAAAATTGATGTGATAAAGCCTGTGGGCCTGAAGCCCACAGGCCAATTACTTCTTCAAAAAAAATCCAGATCTGTGGGCCTGAAGCCCACAGCAGATCTGTGGGCTTGAGGCCCACAGATTTCTATATATATATATATTAATAAATAAATAATTAAATAAATAAAACAAATCCTATGGGCCTGAAGCCCATAGGCCGACTGCGGGCTTCAGACCCGCAGTCTGTTTTATCTGGAAAAAAAAAATTGGGGGAGGCAAAGGCTATTAACAAGCCTTAAAAGGCAACTTGATAGCCTAAAAATTAATTTAAAAGGGGGATTTAAGGGCAAAATATTCGTGAAAAATCACGGTAAATCACGGGACAAATATCGGGCAGGCGAGGACTTTTTGGGGATTCTTAGGGGGCTTTTGGGATGATGAGGGAAACTTTTCCCTCTGACAAAGAAAATGTTTATTTTGGGCTCTTAATCAATTTAATTGATTAAACCCATTCAAATTACAACCTTTGCATTGTAATGATTTTTTCTGCAAAAATCATATTTACATGCTTTGCATCTCTGGTATATTCTGTTGGATATTATATATGCGTGGTTGTGCATTGTATTTAAAACTTAATAATTAGGAAGATCCTGCGACCGCTCTGCCGTTAGTAACCTAAACTAACGGTGTATGACGTTGCCCAGTGGTCCAATAATTATTAAGTGTTTAAATTATTTATCCATCTCTGCGAATATTAAATGCCTGTGATGCCTGTGATGAAAATGTCTGATGAAAATGTTATGAGCACAATATTTCTGCATGAATTGCTAAATGTGGTTTTTTTGGATCGGCCGTTTAGTCCCACAGTTTATTTCCCGCACTTTTCTTTTATTTTTGAGAGAAATTGTAGTGAGGAATTTATGTAAATGTCAAAGAAAGAAGACCAACTTCCATGGAGACGGAGGCCACGCTTGAAGATGGAGATATCATATGGGACCCACAGGGTTTCCAAAGTTGTATTTTCATTTTCTTTAAGCTGCAAATTTGTATAATTTGGACTGTGGACTTTCTTTGGACTCTTTCTTGTGGGACTGGCCGATCCACACATTTAGTTTTTCGTTAAATATTGCCTCCGCATGAAAATGTTTTCTCTGAATTAATTATTAATTCATGCATGTTTGTGCTCTGCTAGATAAATGGCTAATATTGCAAGCGTTAATTTCGAAGTACTGGAAGCATCAGGTAGAAACTATCTAAGCTGGCAGCTAGATGTAAAATTTCACCTACGGGCAAAGACCCTCATCGCTGCTGTGACTGAAAAAGAAAATGTTAGCGATATAAGAGAAGGCGCAAGCCATCATCTATATTCGCCGCCATGTGGACAAGACCTTAAAGGCTGAATACCTTACGGTCGAAGATCCACTTGAGCTATGGACTGCCCTTGAGGACAGGTATAAACATCAGAAAGATGTTATACTCCCAAGGGCACGATACGAGTGGGAGAACCTGAGACTGCAGGACTTAAAGTCCGTTGCTGAGTACAACTCAGCACTTTTTAGCATCACCGCACGCCTGAAGTTGTGTGGTGAAAAAGTCTCAGAAAATCGCATGCTGGAAAAGACGTATACGTCCTTCCATAAAAAAATGCGATACTCATGCAGCAATACCGTGAACGAAAGTTCACCAAGTATTCCGAGCTGCCGCCATGTTTACTCATGGCCGAGTAAAACAGAGAGCTTCTTCTCTCCACTCACAATATACGCTCCCCGGCACTGCCCCCCACCAGAAGCTCACTATTCCTCTTCCTTCAAAAAGAAGAGAGATAATAAAAGAAAAGAAAGACCACAGAAGGGGGGGTCAACAGAAAAATGCCAAGGGCCATGCACAGCAACAGCGAAATAATGAAAGTAAGCGGAAGTCCACGTGGCACAGACATGACAAAAATGATTCACCCCCACCCAAGAGGGAATGGGAAGACCAGTGCCATAATTGTGGCATGAAAAGCCACTGGTCCAAAATGTGCCGAACTTCGCAGCACCTCCAGGATTTGTATAAAGAGAACAAGAAAAATAAAGCTGAAACAAACCTGATGACCTCTGATGCTCCAGTCAAGTTTTCAGCTGACAAACTTCGAAAATGATGACTTGCTTGATTAGCCTTTATTTTTAGCAATTTGTTTTGAGAATAATTTATGAGAGCTTTTGCATTATGCAATCTGTTTTTGAATAAAATTTTTAGTATACAATAAATGAAAATGTTTATCTAAATATGCATGTGCCGATATGTTTCATCTTTTGAAACTGCTCTCATAAATGCTTAGTAGACAAAAACACGTACGATTTCTTTCAATACAAAGCCCAATATCAGGGCTATATTGAAGATCCAGGGAATGCAACACAGTTGCCCCCAAACGACACAAAAATAATGGATGCACTAATCCCTCCGAATTCCAAAAAGAAACTTTCTAAGTTTCAAGGACATCCGTTTCAACGGATCCCACTTGGAAACAGCAAATGTAAATGAAAAATTACCGTATGCAACGTCTCAAGAAAAAGGAGTAAAATCCACACTTGAACGTTTTGAGAGCCTTATAGGCCTCTACCATACGAAGATTCGGAGAAAGGAAGCAGAATTAAACGGAGCACCTGAAGTGCCCTACATCAGCCGAGTTTTTACTATGGCATGATGGACTTGGCCACCCTGGATTTGTAATGATGCACATCATCTTATCCTATGGGTATGACTTGAAGAACCAGAAGATTCTTCAGAAGGGAAAAATTCCCCCGCATCCCTTACTACAAGGGAAGATTAATTACAAGGCCATCTCCACGAAAAGTTGAAAAAGGATCTCCACGCTTCCTCAAAAAGAACACAAGGAGACAGATGTGGATAAAATCCACCACCCCTAGTGGGCTATTTTGGTACTTCATTGTACTGATAAATGCATCCTCAGAATATTCGTACGTATGTCTACTACAAGACCCGCAACTTAGCTTTTCCAAAGCTATTGGCACAAGAATAAAAATGTTACGGGCACATTTCCCAGACAATAAAATGTTGTAAATAAGTCTGGTTAATGTTGGGAAATATACCTCCCAGTCTTTTCAAGAGTACTGCCAGTTAACGGGAATCGAAAATGAACATACAAGTGCCGCATGTTCATACCCAAAATGGGTCGGCAGAGTCACTGAAAAGTAGACTCCAATGGACTAAACGTCCATTAAATCCCGATTGCCTATGGATGCATGGGGACATGCAAAATCTGCATGCTGCATCGTAAATGAAAATAAGACCCTCTGGAGGTCAGAGTCTCCAATGCAATTTGCATATGGAATGCCACCGAACATTTCTCATCTGAGAATCTCCGGTCGCGCAGTCTTAAATCCCCATCGCACCACCAAAGAGGACCAAAACGGTACTCAACGTCGCCTAGGTATCCATGCAGGGTTTGACTCACCCTCACTTATAAGATACCTAGAACCCCAAACGGGGGACGCATTTAAGGCACATCTTGAAGACTGTGATTTCGATGAGACAAGTTTCCCAAAAATATGCCCAGATACTAGAAAATCTGGCGCGAAGAAAATTATAACGTGGGATACAAAAAGTTTGACCCACCATGATCCGGTAACAATACAATGTGTAGAAGAGATCCCGAAGATCCTCCACATACAGAACACTGTCTACCAATTACCGGAATCATTTATTGACAACCAGAAGATTGTCAGATCACACATCCCTGCTGCAAAAACTCCAGCTAGGATTGACATCCCCGAGAATGGATGCAATCCACCAGCAGCAGAAGTGGCTGATCCTCAACAGAAAAGAGGCAGACCACCAGGCTCCAAGGACAGAAACTCCTGGAGACCTTAAGACAATACTACCACAGGACAATGAGCTCCTGTCCACACCACCACCCTTCCCGGAATCCACTGTAGAGGAATTGCCGGGAAAAAGTGAAATTAAGTAAATGTTGTACGTACTGGGGAGGTGTTGGACAGATAGAACATAAATTGTCGACAATGTATTCACGTATCATATTGCCATATACATCGCAATGGCGATGATGTTAGTAAATTATCGTTCCACACTCCGTTGCTAGAAGGCAAACGTAGAGATTGGCCAAAATGTGGAACGTGGCAATAGAAGATGAGCTGGACTCACTTATGAAACGTGAAATGTTCGGACCTGAAGTCCTGACACCAAAAAGGTGTCAAACCTGTGGATAAAACAAATTATTGCAAACATAAGAAAAATAAATACAAAATCGTATGCTATACGGTACAACCTATAGCCCAAGGAAAATTTCGCTGAAACTAGGGATCGAACAAATTCAAATGAGCATGTCTCATAAATGATGCATCAGTCTCCCTAAGTTATCAAAAGCGAATACCTTACGATTTGGCGAAGGAAAATTTTGGATATGCTGTTATTGGATGTTGTGACGGCATACCTTCGTGGATATCTTGTAAAGATAATTTCCACATTTCCTTAAAATGCCTGAATAGACTTCGGGACGTCTATTCAAGAAAAACACTAAGTATAAATAAATGTACAACCAAGAGAATCACTTGACAAGTCAATGATTCCTACTGAAGGTTGTCTTTGCATCTGTGCAAAGAACAGGATTAGAGATCTTAGTTGTAGACAACTAACATCTCATCGGATCTCCTGAAGAGAAAACCGAAATAAATGTACAAGCCTGACTTTTAAACATGAAATAAAAAGACCTAGGCAAATATAAAGTCATGGCTCATAGAATCCCGTTACAAACGCCCAGAAGTGCGTTGGAGAAATTAACAGGACCATAGTCATCCAAAGTACACCTACGGTGGTACACTTACTGGATGTATAAAAAGAACCCTTCCGATCGCTGGAAGAGGGGGAGGATATAACTGGTCCTAAAGTCCCTTATCTAAGTGCAATCATGCACTCCTGGCTAAACTGCACGCGTCCCGATATAGCAGTTGCAGTAAACTCATTAGCCAGAGATAGTTGGCACCTAAAAAGGGCCATTAGACCTGAGTTAAGCCTTCTGCGCTTCCTCCAAGGGTCGAAATATTTGGACTTACAAAATGTAGTAGTATCCTCCAATGTTTATACAAATGCAGGTTTCAGGTCCAGTCCCTATGCTGAGAAATCACAGAACGGGTACCCACAGTGGGATGGCCATCCCCTGCAGATCTGCAAAGCAACTTATGAAGGCAACATCATCCTATCATTCCGAGATCCTCACCATTCCAGAATCACACCAATGGTGTATTTGAGGGCGCCTGGTGGTACATCACATCCCAGTGACGACTGGGATAGAGGCTGGTTCTGTGGAGCTGACCATATAGTCTGAAGACCACATCAGATGCGACGAAACTTAGCAACCTCTTCAGAGCTTCTGGATTCAGCAGCTGCTTGATGGTGACAAAATTTGTAATCTATGTATATTTTCGGAATATTGTAAATAGGAGTGATGAGATAAGCCTAAGAGATCTGAAAGCCTAAGAGCTTTTACAGATCAGGGGGAGTTGAGGGAATTTGTACTCTTTTCCCTTAGCTATGGTTTTTCCCACTGGGTTTTCCATAGCCAAAGGTTTTAACGAGGCAAATCAAATCAACTCTGGATCCCGAAGTATCCACCCCTCTGTGACGCTCAGAATCCAGAAGTATTCATGAGCAGAGTCACTTGTACAAATCAGGGGGAGTTAAAGAGCGTTTGCACTCTTTTTCCTTAACTATGGTTTTTCCCACTGGGTTTTCCATAGCCAAAGGTTTTAACGAGGCATATCTCACCAACTCAGGATCCTGAAGTATCCACCCCATGTGAGACCCATACAGGCTCAGAATCCTGAAGTATTCATGAGCAGGGTCCACAACTATGGCTGGATAAGGGGGAGTGTTGTGAATGGGTATTTACTGGGTTGGATGAGTTATTGGGCCAACCCAAGTGTTTGGGCCCATATCTGTATAAGCCCACTTGTATTCTCCCCTTTGGCTATAAATATAAACCTGAGGGCTCTCCCCTCAGCAGTTGATTCATAACACTTAAATAATTTAAAAAATATTTAAGAAATTTATAAGTGTGAGAGTTTCGACTACGGCCTTAACATTTTAATTAAGACATAATCAAAACTACATCATATAAATATTACATTTGTGCTTCTTAATGCAATCTTGACTATTGCAGCACCTAGTTTTGATTCATTTGATCCTTGTGCCTAGTTGAGCTCACTTATACTTTAAGTGTTTCTTGATTTCCTCATATACATGCACTCATAGCTTATTAGATGGCCTGTTTGCTCATCATCAAAACTACATGGGGTAACTCAATATCCTAATAAGATGACAAGCAAAAACCCATGGGTTCACTAAGGGCCTGTTCTTTTGTAGGAAAGTATAAAGTGGGAAAGTTGAGAAGTGTGGAATCTGATGAGAGAGAAATTTGGTGTAGTGTGTTCTTTTGTTGGAAAGTGGTGTTGGATTATGGAGTTGGAAAGTTAAGGTGGGGCCCACTCCGTGTAGTGTGTTCTTTTGGATGAAGAAAGTTGGAGGTGGAAAGTTGGATTTTGGGTTGTGGTGATCCTAGGTAAGGTTACCTTCGGCCTAAATTAATTGTAAGTTATTTTTTAACATTTGATTTTGGGGTGTGGTAACCTCAATATTCTCACCCGAGATGACCACACACCTTGAGGGCCCCACCGAAGCTAGGATTCTTGTGTAATCCTAGCTTTTCATCCCAACTCCAAAACACCCCAATGGAATCCCAATTTCCCTGCCACGTCAGCTTTTTTTCCAAGAAAACTCAAAACACAAAAGAACACACAAACGGAAAGTGAGGTAGGAATCCAATGAACAGTGCATGAATAGTGATTTTTTCACTTTCTCTCCTCTACTTTCTTACAAAAGAACAGGCCCTAAATATTTGGTGATTTGAGGCTTTAGAATATATGAAGATTAAAATAAATGGTTCTTCATCTCAAAAAATAAATGAGGGTGGAGTTTTTGAGGTACATATTAATCATATATCATATGTTTCTCATTATTCTTTATATATCATGACAATCGATTATTTTTAAAAAGTAACTGATGTATGTTTGACAATTATTCGTCATAACAAATAATTGTTTTGGGTATTAAATTTGACTTTTTTTAACGTCACCGACAACAAGGCGACCTTTGTACTGTTCGATTGAATCGTCAGAGTTTGTTTTGACTTTGTAGATCCCTTTGCAACTAAAAGGCCGAATCCCTACATACAATGATACTTGTATATGTTTTGGTTTAATGGAAAGCCTCGATCTCATCACTTTGGATATTTAACTACATCGGTATAAGACATATGTTAATGAATAGCTGTAACAAAAGAAGCAAACCGTGGATAATAATAATTTGACACAATGCAAGTGTAGTAAGTAACATGTGATAATTTTGTGAAAGATTGTGACTAGAAGTTGGTGAAGATGAAATGTGTAGAGGGTCCTGCTCGCGTATCTTGGATCCATCTGTGGTGCCTCAATAATAGCATTTTTGGATCCTGAAATTGGTTGATTTCGTGATTGGTCATGAACTGGTACCAACAAAGAAGTTATTATAAAGGAGGGATATATGCTGCAACATGCATATTAGATAGTGAATTCGGTGGATTCAGTTGAAGAAAAGACAAGTCAATATATTATGGTTGCATATAATACAGAACGTTTTCAATGAAGATTATATAATGTGATATAGGAAGTGAATGATGGAGACATACTTAGAACATCAATAGACTTTATATGTACTTCTATAATTTATGAATATGAATATGTTTTCATTCAAATATCCCATTTTGTTCATGGATGCGATAACAAGAATATTGTGTTTGTTGGATATTGGAGTATCCCACTATATGTTTTGATGATGATCAAACATTATGATAGCACTGATATGTTTTGTGCAGTAAGAGATTTGTACCTTGAGCAGTGACACATAATCTCAAGATTGGATGACGACACCTATGACAAGGACCTAGACATAGTGACATTAATCGAGCACAACAAAGTTATAATTTTGTTTATTAATGTATTTTTAGTTACTTATCATAATAGTGATGTTAAAACATTAAAGACACACCCATACACTCTTCAAGTAATATATTTAATGTTGGAACTTATCCAACAAGTTGGATCTTAATCCAACGTTGAGCTAATATGCGGTGAATAATTATATAAGTGCTACGCTGTCATATTAAGCCCAATATATTAGTGATCTGGTTTTAATTAATTAAATGAGCTAAATGAGTTAAACAGGTTGTGTGGCCTTTATGTGTAGAGACTATTGGGCTTCAACTCGTTGATGGGCCGAGTTGGAAACCCTAGGGCTATGGAGGCTAGCCTATAAATATTAGCGGTCATGGTCCCCGGAATACACGAACAAAGTTGAGCCGTCTTTTCTACGTCCCGTCGCTAGGAGAGAAACCGGGAGAAGTCTAAAGGGATTCTCCAAACGGTTGATTCGTGCTATTCTGGAAGATCGTCCATTGTGCTATCGTCAGGATCTTTCAGATTATTAGCGATGGACTCAGGTACGCTTCCGCTAAATCCGAGTAGGTCAATGATTTAAGATTCCGCATGTTATATATCTAGATCTGTGTTATTCGGTTTGTACACATCTAGATCTTTAGTTTCTACAAGTGGTATCAGAGCCCACATGCTGTGGATCTTAAATTTTTTGTCTGCTCGTGGTAGATCTGATAAAAATCAGATTTTTTTATCAGCTTTAAGTTTCGGATCTGTGAAAAATTGGGGTTTTTTGATTGATTTTTCCTGTATAAAAAAATATTATTTTTCACGAACCCTAGATCAGGGACGGCCCGTCGCCCGTCGCCCGACACGGTAAAAGGGGGGCGACTCTGCCGCCCCCGTCAGGAGATCGACGTCGGTAACGCCGGTGCCGACACAGAAAAGCAATGAGCTGTCAAAAAATGGGTTTTAGGGGGGCAACTGCTGGCCCCCGTTAGGTTTCTGGTAAGGGGGCGGCGCCGCCGCCCCCATAGGGTTTCAGAAAGGGGGCGGCCACGCGCCCCCCATCCTGGATTCTGGCGACGGGGGGTGCCCTCCCCCCGTCCGCCGGGAAGAACAGATCCCCACCATCGGTGGGGGTTCTGTTGCGTAAGCAAAAGAAGGGGGCGGCTTCCAGCCGCCCCCCTCCGGCAGATCACGGCGAAAGGGGGCGGCTCACGCCGCCCCTATTAGGTTACAGAGGGGGGCGGCGTGAACTGCCCCCCGGGGTTTTCCGGCATCATCACCCCCCCCACTCTCGTGGGGGGTTTGGTGAAGTCACAGACAGAAGGGGGGGCCTCGGCACCCCCCCCCCCGTCAGGATTCATAAGGGGAAGGGGCGGCGCTCCGCCGCCCCTAGCCGAACGCCAGAGATTGGGGGCGCGGCGGCCGCCGCGACCGCCGCCATCTGAAAACCCTAATCCCCCGTTTTTTTCCCGGTTGCCTGTTCTTGGGCCGGCCCACAGAGTTTAAAAAAAATTAATTGCAAAGGGGTGGGCTGGCCTCAAAGTGGGCCTGTTTTGGGCTCTTTGGGTTGTTTGGCTTGACTATGGGCTTAGTCTATTTTGGACACAAATTTGGGCCTATTTTGGGATATTTTAACACAAGTTAAAGGAGGGAATAAAAAGGACTTCGTATATTTCCCTTAAGTGAAATTTTTGTGTTAAAATTCAGCTTTAATTTTAAATTTATTTTTAGGCATGCTACATTATATATATTTCGAAATGATTGTAATTAAATCAAACCCCACCGAAGTGGGCTTTATCGTGGCAATTACTCTTATTTCGATATATAAACAGTTACGGACATACTTTGTATGTAAATTTGGTGCCTAAAATTTTGAATTTAAATTCGTTAAAAGGAGGAAATAAATGGTTGTATATATATATTTCCTTTAGGCCCAATTTTGTGTGTTAAATTAAGTTCATTCCGATTTTTAATTCTTTAGGCAAAGTTTCAGTAAAATATACATTTCGAAATAACTCTAATTTTTGTGAAATTCCACCAAAGTGGGTTCCACTATTAAAATTTTTATTATTTCGGAATGTAAACGGATTAAAAATACATACTTAGTATGATCAGTTGCCTGGATGAATTTTAAACGGATCGAAGGAGTAAATAAAAGCCTTTCCTGTATATTTACATTTAAGTTCAGTTTCATTTAAATTCAATTTTTGGGCGCATTAAATTATATGTTTCAAAATAATTTTAATTATTACGGTATCCCACCAAAGTGGGCTTTACTGTTAAATTATTATTATTTCGGAACATAAACGGTTAAATACATACTTTTGTATGATTGGTTGCCCAATATTGAATTTAATTGGATTGAAGAAGAAAATAAGACGCTTAAATGTATATTTCTCCTCAAAGATAAAATTTTGTGTTAATTGTGCAAAATAAATTTAAATTCGAAGTTTATGGCATAAAACAATTTATATATATATACTCCGGTATATAACAAGTTGACTTCATACCTTGGTATGAAAATTCAGTTTGCCTAAATTTAGATTTAAATTAAAACACAAAATTCAGGTGTTTTCTTCGGGAGCAAATAAAAAGCTTTAACATATATTTCTACTTAAGAATAAGTTTAAAAGGCCTTAAAGAATTTTTTGTGCACTAACCATCAAGCAAATGGCCTTAAGGAAATTTGACACATTTTAAAGTTATATCTAAAATGGGATAGGGTGTATATTTATATATATGACTTTATAATGTATGTTCATATACACATTAGTATACCTATATACCCCATTTTGAAGAAGAAAATTTGTGTTGAAGTTATGGATTTTATTTAACTCAATATAAATGATTAGAAGGATGGAATAAAAGGTTCTTAAATATATTTCCACTTAGTGTAATCATTTTGTGTTAAATTCGGTTTAGTTTCAATTTCAATTTTTGGCACAATTAATTATATATTTCGAATATAGAATGATTAGATCATCAACTCACCAAAGTGGGTTTTCTTGTGAAGATCAGTTCTAATCTCGAAATATAACAAGTTAAATACATACTTTTGTATGAAAATTTTGGTTGCCTTAAATTTGATTTTGAAGAAAAGTGGACTTGAATATCTCCACTTAAAGTATATTCATGTATTAAATTGCTACTTAGATTCAAATTTTGCAAAGGTATATATATTTTTTGAAATGATTTAGTGCAATCATCACCTCGCCAAAGTGGGCTCTGTTGATTTGCATTATTTCATTTCATGAATATAAAAAGAATCTAATGTGCCCGTGATTTGCGTAAGAATGCTAAATCGGCCCAAAGGAAGATTACCGTTCTATACAATTTCATGCGCACCTGTGGCAATAGACAAGGTGATGATTAGTGAGTTCAATGCATGCAAATTTAATTCGGCCCAAAGGAAGTTTTATTTTTGGCATGTTATTATTGTCATTGTCTGATTGTTACAACAAGATGTCAGTGACTAGTCAATAGATTATCCAAAGATAAATATTGGACTAGTGGGGGATGATTGCTACAACAAGATGTCAGTGACTAGTCAATGGATTATCCAAAGATAAATATTGGACTAGTGGGGGATGTCTTGAGATGGGAAAATAGCATTAATTTGAATTTGTTGTTGTATTTAATACTCATATGAACATGTTATAAATTGTTTTCTTGTTCTCTTTTCAGCTAATATTCCTGAAAATTTTTCTGCCAACCTAAAATCAATTCCAATCCTTAATGGCACTAACTTCAAGGCATGGAAGGAGAATCTTATGATAATCCTCGGAGTCATGGATCTTGATCTGGCATTAAGGACTCATTGTCCTCCACCACTCAGTGATGAGAGTACCTCTGATGAAAAGAGGGAGTTGGAAGAGTGGAAGAGATCAAATCGCATGTGCCTAATGCTAGTGAGGAAGGCCATTCCAGAATATCTCAGGGGCTCTATTTCAGAGAAACTTTCCACAGCTAAATGGTTCCTTATTGAGCTTGAAAAGAAGTTTGTCAAGAATGAAAAGGGTGAGATTAATACACCCTTGACAAACCTATCTTCAATGAAATATGAAGGAAAAGGAAACATTAGGTAGCATATAATGAACATGTCTGATATTGCTTCAAGGTTGAAAGCACTTGAGCTAGACCTCTCTGAGGCTCTGCTAGTGCATTTTGTTATGATATCTCTTCCATCCCAGTTTGACCAGTTTAAGATGAGCTACAATCTGAAGGATGAGACTTGGTCTCTGGATGAGCTCATCTCAAACTGTGTAAAGGAAGATGAAAGGCTTGAGCAAGAAATGACAGAAAGCCCTCTCCTGACATCCACCTTCAACAAAAAGAAGAAGGACACTGAAGCTGCAGATACAGCTTCTCAAAAGAAACAACGAAGGGAACTGAAAAGTTCAGAAGGTCATGGTTGTTTCTTTTGTGGAGCTGAAGGGCATGTAAAGAAGAATTGCTCAAATTATCACGCTTGGCGTGCTAAAAAGGGTATGTTTCTTTAATTCGGTTTGATTTTAAGTTAATTTCTTCTCATGCAACCTTTGGTACTTATAGGCACGTGATGGAAAGATTTGGTATAACCATTCATATCATTGTGTCTATGCAGGATTGCCTAAGATGCCAAGAGCCAAATGATGGTGAAAGATACATCGATATGGGCAATGGCAAGATGGTTCAAGTAGAGGCACATTAAATTTAGATTATTTCTTTTAAATGCTAGATTGTATTTGAATTTTATGAGACTATTATGTACCGTTTTTAAACGGAATTTGGATTTCCATTTCTATTTTGAACAAATTTGGTTATAAGTGTTCAATTTTGAATGGAAAATTTGGTTGTCTCTTAATTCAAAATTAGTTTATTCTAGTTCTTTAAAAGATCATTATAATCTTTATTTATTTGGAAATGTTGCTTTATTTCTAAGATTCCTGCAGTTTAAGTACATGTGTTGTAATGAAAGAATTAACAGTTTAGAATTCAGTTATATTTTGATTGCAGCTTATATCCTTAATAAAGTTTCAACAATAAATCAATTGCATGTTTGGATATGTCCAACTAAAGTAAGGCTTTATAAGCCTAATAAAGTAATAGGACATAATGCAAATGATTTTCTAATTTTGTTGAATAATTTTAAAGTTGATATTATTTTGTAAGGTTTTACATAATCCCACTATTAAGTTAGTTTACGAATTAGGAAATGCACACCTATTAGAGGATGCTGAGTTTGAAGGGGGAAATTTAGTTAGTGACATTACTCTTGAAGAGGATTATATCCACACAGGTGTTGTTGGCATTGTTCGGGATGGTATTCCTGACATTGTTCAAGACACAATAAATTCAAGATAATGTTGCAATTCCTCCTATTCGGGAAATTGTTCATAAGGACAAACTCTAGCACCCTCAAAGCACTAATTGCCATTCAGGAAATCCATTAAAGAGATGACAAGCTCACTTTTGACATTAGGATGATGGAAGTTCGACTTACATCAAGTCATAAAAGTTCTACATCTCTAAAATTGATTATTGCATTAATTAAGAAAGTCTTTAAATGATACTTAAAATCTTTTTCTCACTGCCATAAGGTTTGAAACTTATTGATTGTAAATAGTCTTTTACAATCAAACGGGAATTCAAAAGGGTATTAAGAAAAGATTTAAAGCGTATCACTCAAAGACTTTATACGGAAAAGAATGCATTAATGTGTAAAGAGACTTTCTATTGGGCTTTTCATGAAAGACTCTATAAGGTTTAAAATGGCATTAGTAGAGCATTTCAATATCGTTACTGATACATTAAATTTCATTAAGTGATCACCTCGTTCGGTTTTGAGATGATATTTAATGATGTTATCTGAGTTCTGTGGGAGCATGTAATTTATATAATATATATGTGGTAATGAATGCTAAGTTCTGTGGGAGACAAGTTTAGTCTCAATTATTGCCCTGAGAATAATCTTCAGAAGATTTCCTATATCTCACCAATAGGGAGTCTAAAGTATGCTCAGTTTTATATGCATTTGGTTATTGCATATATTACAGATGGGTTAGGCAGATTGTTAAGTTCAGGAGTTGACCATTTGACAGCAGCCAAATGTTTCATACGGTATTTATGGAGAACAAAAGGGTTACATGTTCAAGGATCAGTAGTCAAAAAGGTTTGAGATCATTTTGGTATACTGACTCTGATCATTTATTGGATGCAAAGATTATATGAAAATCTATGTTAGGCGCCATCTACTAGAAGATATCTAAATGGTCCCTTTTATATAGTCTCTTCTGACATGGCTTTAGATTTCATATCACATTATGTGACATCCAAATCATGAAATATATCTGCATATTTTGTCACTATGCTGCAAATTAGGGATGGTGTTGAAACACCACACAGTTTATTTAGTGACAATGAAGTCTGCAGTTTTATATTCCAGCAACAACAGGAACTCGATAAAGTTTAGATATTCAGAGATCAAGTTCCTAGATTGTTGATTAATAGGAGTGTATAATTGTCTAATGAGCACATCGGAACAAACCATGTAATTACGGATCCGTTATAGTAAGGAAATGTCATCTAAAAGGTTTTATGAGCTAGCTACTCATATGGATGTCATTTCATTAAGAACATTCAGTTTTTTGGGAGTTTGTTCTTTTGGGTGCTCATATGATAGACAAAATTAAGTCTCCAGCTTAAGCTTGAGGTTATTTTCTGATCAGAAATAAAGTTTTTGGTTTCAGTTCGGCTTCACTCCGATTTTGGTTTGTTTATGATCTCACTAAGGTTAAGGAGGATCAGTTGGAAATAGACATGTTAGATCACATTACATGTAATTTCCACGCTACACATCCACTTCATAATCCATGTCATTCTTTTGTATTAGCACGGTGACCACTGATGGGTCGAGCTGCAATTGCTGCGGCGAAGATCTCTTTGATCCCTTACTAATATAATTGATGACCGGATTTTTCTTAACTCATTAAAGAAATGACAGCAAGTTAAGATCTTATTTGGTTGTATGCACTATGAAATATAATTATAAAGTTTAAGCATATAGCCCAAGTGGGAGATTGTTGGAACTTATCCAACAAGTTGGATCTTAATCCAACGTTGGGCTAATATGCGGTGAATAATTATATAAGTGCTACGCTGTCATATTAAGCCCAATATATTAGTGATCTGGTTTTAATTAATTAAATGGGCTAAATGAGTTAAACAGGTTGTGGGGCCTTTATGTGTAGAGACTATTGGGCTTCAACTCGTTGATGGGCCGAGTTGGAAACCCTAGGGCTATGGAGGCTAGCCTATAAATATTAGCGGTCATGGTCCCCGGAATACACGAACAAAGTTGAGCCGTCTTTTCTACGTCCCGTCGCTAGGAGAGAAACTGGGAGAAGTCTAAAGGGATTCTCCAAACGGTTGATTCGTGCTATTCTGGAAGATCGTTCGTTGTGCTATCGTCAGGATCTTTCAGATTATTAGCGATGGACTCAGGTACGCTTCCGCTAAATCCGAGTAGGTCAATGATTTAAGATTCCGCATGTTATATATCTAGATCTGTGTTATTCGGTTTGTACACATCTAGATCTTTAGTTTCTACATTTAAAACTTAGAATGCCCTTAGCCTCGAACATAATTAATTCACCTTGACTCTAAGCATATCGATTCATTCAAGTATGTGTGAGTCGAGTAATAGGCTACCTAGTCAAACAATGTACTTTCTAGTCGACTAATAGAGAGTTTCGACCACGGTTCATTAGTCATCTAATCCGTTATAAGTCATCTAAAAGCCAATATTACGTTGCATTAATTAATCAACTAATCAGTCCATTAGTCTACTGATACATAATTATGTAACTTTGATATTTTGCCATTAGTCGATTAATGGGTCTTCTAGTTGATGAATATAGAATGTAAATTATGCTTTGGCTTGAATGATTTGTCAACTGATTTATATTAGTCGATTACAGATTGTTCCATTGGCCAAAACTAGCCTTTAGCTAGATGTTGGAAAGGGTATTGTGGTAGCCTGCTTTAATGGATTTTTCCTCTATAAATAGGGAACAATTCTCAGATGTTAAGCAAGAAAATAGAAATCAAATACAAGAAGAATAATCATATCGTTGGCTAAAATAATCCTTGATTTCCTATCTTTCCTTGAGCCAAAAGAAAAATAAAAAGTCAATATTTCTATTCTTCAATTCCCTTATCCTATAAAATAGAAACCTAACTCCTTAGCCACTACTATATCCACAAGCACATAAATTCAAGGCTGTATAAGAGATTTGTAATCATTTTCTCTTCAAAGTTTTACCTCGATTGTCGAGGCATTGTTTTTGCTCTCAGATTTGAGAGTGTTTCCAATCGCAAAGTGTTGAGATTGGGGTATGCAATTGGCAAGGGTGTTTGCCAAGTTACACGGGTTTCTCTTAGTGATTTACAAGAGGGTGATTAGTGAAAAATCTCAAGCAAGGAGCTTGGGGACTGGAGTAGGTCAAGGAGACCGAATCCCAATATATCCTTGTGTCTGTGATTGCATTATTTGATTTGCTTGTCTCTTTACTTTTAATTTTACGAACATCTTGTTTACTTTCTTTTACAATTATTTTGGTTTTTGTTAGCTTATCACTTATCATAACTACTTAGTTAGTAAGTTGTCTATTTCTCAAGAGCAAGGATACAACAATGTTAAGATTGTTGTGCGGCGGAGCCTAGCTCTACCAACACAGCACATCGGAATACACATGATCGTAGAGACCGAGGACGAAAGATCAGCAACAAAGACAGAGCACAAAGAGAATTGCTTTTAGGCCGTGGACCAGCCAATGGGGAACACCGATGAGCTTTATTACGAAAAGGAAAGGACAATACAAATCTTCTCTTCGTCCAACGTAGAAGAAGCACACAAGTCTTTCCCAAAAGCTCACAATACAATCTCTCTAAGTTGGCTCTCACAATGGGGACTCTCTCAAAGATTACAATATGTTTCACACGAAACCATAACCTAAAACCCCATATATATAACCCTATGTTACAATATTTGTCATCATTGGCTAGGAATTCCTAAGTATACAGATCTCAATAATTACGGCATCCAATCCAATCACCTCTCCTACACAATCAATGTGCCACACAGTACTGGGCTCTTTGCCGCTTCCTAGTGGGCCACATCCCAATGTGCTCCCTTCGACCGAACAGCCTTCTTCTGTGTCGAACTACCAAAGTGCCGAGTCATGCATATGAGCCTTCGACCAATGAGTCTCCATACGACCGTTCGACCGAATACGGACTCTAAACGCGTTATGACCCAACGACTCAATGCTGAGCGTTCGACCCTCAGACTCGAACTAACGACCGAACGACCAACTGCGATGTAGAAGCCAAATACCAATCATCCTCGTATCTGACTTGTGCAAAGTCAGATAGGTCGAATTAGAGCACAGTCGAGTTATCTTTGCACAATGTAACTCATCTACAATACAACTGCTTCTCGGCGCTCCGAATCGAGCCAACTTCTCCATAAATCTCCACCTTGGTGAGATTCGAGCGTCTGTCTAACAAACGACCCTCACTGACCTTGGTAGAGCATCGAATGGTCTTCTCCCCTGTTTTGTTTCGAAGGCCAATGTCACGAAGGACCAAATGCTTCTTCAGAGCTACGACTGTCTCCTCTTGAGACTGGCTTGACTCTTTCGAGGCTCAAATGGCTCCACCGAGCCTCAACTGGCTCCACCGAGCCCAATACCCCCACCTGTGGTCGACATCAGCTTCTTCGAGGAATCAATTTGAGCAAGTCTAAACAATGCTTGAACTTGACTTCTGATACAACATTCATCAGCATGTCCGCCGGGTTGTCATCTGTCCCAATATTCAGCAAGTTGATTGTTGAGTATTGGACTTCTCCCTACTTGGTTTTGATGATGAGGAAACATAAATACTTGTGACTAATCCACTACTTGCAGTAAATCCATTGCTTAAGCATATCTTGAAGATCAATTAGCAATGGATGTCACTCAAAGATCACTCAAAGCATGTAAAGTGGATTGGATGATCGAAGATGATGATTGAAGCTCCTTGATTAGGGTTCAATATTGTATATTTTACCCCTCATTAGATGGCATTTTGTGCATAATTTGTGTTCATTTTGGCTCCGATACGCGCATTTTGATGATAACACTTAATATTAATTGGAGCTTACCGTTTTTATATGCTTAAAACATAATTTTTACAGCTTATTAGCATCTTCTTGGTCTTCTACTATTTTTCAGTTGAATTTCGTGAAGTTCCAATTCCAACGCATATTTTTCCAGAATTTTTGGAGGTCGGAGCAATTTACTGCATTTTTTGGAAGACAATGTGACGGTGCTGAAAATTTCTGGGCTAGAAAGTCTGCTTTTCCCCTCTTGTGCAGAATTCTGCTATCATTGCATATATATTCCGATATAATGATATTTTTTGGTATTCTACACTTTGTTACGGTTCCATCGCCGTCTGGAACACATCATTCCGAGGTCGGATGATTTTTCTAGAATTTTCACAAGACAGTGTGGCGGTGCTGAAAATTTCTGCAGATTTGCCCCTCTTGTGAAGAAATCTGATATCATTCTAGTGTATTTTTCGGCCTAATGATATTTTTTTGTTAGAGTACACTTTGTTACGGTTCCATCGCCACCTGGAACACGTCAATCCGAGGTCGGATGATTTTTCTAGAATTTTCGCAAGACAGGGTGGCGGTGCTGAAAATTTCTACAGATTTGGGCATTAGTTGCGGGTTTGGGCGCGGATCCGACCCGTTTGGGCTGTTTTCAGACCCGAAATTCTGAGTCTATTTCTTGGGCTTTCCTCCCCTCTTTTTCCCTGATTCCACTCTCCTTCTTCTTCATTCTTAGGGTTAGAGGCAATTGGAGAGGAGCAAGAAAGCTTGGAGGAGCACTTTGGAAGAGAAAGTTTATGTTTTTCTTAGAGAAATCTTGGTGAACTCTTTCCCTTTCTTTGTGTATTTTGATTTGGTGATTTGTAATGATATTGGATGATGGTTTTTAGAGATAAAAATGTCTCTTTTATTGCTATGAGTAGCTATATCTCATTGTGTGTGGGTGTGTGGTGATGTTGCTTGCTTGGGCTATGGAATTTCAATCTTGCATGTTTAAAAGTTTATGTGGTAGGATTTTTTTTGGGATATACTTTGAATTAGGGATCCTAGTGGGTATCCCTAGAGTGGAGTTTGCCTAGTGGTACCATTCATATATGCTTGGTTGTTTATTATCTCGATTTTCCATACCCTACTTTCATTGCACACCAAGTGTTTGTTAAAATGCCACATCCACCGATTGCGCTTTCCTTAGCCGGAAAGACAATTGAGTTATCCTCGGATTGAACCCATATGCTTAGCAACCTCATTCCCACACACCACATAAGCTTCCTCGCCTATTTCCCTCTCCGATTCTCGAACCCTAGGATGTTGGTTTGGTAGCTGGTCTCACCCACATTTTCACGCGTATTTCCACCATTAGCTTAGTTGGTTGTAGTTTTGTCTTTATCTCTCCTTTATTAATTGAACTTGCAATTGCAAAACGACTTGTCCCCGTGATCCGACCCGGTCTCACAGGATATAAATTTATTAATTGACGTCCTCCTACACTTGGGAGTAGTGCTTAAGCATCACATACTTGAGACGGTTTCAAGCAATTGGCGCCGTTGCCGGGGACAACGGTTTTTGCATTTACATTTTCGATTGATTTTGAAAATTTTGGCGAGATACTTCCCACTATTAGTGTGAGTCTTTTCTGATTCTTTATTTTTCACTTTTTGATTTGAGATTTCTTTATTTTTCACTTTTTGAGTCCTTTGCTATCTTTATTTTCATTTTCTTTTATAAAAATTCAAAAAAAAATTATGGACTTTAACGGCATAAATTCTTTGTATGATGCACTTTCATTTTCTTTGCACAGGACCACTTCTTTGAAGCTCAAAATTGCCGGCTTTGCTCAAATTGACGGTGAATCCTTCTATCAAGCTTGGAGGAGGTTCATGGATTTATTAAGCGGCTGTCTACATCATGGATTCACGATGGCCCATCTTTTCCAGTTTTTCTACGAGGGGTTGCGGGAGGAGATGCAGGACTACATGGCGATGTTGGACGATGGAGCTCTATTTGACTTGTCACCTGAGGATGCTTGGGAGTACCTGGAGTCCATGGAGGATATGTCACGACCATTGGATGGGATTTCAGGGAGAGATCCATTAGCGCCATATCACGATAGCATTGGAGCATCCCTTGACCAAGGAGAGCAAATCGTGGACGCACCCTTGCAACCCTTGGGCGAGGAACTTCAATTGCTTATTCAGACACATGAGACTCAATCCCGATATTTTCTGCGGAGCATGGAGACTCAGAGCCAGTATATTCAGGAGATCATTTACAGTCTCGCATTGCTTGCCTCTTGCTTGGGAGAAGGTAATCCAACCACTCAAAAACTTTTATTATCTGATTTGGATTCATCTTCTCTTGCAGGAGATTTGTGTGATGATGAAGAGGACGAGCGTAAAATTTTGGATGGAGTGGAGGAGGAGACTAGTAGGGCCACGAGCTCATCGATCATTTTGGTGGAGTTCGAACCATGCTCTCCCCCAAACTTATCCCAAAATCCATCATTCCTCTCCCCCGTGGGCATGCATCATATGGAGATGGATGCAATCACTTTAGGGAGTTTTCGCCAACTTGATTAAATTCTTTTATCTTATGTTGACGACTATATTTGGATCACTTTTGTTGAAAGGCAACGGTGTCGGCTTTGGATTGACACAACCTCTCTCTCACAGGGCACGATTGGAAATTTTATGGAGGGAGCACTTGTTGGTGTGTTGCTAGGGTCCAAAGTGATTTGTGGAGGGAAGATGCTCACGGAGGAGCGTAAAGATCTAATTGAGCAACTTTCATCACCGTTATACATCCGAGATCCTCCTTTTGACCCCGGTGATCTCCTTCTAGTAGTATAGAAATTTTAATTTAATGCACTTTCTATGCTTTTTAGGATAGTTTTATTTCAATAAATCTCTACTTTTTCAACATTGAGGACAATGTTTTCTTTAGTTGGGGGAGAGTAGTAGGTGGTTTTAGGATGTTTAGTTAGTTGTTTTCGTTTTAAATTTTTTTTTGTTGGAGACATCCATTTTGACATCACCAATATCTTGCGAGCATATAATTGACCCTCCTTGCTCATTTTCTAGCTTTGTGCTTAGTCCCTTATATGCTTCATATTCATGCATACATTTGGATTCAAATCTTATGTTCAAACTCCTAAATAGTGATTGTCATGCATTTTATTGCTTTTTATTCATGGGATCAACTTTAATATGCCATTCATAAAAATAGTGCATAATTCGATGAATTTTGTCTTCGATGTGGTTTGGATTAGTTTTGTGCAAACTTTGTGATGCACGAGTTGGATTAAGTCATTAGTGTAATTTGGTGTTCAATTTGATGGAATTTGGCCTTGGATATACGCTTGGTTTATGCTTGAGGAGTGGTTGATTGGTGTGTTGGATCAAAAAAAAGAAAAAAAGAGAAAGAAAAGAAAAGAAAAAGAAAAAGAAAAAAAAGAATAAGTGCATCGTTCTTCTAGTTTTGTCAAGTAGCCGGGTCCTTATGAAACATTGGGGATTTGTGTCGAAAGATAGGATTTAGGGGAGTGCACGAGAGAAAAATAAGTGAATCTTAGGTTATTCGAGTTACTAGGTCCGCGGGGTCCTTTTTGGCCCAATGCCCCAAAATCTTCTGATTTGGGAGTCATTGACCGAACCCTCGTTACATGGGTCATTCTAAGTTTCATATTAAAAAACATGAATAAACATGATCCACATATCAAACTTCCATGAATTAAGAAAGCTAAGTGTTATTTTTGGCCAAGTTCTTGAAGATTGTGATACTATGACACGCTTATGTTTTAATCTCAATGAATGCAAACTTTGCTTGTACTTTGTTGGTTTGAGCCATATTGAAGTTTTGGTCTTGGATTTGCTCTCTTTTATGAGTTGGTATATTGGAATTGAGTTTATATTGAAAAAATTTCATGTGCCATGAATATTGTGGAGTTTGATGTGTGCTATATTGTGAATCCGAATATATCGCTTGTTTTGCTAGGGACTAGCAAAAAGATAGTTGGGGGGTGTGATTAGTGTTCAATATTGTATATTTTACCCCGTATTAGATGGCATTTTGTGCATAATTTGTGTTCATTTTGGCTCCGATACGCGCATTTTGATGATAACACTTAATATTGGAGCTTACCGTTTTTATATGCTTAAAACATAATTTTTACAACTTATTAGCATCTTCTTGGTCTTCTATTATTTTTCAGTTGAATTTTGTGAAGTCCCGATTCCAACGCATATTTTTCCAGAATTTTTGGAGGTCGAGCAATTTACTGTATTTTTTGGAAGACAATGTGACGGTGCTGAAAATTTCTGGGCTAGAAAGTCTGCTTTTCCCCTCTTGTGTAGAATTCTGCTATCATTGCAGTATATATTCCGATATAATGATATTTTTATGGTATTCTACACTTTGTTACAGTTCCATCGCTGCCTGGAACATGTCATTCCGAGGTCGGATGATTTTTCTAGAATTTTCACAAGACAGGGTGGCGGTGCTGAAAATTTCTGCAGATTTGCCCCTCTTGTGAAGAAATCTGCTATCATTCCAGTGTATTTTTCGGCTAATGATATTTTTCTGTTAGAGTACACTTTGTTACGGTTCCATCGCCGCCTGGAACACGTCAATCCGAGGTCGGATGATTTTTCTAGAATTTTCGCAAGACAGGGTGGCGGTACTGAAAATTTCTGCAGATTTGGGCATTAGTTGCGGGTTTGGGCGCGGATCCGACTCGTTTGGGCTGTTTTCAGACCCGAAATTCTGAGTCTATTTCTTGGGCTTTCCTCCCCTCTTTTTCCCTGATTCCACTCTCCTTCTTCTTCATTCTTAGGGTTAGAGGCAATTGGAGAGGAGCAAGAAAGCTTGGAGGAGCACTTTGGAAGAGAAAGTTTATGTTTTTCTTAGAGAAATCTTGGTGAACTCTTTCCCTTTCTTTGTGTATTTTGATTTGGTGATTTGTAATGATATTGGATGATGGTTTTTAGAGATAAAAATGTCTCTTTTATTGCTATGAGTAGCTAGATCTCATTGTGTGTGGTTGTGTGGTGATGTTGCTTGCTTGGGCTATGGAATTTCAATCTTGCATGTTTAAAAGTTTATGTGGTAGGATTTTTTTTGGGATATACTTTGAATTAGGGATCCTAGTGGGTATCCCTAGAGTGGAGTTTGCCTAGTGGTACCATTCATATATGCTTGGTTGTTTATTATCTCGATTTTCCATACCCTACTTTCATTGCACACCAAGTGTTTGTTAAAATGCCACATCCACCGATTGCGCTTTACTTAGCCGGAAAGACAATTGAGTTATCCTCGGATTGAACCCATATGCTTAGCAACCTCATTCCCACACACCACATAAGCTTCCTCGCTTATTTCCCTCTCCGATTCTCGAACCCTAGGATGTTGGTTTGGTAGATGGTCTCACCCACATTTTCACGCGCATTTCCACCATTAGCTTAGTTGGTTGTAGTTTCGTCTTTATCTCTCCTTTATTAATTGAACTTGCGATTGCAAAACGACTTGTCCCCGTGATCCGACCCGGTCTCACCGGATATAAATTTATTAATTGACGTCCTCCTACACTTGGGAGTAGTGCTTAAGCATCACATACTTGAGACGCGTTCAAGCACTCCTAGAAGACTTCAAGCTAATTTAATAGAAAGAAGAGATGCAAAAACAAGATGTAATATTTTTATTCTCTTCTAGTATGTAGCTTAGAAGTAGAATTATGTTGGAGCACACACACATCGTTATTTTTGTCCAAGGAAATCATTAGAACTCATTTCATTGACCTCCAGTTCATTATTCTCTAAAACGTACATTTTGGAATTTCAACAGGCGACTACTGAACGTTTTACATGCGCATGTCTCCAAATAGTCGCCCGTGATTTGTTCTACAGTCTTCTGTTTTGCACATACTTTGACACTTGGTTTCTGGGCTTTCTGCTATAACTTTCATCAGGCGACTGTTGTACAAAGTACAGGCGCCTCTCCAGTTACAGGCGATTGTGACGTGTTAGTCAGTCGATTGTCTCTCTATTGCCTAAAGATCTCTAACTTGTCATCTTTCGGTCAGACGACTGATGTTGGTTTCACAGTCGCCTGCTCATGGCACAGGCGCCTGTAAATGCTTCTACAGTCACATGTCGATCCTTGTCCCAACACTTTGTGTTTGGCAAGTTATGCAAGTTTCGGCCAGACGATTGATATTGGTTTCATAGTCGCATGTCCATGGCACAGGCGCATGTGGATACCATATCAATCGCTTGTCCTGTCTTCCCAAAACTTACTGAGTTTTCATAACTTACTCATGTTTCGCCCAGTCGCCTGTAGAAGGTTTCTTAGCCGCCTGATGGTTTTCAAGCACCTGTCTGACCTTCATCAGTCGACTGTCCTACGTGATAAGTTACCGTTTGAATTCTCACATACTCTCTGACACAGTTCAGTAGGTGACTGTGAGTTCTTCATCAGTCGACTGTCTGCTGTGTTAATTCTATCCGTTGGCTGTTTCCACAGGGATTTCAAAGGGGTTTTGTGTATTCTGTTTGAGGGTTTTAGAGAACCTATAAAGAGAGCTTCTATTGTTCTATTGAGACTCTCTTAGCCTCCCACGCAAGCTCTTTAGAATTCAAGCATTCATCTCTAAGATCTCATTCTCTTAAAGCCCTATATTTCCCATCTCTTTCTCTCTAACCTAGAATCAAAGTGATATCCTCTAGGCATTTAGGGGTGACAAGAGAAAGGGCTTTATCTCTTCTTGGAAGAAACATCAACATACAACACACTTCCTCCTTGAAGTTCTACTTCAAGGCATATGTGATTGTAAATGTTTCAATTTCATTTCGAATTTCATAACTTTCGTAATTAGTTTTACTCTCGGTTTGTGAGAGTGGTTTGCTTGATCCCAAGTTGTGGAAGTCAAGGACATCGATTGTGTTTAGATTTCACTTGTAGGGTTGCTACAAGTAGGTTTAAAGGAACCCTCAAGTTAGGGTTCAAACTTGAGTATCTGGAGGTATCCGGGTGGAAGGGACGTAGGATTACCGGGAACGAGTCGGGATTGGACTTGGGTAATCCGAACCCTTGAAACATATTTTGTGTTAGCTTATTTCATTTTGGTCCAATTTATAATTCCGCATTTATTATTGGTAGGAATTTAAATTGGTATAACTATCGTTTAAATTTTATAAACACTATTCAACAACCCCCTTCTAGTGTTTTCCTCATAGACATGGTCCTTACAATTGGTATCAGAGCGCAAGGTTTATAGCTATGGCATCCAACAACAACAACGTTCATCCACCTCCTTCGTACAACAATCACGATCGTGATGGTGCGTCTACCGTCTTTGAAGGATAATCAACGGTTCGTCCTCCGCATTTCAATGGCACAAATTTTGGCTATTGGAAGTGCCAGATGGAGACATTTCTAAGGAGTAATTCTCTTTGGAGAACCCTCCAATAGGAGTACGTTGAATCCATCGAATACGATTTTGACAAATGGACTCCCGCCGAGAAGTTCGCTGAGGTGAATAATGCCAAGGCAATGAATGCTCTTCATTGTGCATTGGATCCGGATGAGTTCAATAAGATATGCACATGTAAGAGTGCATATCAAATATGGAACCATCTAGTCGTTACCCGCGAGGGAACGAACAAGGTAAAATTGTCAAAATTATATGTTGCTATACAAAATTTCGATATGTTTCATATGCAGCATACTGAGAACATTGCAACGATGTACGGTCGTTTCACCGACATGACCAATGAGCTTGAAGCTCTCGGTCAAGTATACACTCAACAAGAAAAGATGAGAAAGATAATCATGGGAATGACCTCAAAATGGAAAGAAGAGCAATTGCTATTGAGAAGGTCAATGACATGAAAAACTATACCGTGTCTTACGAAGTAAGAAGGGAGAACCGAATGAAGATTAGAGCTATGATGAACCAAACGGAGGCAAAAAAGAAAGCGTTAGCCTTCAAGGCTGCTTCTTCATCCTCCTATGTAAGGAATCTGATAACCAAATGGATTTGGAAGAAATGGCGCAAATGGCGAAGAAGTTCCAACGCTTCTTTCACAAAGGTAAATTTCCTTCCAAATCTAAATTTGATTCCACTAATGATTCATCGTCTCTTTGTTTTAAGTGTAACAAGCCGGGGCACATCAAGAAGGATTGCCCAATACTAAGAAACAAAGAAAAGTGGAAAGCACCAAAGTACCACAAGTCCGACAAATTCAAGAAGGACAAGAAGAAAGGACTTGGGATGTTCAATGATTCAAGCGGAGATTCCTCAAGTGAATCTGAGGATGAGAAGGGTGAGAGTGCACATATGTGCTTCATGACCCGAGAAGATGCATTCTCCGATGAGAGTAATAGTGAGAATGATGAACCCAAGGTAACTATGGATGAACTTTGTATTGCTAATGAAGAATTATTTTCTAAGTATCAATATCTTATGCTTAGATATACTAATTTGAAGAAATCTAATGTTAGCAAATCATCCATGACATGCATCATCAATAATGACACCATTGTTGACACACTTACACTTGAGAAAGCTAATTTGGTTTCTCAAAATGGCACCTTGAGAAAGGAGGTGAGTTCCCTCAAATCTCAACTAGATCAAGATTATTCTAAAGATAGTATTGATCTAGCTTCACAAAACACACAATTGGGTATTGAGAATGATTCTCTTAAACCCCAAGTGCAAGAGCTCAAAACATGTGTGTCCACTTTGGATACAAATATTTCCTCTCTTAGGGAGAAATATGAACTCATGTCCTCCCAAGTTAAGAGATTTAACAAAGGGAAAGGGAAATTGGATGAATTGCTTTCAAACCAATTTTCGGCCACACATCGTGTTGGACTTGGTTTTGTGGAAGCAAATGCATTCAAATCTCGCACCTCCTATAGTGGTGTAACTATTGATTTTGTGAGGTCATCATTCGATGCATCCACTAGTGGTGTCAAAAACACTATTGGTAGCAAACCTACCAAGAAGGCCACTACTTTACACTCTCCTTCTTTTGGCAAGAAACCCACTAAGGGTGGAAACCAATAGAAAGGATATGCATATATGTACACCAGCACTCATACACGTAGGAAATCTCCTACTTCACATGTGGACACTTATGACACATTTTATGCTCCACACCCATGGGCACGTGCAAACTTACACTTGAGAAACTCATGAACGTACTCCTACACATTCATATATTCATACACATAATTCTCCCATGTATGCTCATGCACATTCACCACATTACATGCATGCTCCATATGTTCCATACAGTATGCATGCTCCTCAATTTGCATATAACACATATATGTCTCATGCTTATCCACCTCCATCTTCATATGCTAGATCTCATACTCCTAGGAATCATGCACCACATAGAAATCAACCAAATGTGCATGCAACTAGGAAAAGGACACCCAAAACGTACACAATTTGGGGTCCTAAGAACACTAACACAAATGATAGGAATGCTTATGTTAACTCTTATTTTAGCGATGTGATAAATAGTGGTAACTATGTTGGAAAGCCAAAGTCCACTTGGACTTGGTTTCCAAAGGGCTAATCCCCTTGGACCTAACAAAGCTTGGGTACCATGAGCTTATAGTATACTATGTAGGTACTCAAGAACAAGAAAGAGAGCAACATTAGACATATTGGCTCTAAAAGGAAAGGATGGATACTCGATAGCGGATGCTCCAAACACATGACGGGAGATGCCACAGTGCTCTCCGAAGTGGTCGCATTAAGGATGGTGCAACAGTCACTTTGGGAGGCAATCAAAAGAGAACCATCATTGGAGTAGGCAAAGTCGGTAATCCTTCCAAACCACTTATTATCAATGTTTATCTATTAGTGGTTTATGTCATAACATTATCTCCATTAGTCAACTTTGCGACAAGGGTTACAAGGTTAACTTTGGAGAGGGTATTTGCAATATTGTTGATATTGATTCACATGTTTTATTTACCGGTATTAGGCGTAAAAATATTTATTATTTGAGCTTGCCTAAAACCATAGAACATTGATTAGTTGCAAATACAAATGAATAACTATTATGGCATCGCCGTTTTGGTCATGTTCATTTTAAGCACTTATATACGTTAGCTAAGCATGATCTTGTAAAAGTTTTCCAAAAATTGCTTTTTAGTAAGAAAAACTTTTGTGATTCATGCCAAAGAGGTAAACTAAGTAAATCGTCTTTCAAACTTAGAGATGCATAACTTCTAAGAGGCCCCGAGATTTACTTCATTTAGATTTATTTGGGCCAACTAGAATCACATTTTTAGGTAATGCTCATTATGGATTAGTCGTCGTAAATGACTCCTCAAGATTTACTTGGGTTTCATTTTTAACCAATAAACATAAATCTTTTGAAGAGTTTACTATATTTGAAAAGAAAATTCAAAATTTCTTAGGAACCACCAGTATCACTATTCGTAGTGATCATGAAGGAGAATTCGAGAATGAATGTTTCACTAAGTTTTGTGATGACAACGGGATTACTTACAACTTTTCTTTTCCTCATGCACCACCACAAAATGGTGTTGTTGAGAGAAAGAATAGGACCATAATTGAGTGTGCTCACACCATGCTCCATGATAGTCATATTGGACTACAATTTTGGGCGGAGGCGGTGCACATGGCATGTTATGTGCTAAATAGGATCCTAGTGAGGCCCTGAACAAACAAAACTTGTTTTGAATTATTTTATGATAAAAACCCGCAAGTTAAATATTTTTGTGTTTTTGGTTCAAAATGTTTTATAAAGAACACCTATGGTAACTTAGATAAATTTGAGCCAAGATCCGATGCATAAATCTTTGTTGGATATTTCACACGTAGTGAAGCCTTCCGGATATACAACAAAATCTCTTCCACGATCGATAAATCATTACATGTTTCATTTTATGAAGATTTTGATATTCCTCATGTTGTTGTTGATAGTGTAGATGTTTTATGTGATTCTATTAGTAATGTTAAAATTAATGATTCTATTATTAAGACTAACAATACTAATGAAAATTTTGAGGATGTTCCAAGTGATCCAGGTATTCCCAAAGCTTATCCGACTGTTCGTAATCAACCCCATGACAAAATAATTGGAGACATTGGTGTGGGTGTCCGAACAAGGTCAAGGATTGATGAATTCTCTCATTGTGCATTTGTCTCTACCATTAAACCAAAGAACATCTAAGAAGCGTGTGAAGATAGCTCTTGGATAGTTGCAATGGAAGAGGAGCTTATGCAAGTTGAAAGAAATGAAGTTTGGGAGCTCGTTCCTCTTCTAAATGGTCACCAAGTGATTAGGACCAAATGGATTTTTAAGAACAAGACTGATGAGAACGAGGTCATCACAAGGAATAAAGCAATGTTAGTAGCTCAAGCCTACCGGCAAGAGGAAGGTATTGATTTCGAAGAATCCTTTGCTTCCGTAGCAAGATTAGAAGCTATTAGGTTTCTTTTATCTTTTGCATTTTTAAATGGTATCGTTAATGAATAAGTTTCTGTTTTTCAACCACCCGGTTTCATACATGAAAAATTTACAAACCATGTTTTCAAACTTAAGAAAGGGCTATATGGGTTGAGACAAGCTACTAGAGCTTGGTATGATCGACTCAAAACCTTTCTTTTGGATTTAGGTTTTAAAATGGGTGAAGTTGATTCAGCTCTTTTCATTAAAGATTATAAAAATGACATTCTTTTAATTCAAGTTTATGTAGATGATATAATATTTGGTTCTACTAACTTTAATTTTTGCCAAGAATTTTCTAAGTTCATGAAGGATGAATTCGAAATGAGCCATATGGGTGAGCTCAACTACTTCATTGACTATAAATTTAGCAAATGAATGATGCGATTTTCATACATCAAACAAAGTACACTGGGGAGCTTATCAAGCGATTCGGGATGGAATCGTCTTCAAGCAAACAGACTCCCATAAGTACGACAACCCATCTACACAAGGATGAGAACGAGAAAGATGTAGACATTCGTCTATATCGAGGTATGATCTGTAGCTTACTTTACTTAACTACTAGTAGGCCCAATATTATATTCTCTGTATGTCTTTGTGCTAGATATCAAGCTAGACCTAAGGAGTCACACTTGATTGCAGTTAAATGAATTTTTCGTTATCTCAATCATTCACTAGATTATGGGTTACTTTACTCTAAGTCTAGCATATATGAGTTAATCTCATATAATGATGGAGATTTTGCCGGATGCAAATCCGATGGGAAGTGTACTAGTGGCACTTTCCATTTTCTAGGAAATTATCTTGTTTCTTGGTTTTCCAAGAAACAGAACTCGGTATCATTGTCCACAACCGAAGCGAAATATATTACTGCGGGTCTTGCATGTGCATAAGTTCTTTGGATGAGACACACGCTCAAAGACAATGGTGTCAATTGTGATACTTGCCCTATCATGGTTGATAACTAAAGTGTAATTTGTCTTTCCAAAAATCCGGAACATCACTCCATACCAAACACATAGATGTGAGACACTATTTCATTAATGATCATGTAGCTAAGAAGGACATCATCTTAGAGTACATTGAAACCCAAAAACAAATCGCAGATATCTTCACAAAACCTCTTAAAGAAGAGTCATTTGTGAGGTTGCGTGGAAAATTAGGGATTATGGGTGAATCTGAAATTAGGGATTTGTGTTTTGGAATATTTGGTATTTCTTCGGATTGTTGTTTGCTGTGATTCTTCTTCGTCTTTGGTACGTAAGCTTCTAAATCTTTATTCGATTAATTTGCTATGATGTTTTCTTCTATAAAAATCGCATCTTTACTCGTTAAAACCGCTATGAGTGAGTAGTTTCCTCTAGGGTTGATGGGTTAACCCTAAGACTTTAGGGGGAGATATAGCTCTGGATCTCTAGGTTGAATTGGGAATAAATGGGAGTATGTCGGTTGATCCTACCGAATCTAGGAAAACCCGTACTGAGATTATGCCCACGGTATATGGAATTGATGTGCTTAAGGGGTATCTTTAGGATTCGAATAGGGAAATCGGTGGATCCAACCAAGGCTCGTGACCATGCCCGACTCGTTCCTTGAGGGGATCCACCGACGAACTATATCGCTACGTTGACGGCTACCGCCATTGCGTCAATGAGAGCCACCGAAATATCTCGAAATTCTAACCCATGAGAGTGGTACGAATTGAGAGATTAATACCATAACCCTAATACAGCGTAAGGATCCTATTCCAACATCGATCCCCGATGGTCTTAGCGGTACTCCCTAATACCCTAGTTCCTCTTATTTTAAATCCGCAACAACACCACAACCAATCCTTTCAACCCGACAGCTATCTCACTTGAGACATAGAAATAATCTGAGAACCTAAATACACTGTCACTGTCCCTGTGGGATCCGACATCCTTTATACTATAATTTATTACCGTCCGCTTGCGGATAGAGCCCGAGATTGACACCTAGGGGCCATACTACGCCTGGCGACTATGATACCGCTAGGTGGAATCTAGGTGTAGGTTCCGGGTGCGTCAAGTGCATTGCAGTTATCACTTTCAGATTAAATAATCAGAAAGGTATCTAAGGAAGCTACTTTAGAGAAGCTTTGGAAGAAGACGGAGGAACTTTATGCAAAGAAGAATCTGACGAGCCAGTTGTATTTGATGCAACAATTATATGTGCTGAAGATGACAGAGGGCACCCATGTCAAGGATCACATCGACGCTTGTACAAAGATTATGTCTAACTTGCGAAATAGGGGGTAAACATCGAGGAAGGGCAATTGGTGATGATATTGTTATGTTCTTTGACAGATGATTTTGACCTATTGGTTAGGCCCATGGTATATGGACGTGAAACACTATCTCTGGAGGAGGTTGAATCCACGGTACACTCTGAGGTTCTTTATGTTAAAGTGACTGGTCGAGAAAGTAGTGATAAATGGGATGCACTTTTCATCAGGAAACATCAGGATTCTAGAAGTCACCATGGTTCAAGGAAGGAGACGGGTCTTTCGAGATCTAAATCATGAGGGCACAAGGACATGCGTCACTTGTGCAAGGAGACTAGACATTGGAGAAGTGACTGCCCTTAGTTAAAAAAGAATGGAAAGGGAAAGGAAGAAGCTGCTGGTTCTGCTTCTGTAGGAATTAGTATCAAAGACATCGATAATTGTGAGTTTCTGATGGCGGCTGCATCTGGAGATCTTGGGATCTCATGGATTTTGGATTCAGGATGCTCCTTCCACATGACATTGCATAGAAGCTGATTCAATTTGTATTGTTATAGAGAAGCCGGTAACGTGTTGATGGGAAACAATATGGCTTGCAAGACAGTGGAGTTTGGAAAGCTGAGAATCAAAATGCATGTTGGAGTCATTAGAACGCTTATAGATGTGCGTCACATGACAGACATGAAGAAGAGTCCGATTTTATTGGGCTTTAGCTGGACTGGGATGTAGGATGGTAATTGAAGCTGACCTATTGAAGGTGTCAAAGGGATCTCTAATCGTGATGAAGGGAAGAGAGTTATATAACTTTATGAACTGTATGGGGCACACCATGGAGGGTGAGGCTAGCATCTCTCAGGCGCTCAGATGGTGAAGGATCGGGAAAGTTATGTCATCTTTGCCTCAGACATCCAAGTGAGAAGTGATTGGATGTGCTTCACAAACGGAAGTTAATAGATGCCAGAGATGAGAGATTGGAGTTCTGTGAGAAGTGTGTAGAAGGCAAGCCGACAAAGATACACTTTGGAACCATGGAGCATAGCAACAAAAGGCCACTTGATAATGTACATTCAGATGTATGGGACCAACTTCTGTACCTACCATTGGAGGAGCGAAGTATTTTGTGTCCTTCATTAATGACTACTCGAGGAAGGTATGGACCTATTTGATGACATGAAAGATTAAGTCTTCGAGAAGTTTAAGGCTTGGAAAGCCTTTGTTGAAAAGTAGTCTGGAAGAGTCATCAAGGTGTTGAGATTAGGTAACTGTGGAAAATACACGTTGAGGGTGTTCAAATAATTCTGTAGATCACAATGTATTGTGAGGCACAACACTACGCCTGGGGATCCACAATCAAATTTTGTTACAAAAAGACTTAATCGTTCACTGATGGAGAAGTGCCGTTGATTGAGGCTGACTACTGGACTTTCGAAGGAATATTGGTCGAAGCTGTGACTACTGATGTGCATCTTATAAAAAGACTCATCGATGATCAGTTTCAAAATTCCTAAGGAGGACTGGACAATATGACTGAGGACTACTCTTACTTGAGGGTGTTTGGATGTCCTGCCTATGCTTTGCAGAAGGATGACAAGCTTGATTCGAGGGCCAGGAAGGTCATTTTGCTTGGATACACCGAAGGAATACATGGATACATGTTGTTAGATCATGTGTCCAAGAAGACGTTCACCAGTATACATGTCACATTTGATGATTTGTCGATGGTTAGGCCGGAGATGACTCAATCAAATGATGGACATAGTTCTGAGGAGCCTGACGTGTTGAATATTGGACTCCCCGGATTTGGTTTTGGATGATGAGCAAACATAAATAATTCATGAACTAACAATTTGTGAGCGCAGTATTGGAGATCGTCGCCAAATTCACGAGAACAATCAAAGCGACATCTCAAGACTTCTCAAAGATCGTATTCATTGCCTAAAGCTTCGTTGAAGCTCTTGGACCGTTTTGGAAGTCATGAAGAATTGATCGAAGCTCTCGAAGACCGTTCATTAAGGTTTTATTTATAGTCTTTTTGCTTCGATCTATAGAATGTTAAGCCTTGAGTATATCTTACGATTCTATCTTCATAACGCTCATATCGTAGCTCTAGGATCTTAGTACAAGTCCACTCTAACTTCTTCGCAGCATCGCGCTTCGATTCGGACTTGTTTGTGCATGTTAGTTGGTACAAGAAGAAGTACTGACCGACTAGATCAGATCTAGTCGGTCAGCAGAGCTTCTTGGACCGACTAGTTTGAGTTAATCTTTTCTTGTTCAGTACTGTTTACAGTTAGTCGGTCTACGTTGACTCACCGACTGACTAGTTTGTGAACTAGTCGGTCAGTGATGCTTCTTTGACCGACTAGTTGTGATTTACTGTACATGCCAAATTTCTCCTAAGCTACTGTTTATCGTTAGTCGGTCTAAGAACGTTTGGTGACCGACTAGTTGATAATCTAGTCGGTCAACATTTGTTCTTGGACCGACTAAGTCAATTTGTATTCAGACTATTTGTTTTTGCCTCTTAGTCGGTCTACGTTCACTGACTGACCGACTAGTTGTGAAACTAGTCGGTCAGAAAGTCTTCTTGGACCGACTAGATTTCTAGGTCTGAATTTCTATCTCTTCTCAGTTCTTCACTTAGTCGGTCCATGTTGTTTGACTGACCGACTAGTTGATGAACTAGTCGGTCAGTGGTTGTTCTTTGACCGACTAGTTGCCTCAGATTTCTATCCGTTGGGAATTGACCTAACTTGTTTTTATGGGACCCTATAAATACGAACCTAGGTCATTTCTCTCTAGGTTAGAGCTGCCATTAAGAGATTCATTGAGATTGAAAGAGATAGCCATTCTCACTCATTTCTAAAGCTCTCTTCCTCACAAGAAATCCATTCTCTCACATTCTAGATCTAGAATCCATCTTGAGAGAAGTTTGTTCTTGGTGAGCCCTTCAAGCTCTAGCTTGATTCAAGTCTCCAAATCACTCCTAGGCACCCATTGCTGGTCATTTCTTTGGTGCTAGGTCTTGGTGACTTCATCTTCCTCAAATCCCTCCTTGCACCTATTTGGTAAGAAAACTCAAGGTATAGGATTTTGTGGTAAGATTGTTTATTTCATTATAAACTTGTTTATATTGCTTATTGATTCTCTCGGTTGTGAGAGAAGGTTGTGATCCCGGGTTGTGGGATTCACTATTGCCATTGCATGTATGATTTGATCTTGTGAAGGTTTTTCACAAGATATCATAGTGGAAATCTTGGGTTAGGGTTTCTAACCTAAGTATCCGGAGGGGATCCGGGTGGTTGGGACGTAGGATCACCGGGAACAAGTCGGAGAGACTTGGGTGGATCTGAACCCAGTAACATCTTTTATTAGCATTGTTATTTTTGTTGTTGTCATTCAATTTAAGCTTCCGCAAATTGATTTGGTAGTTGTTTGCACTATAATTAGGAATTATACTCCTTGTTATTTTTAAAGTACTATTCACCCCCCCTCTAGTACTTGTGCAGTAGCTTGTAGGGCATTACATTTGGTATCAGAGCCAGATACTTAGCTATGTCTACCAACGACAACAAGACCGTGCGTCCACCTTCCGACTATGGCACCTTCAAGAACCGTGAAGGAGCGTCTTCGGTGATGGAAGGACATTCCTCTACGAGGCCTCCATTCTTCAACGGTACCAACTACGGGTACTGGAAATGCCGGATGGAAACCTTCCTCCGGAGTGCATCTCTATGGAGGACCACAATGAAGGAATACATCGAGCCCGAAGAAGAAGACTTTGAGAAATGGACTACCGCGGAGGTCGCCGCGGAGGTAAGCAATGCCAAGGCAATGAACGCCTTGCAATGCGCATTGGAGCCCGAGGACTTCAATAAGATATGCACATGTAAGAGTGCATATCAAATTTGGAACTCCCTCCTCATTCTACATGAAGGGACGAGTAGGGTAAGAGACTCTAAACTCGTAGTTGTAAACAAAGATTACGAAATGTTTCATATGCAACAGGGTGAGAAGATGAAGGAATATTACGCTCGCTTCGTTGACATAATAAACGAGTTAGAGGCTCTCGGCAAATCCTACACCCAAAAGGAGAAGTGCTCGAAGCTTATCGAAGGACTTCCTTCTTCTTGGGAGAAACGTACCTTCGCCATCGAGGAAGGTAATGACATGAATAAGTATACCGTAGTTCAATTGATGGGTACTTTGATGTCATACAAGGTACGCAAAGATAGCAAGGTGAAGTTACAAGAAAAGATGAAGTCCTATTTGAACCAAGACGTGCCTAAGAAAAAGGCGATTGCATTCAAAGCGGCTTTATCCACCTCTACCGATGATGAGGACTCGGAAGAAGAAATGGATATGGAATCCATTGCACTCATGGCAAAGAAGTTCAATCGCTTCTTCTGAAAGGGTAACTTCAAACAAAAATCTAAATTTACTTCTACTAATGCCTCTCCACCTTTGTGCTTTAAATGCAATAAGCCAGGACACATCAAAGCGGATTGTCCTCAAAACAAGCAAAAGGAGAAGTGGAAGGCGCCGAAGTTCGACAAGTCCAAGAAATACAAAAAGGGGTACAAAAAGGGACTTGTCGGAGCAACATTCACCGACTCCGAGGATTCCTCAAGCGGAGAGTCGGACGATGAGAAAGTGGAGCAAGCGCACATGTGCTTCATGGTAAGAGAGGAGCATGATCAAGGATCTTCCTCCTCCAATGATAGCGACGACGAAGGCGATGAGGTAACTATGGATGATCTTAGGGATGCTAACTCTCATTTGTGGTCTAAATACACTAAATTAGTAAATAGATATACTAAAGTAAAAGATGACCTAGTTAGCATTCACACCTCGCCTAAGACTATCATCACCAACAACGACACCATTGTTGAAGAGTTAAGAAATGAGATTGTTAATCTCAAATCTAAACTTGAACATGTTAGCATTGATGATCCGGAAGAACATAGGATAGCGGATTTAACTTCTCAAAACTCGACTTTGAGTATTGAGAACGAGAATCTTAAATCTCGTGTTTATGTGCTCACATCGCAAGTATCCAACTTGGATACTTCTATGCGTTCTCTCAAAGAGAAATATGAGAACACATTAGGCCGAATTAATAAATTCAATAAGGGTAAGGACCATTTGGATAAAATCCTAAGTGACTTACTTCCGGCCAATCACCACATTGGTTTGGGGTATACGATGGGATGTCCATCCAAAGCGGCCACTACTTTTGTTAGGCCAACTTCCGGTGACTCTACGAGTGGTAGCAAACACTCTATTGGTAGTTCTTCTACCAATGGTGCTTCCACCTCGTCCACACACTCTTTCGGAAAGAAACCCACTTTGGGTGGACCTCCAAAGAAGGGGCATGCTTATATGTACACCAATACCATGCCACGTAGGAACACACGTCCTACTCCACCGTCTCACACATATGATGATTTTTATGCAACACATTATCGGGCACGTGCACACCATGTGAGACACCCTCACGCACGTGTTCCCACACATGCATATGTTCACCCACCTCATCATATGAATAATTCTCGTCATGCACCATTCCATCATGTTCCGTATGCCTATCCACAACATGCATCACGTAGAAATCAACGTCGCATGCATGCACCCAATAGGATGAGGGCTCCCAAGATTTTCACTATTTGGAGCCCAAAGGACACAAGCATGGATGAAAAACAAGTATATATGAATGCTTATTTTTCGGATGTTGTGCATAGTAGAAATTATGTGGGGAAGTCTAAGTCCAATTGGACTTGGCTTCCAAAGGTCTAACCTTTGAGGACCCAATGACCTTGGGTACCATGATATGAAATTTTCTATCTTTAGGTACTCAAGGAAAAGAAAAAGGAAAGTAGCAACAAATTTAAATTTAGCTCCAAAGGGAATTGGATACTCGATAGCGGGTGTTCAAAACACATGACGGGTGACGCTCAATTGCTCTCCGGAGTAGTTCCCATTGCAAATGGAAACCGTGTTGTATTTGGAGGCAACGAGAGCGGAACCATCGTCGGTGTTGGTAAAGTGGGTAACCCGTCTAAACCCTTAATTAGTGATGTTTATCTAGTTAATGGTTTAAATCATAATCTTATTTCAATAAGCCAACTTTGTGACAAAGGTTACAAAGTTATCTTTGCGAAAGGATTGTGTCATATTTCAAATGATAATAATGATTTATTATTTTCCGGCACACGTCATAAAGATATTTATATTTTGGATCTTCCTAAGTCATATGAACAATGTCTCGTTGCCAACACAAGTGAACAACACTTATGGCATCGACGCTTTGGACATGTGAACTTTGGAACACTTTATAAACTTTCAAAATTAAATTCCATTAAAGGTTTTCCGAAGCTCGTTTTTGAAAAGAAAAGTTTTTGTGATTCTTGTCAACGTGGCAAGCTTCCTAAATCTTCATTTAAACCTAAGAAAAGCATTTCTACGAAACGGCCACTAGAGCTATTACATCTAGATTTATTTGGGCCAACTAGAGTTGCTTCCTTAGGAAATGCAAGATATGGACTTGTCATCGTCGATGATTATTCTAGATTTACATGGGTATTTTTCTTATGTAATAAAAATGAAGCTTTTGAAAACTTCACAATATTTGTGAAGAAAGTACAAAATCTCATCGGAACCACCATTGTCACTATTCGTAGTGATCATGGGGGTGAATTTGAGAATGAGTCTTTCTCAAATTTTTGTGATGATCTTGGAATTACTCACACGTTTTCTTTCCCTCGCGCACCTCCTCAAAATGGTGTTGTTGAGAGGAAGAATAGAACGCTTGTGGAGTGTGCTCGCACTATGCTCGAAGATAGTCAACTTGGTTATCAATTTTGGGCGGAAGCGGTACACACCGCTTGTTATGTGTTTAATAGAATACTTTTGAGGCCCGGCACCAAACAAACTTGTTATGAATTGTTGTTTGGTAGATTACCTCAAGTTAAACATTTTCGTGTTTTCGGCGCAAAATGTTTTATTAAAAACACATATGATAATTTGGACAAGTTTGATCCGAGATCGGATGAGGGGATATTTGTTGGGTATTCCTCACGTAGCAAAGCCTACCGAATATACAACAAAGATCCTCTACGATCGAGGAATCACTTCATGTCTCTTTTAATGAGAATTTTACTACTCCTAGAATTTCAAATGATGATGACTCTATGGATATTTTATGTGATTCGTTTGAAAATTCTAAGTCTATTGATTCAATTCATTCTATTGATACTAACCCGACTAATGAAGTTGTTGAGAATGTGCCTAGTGATCAAGGTATTCCCAAGCAGCTTTATACCGTTCGCGACCATCCCCATGAGCAAGTCATTGGCAATATTCATGATAGAGTCAAGACGAGATCGCAAGTCCACCACTTCGCCAATTGTGCCTTTGCCTCATTGATAGAGCCAAAGAATATAGTTGAAGCGTGCGAAGATAGTGCTTGGATCCTTGCCATGGAGGAGGAGCTCATTCAATTCGAGAGGAATGAGGTATGGGAGCTTGTTCCTTTGCCATCGAAGAACCACACCGTCATAGGGACAAAGTGGATCTTCAAGAACAAAACCGACGAAAATCAAGTCGTCGTCCGGAACAAAGCTCGGTTAGTAGCTCAAGGCTATCGCCAAGAGGAAGGTATCGATTTCGAAGAATCCTTCGCTCCGGTAGCTAGATTAGAATCAATTAGACTATTATTGTCTTATGCATGCCATAAAAATTTTAAATTATTTCAAATGGATGTTAAAAGTGCATTTTTGAACGGAGATGTCGTTGAGGAAGTTTACGTTTCTCAACCTCCGGGCTTCATAAATGAAAAATTTCCAAATCATGTTTTTAAACTAAAGAAAGCTCTTTATGGTTTGAGACAAGCTCCTCGAGCTTGGTATGATCGCCTAAAGAATTTTCTTTTGGATTTGAATTTTAAAATGGGCGAAGCCGATTCTACACTTTTTGTTAAGCCTGCGAATAATGATATTTTATTAGTTCAAATTTATGTTGATGATATCATTTTCGGTGCTACTAACTTCACTCTTTGCGAAGAGTTTTCTAATGTTATGAAGGAACAATTTGAGATGAGCCACATGGGCGAACTCAAATATTTCTTAGGTCTCCAAATTCGCCAATTGAATGATGCAATCTTCATCCACCAAACGAAGTACACGGTGGAGTTGCTAAAGCGATTTGGAATGGAGAATGCCTCCAGGAAAAAGACTCCTATGAGCACTACAACGCATCTTGATAAAGATACGGGCGGAAAAGATGTAGACATTCGTCTATATCGAGGTATGATAGGTAGTTTACTTTATCTTACCGCAAGTAGGCCCGATATTATGTTTGCCGTTTGTATTTGTGCTCGTTATCAGTCTCAACCTAAGGATTCTCACTTAGTAGCGGTTAAACGTATTTTTCGCTATCTAAGTTACACTTTAGATTTTGGATTACTTTATCCGAAGTCTAGCACATATGAGTTAGTCTCATATAGTGACGCTGATTATGCGGGATGCAAATCCGACAGGAAGAGTACTAGTGGCACTTGCCATTTTCTAGGAAATTCCCTTGTCTCTTGGTTTTCCAAGAAGCAAAATTCGGTATCACTTTCAACCACCGAGGCGGAATACATTGCCGCCGGTGCCGCTTGTGCCCAGGTTCTTTGGATGAGACACACACTGAAGGATTTTGGTATTCATTGTGATACTAGCCCTATCATGGTGGATAACCAAAGTGCTATTTGTCTTTCAAAGAATCCGGTGCACCATTCCCGATCTAAACACATAGATGTCCAACACCATTTTTTAGATGATCATGTTGCTAAAAAGGACATCATGTTAGTGTACGTTGAAACCCAAAAGCAAATCGCCGATATTTTCACGAAACCCCTAAAGGAGGACTCCTTTGTGCGGTTGCGTCGAGAATTGGGGATTATGGGTGAATCCGAGATATAGGATTTATATCTCATTCAATTATCTTGCATGCTATTATATTTCGCGATATTTCGTTCATGCTAGATCTATTGAATTTTTGGGGATTTTATGTGATATGTTTGAATTTTTGCTCGAATTCTTATTTGAATGTCGTATTTAAGATTTCGACGTTTAATGGGGTAGTTTAGATGACTTATGAGAGGGTTAAGATGTTTCATCCAAGTGTTTTTATGAAGAGAACTCATTTATCAACTTTTGGACTCTTCTAGTCGGTTTCAGTTCATCAGCCAACCGACTAGATGCTCATCTAGTCGGTCAGCTAGTGAACTCAGACCGACTAGTTCAAGCTTTAACTTTCTCCTGTCATTGACTTCTTTTAGTCGGTCACAGTTCTCTTACCGACCAACTAGATTGAAAACTAGTCGGTCAGTGATTATACTGTGACCGACTAACTCTAGCCCTAGAATTTTCTGTTTGCCTCTGTTTCGACTTAGTCGGTTTAAGCTCATTGACCGACCGACTAGATCGTAATCTAGTCGGTCAGTGCTTGAACTATGACCGACTAAGTGCTTTAGGGCAGTCGCGTTTTTTCGCATTCCCGACCGACTTAATCTAATTTTATCCGATCGTTTCTTCATTTAGTCGGTTTGTTTTCACTCTCCAACTCGAAAAAACCCCTAAACCCGATCGAGACCCTTCGTCTTCCCGTCGTATTCCGGCCACTTTTCCGGCCATCTCCGCCGTCCGTCGCCGTCGACCACTCCCCTAGGTATCTCCCCCCTTCCTAGATCTTGTTTTTCATCCCTAGGGTTTGTTCTAGATCTTGTTTTCACTTCTAGGTTCTAGGGTTTCGAAATTCTCTCTTAGGGTTTGTGTCTTAGGTTCTAGGGTTTGAGTTAGGATCTTTGATCTTATCCCGTCGCTTGTTTGTACTCGTTGTGCCGTGATCATGGCAAGAACGAGACTCCCGATTACCTCTTCTGGGGCATCCCCCATGACCGTAGAGGCCACGACCGCTTCGACCCCTCCTAAGCGTAGGGCCAAGACCACTCGACCCCCCTCTTCGTCTTCAACACCGTTGAAGAGGAAGAGGACGTCCAAGCCTAAACCTACCGGCCAATCTTCCAAGTCTAAACCTAAGCCTAAAAAGTTCCGTGCACCCACTCCTCCCGGTGAGGGTTCAGGTAGTGATTCCGAGGATGATTCCGATGAAGAATACACTCCTGAACATCCCGAGAAGGCACCTACTCCACCCCGTCCTCCACCTCCTCCTAAGCCCCGTAAGGCTAAGGGTAATGCTCCTATGCCAGTCGGCGGTGTAGATATATCGTTGTGCCGCGACGACCCTCAGTGTCTCGCAGCGTACAACCATATAGAGCACTGCCCACTGCTGTTGAAGCATTACGTTCAGTTTTCTGATTTTCTTGGCCTTGCGGATCTTCTCTCCTATAGTGGCCTATTGGACTACCTTCGATTTGACTCTAAGGCGAACCCTAGACCCTATCCTCGCCTGGTCAAATTATTCTATGCCAATCGTGTCCGGGGCCAGTACGGTGAGTCTCACTCCATCGAGACTTCTGTTTTGGGGACTCCTATAGTCCTCACGGCAGAGATCTTGGGGGAGCTGATAGGTTGCTCGTCGTGTGGCCTCCTCCTGTCTGACATCTCTGTCGACGATATCTCCTCCCTCGATCAGCGGACCCTAGGCAAAATCTTCCAGGTTATCCCCCCCCGCCTTCATAGGAGTCCCTTTGAAATCATTCAAGCCGAATGCTTGGGTGATTAACCTGATCTTGAAATCCTGCCTTCTTCCCAAGTATGGATCTTCTTCACTTCCATCTCAGCCGTTTCTGAAATTGATTTACGCTCTGTTTATGGGTAGCGAGATTAATTAGGCTCGCATTATACTCGATAAGATGGATTCTTTCGAGTGTATTCGCAAGACCACTAAATCTGCGCATATCCCATACCCTTGTCTTCTGACCTTGGTTTTTCGTCGATTCGGTGTCCCCTTGCCCCCTGATGATGAGCGTCCCCTTGGTCCTCCTCTGAACACGACGTCCGTCAAGAAATCTCTTGCGGCACTCCGTCACGTGCAGCGGTCGACACCTTCTGCATCTCAGGCCACCCCTTCAGCTGCTTCAGTCCCTCCTCCTACCACCACACTTGACGATGTCGTTCGGTTGCTTTGTCGGCACGAGTCGCGTTTGGCTCGTACCGAGGAGGTAGTTTGCCGTATGGCTCGTTTGATGGGCGTTGAGCTTCCTCCCTCCGTTTCTGAGGATGAGGAGATGGACGATGAGGATATTGATGAGCTGGTCACCTCCTTGGCTCGTGGCGATGAGGCAACTACTGCTGCTACTGCTACCACATCTGCTCCTGATGCTGGCACCTCTTTCGGTGCTCCTGAGACTTCTGCACCAGTGGATCAGCCTTCTGATGCTGCTGCTGCTCCTTCTGACGACCCTGCTCCTGATTTGCCTGCTGTTGTTCCTGTTGAGACCCCAGCCGTTGAGCCAGTCGTCGATGTCTCCACCCCTGCCCCGACGATCCCGTCTGTTGACACGCCTCTCCTCCTTGCAGAGCCTGAGTCCACTCCGTCGACTGGACCCACGGAGACTGCAGATCCAGCCACTTCCTCGTGACCGTCTGTTTCGAGGCCTCTCCTATGATCTTTGGATGATGCATCTTATTGAGAGTATTTTGGGTTAGGATGGAGTGTTGGGGTTGTTTTGATGTATTTTGGTTATATGGATGTCGGTGTTGTATTTTGATGTTTTTGGGTGTTGATGATGATGTATTGATGTATGATGTATTTTCTATTTTGATGTTGATATACATGGTCTGTTGCATTTGATATGATGTAGTCGATATCTTTTTGGATATACTCATGATGTTTTTATATATATACATCGATGTTCTCTTTGTTTTACTTCGTCGTGCACATTTAATTTTCATTCATTGTCTATGATATGTGAAATCGTCGCTCGTCGCTTAAAAACTTGGTTAAATAGATTATATTTCTATGATTGTATAGAATTGTTTTCCATGCACAAATTTAACCAAGAATATTGAATATTGGAGAGTATGTTTCTTTATTCAATAAATGAATAAATATTTGGTATTTTTGATGATTTTAATTATCGCTTTTTGATAATGGACAATTTGGCACACCTTGATTTGATTTCATCACTTTTCCCTTGGTGTCAATTAGGTCCATCGTCAATATCTAATACTCCCGATGTTGGATTTTCCATTTCCTAGTTGTTGTCGTTGTATGCCCCCCATTTTTGGGATAATGCCAAAGGGGGAGAGATAATGATAATAAATAGGTCAAATGAAAATTTAACTCAATTTCCAAGAATCTAATTTGATGTGTTAGATTCAGGGGGAGTTAAGATATATATAAGGATTTTCAAAATCCGATATTTCAAAAATCGATTCTCGTTATATATCTTACTCGTCTCATTGATGCAATTTATATATATTCATTTTGGAATTAACGTCTCATCAATGCAGGGGGAGTAAGTATTTTACATTTGAATCATTACTTTTGATTATTATTTATGTTGGTTTGTCATCACCAAAAAGGGGGAGAATGTTGAATATTGGACTCCCCGGATTTGGTTTTGGATGATGAGCAAACATAAATAATTCATGAACTAACAATTTGTGAGTGCAGTATTGGAGATCGTCGCCAAATTCACGAGAACAATCAAAGCGACATCTCAAGACTTCTCAAAGATCGTATTCATTGCCTAAAGCTTCGTTGAAGCTCTTGGACCGTTTTGGAAGTCATGAAGAATTGATCGAAGCTCTCGAAGACCGTTCATTAAGGTTTTATTTATAATCTTTTTGCTTCGATCTATAGAATGTTAAGCCTTGAGTATATCTTACGATTCTATCTTCATAACGCTCATATCGTAGCTCTAGGATCTTAGTACAAGTCCACTCTAACTTCTTCGCAGCATCGCGCTTCGATTCGGACTTGTTTGTGCATGTTAGTTGGTACAAGAAGAAGTACTGACCGACTAGATCATGATCTAGTCGGTCAGCAGAGCTTCTTGGACCGACTAGTTTGAGTTAATCTTTTCTTGTTCAGTACTGTTTACAGTTAGTCGGTCTACGTTGACTCACCGACTGACTAGTTTGTGAACTAGTCGGTCAGTGATGCTTCTTTGACCGACTAGTTGTGATTTACTGTACATGCCAAATTTCTCCTAAGCTACTGTTTATCGTTAGTCGGTCTAAGAACGTTTGGTGACCGACTAGTTGATAATCTAGTCGGTCAACATTTGTTCTTGGACCGACTAAGTCAATTTGTATTCAGACTATTTGTTTTTGCCTCTTAGTCGGTCTACGTTCACTGACTGACCGACTAGTTGTGAAACTAGTCGGTCAGAAAGTCTTCTTGGACCGACTAGATTTCTAGGTCTGAATTTCTATCTCTTCTCAGTTCTTCACTTAGTCGGTCCATGTTGTTTGACTGACCGACTAGTTGATGAACTAGTCGGTCAGTGGTTGTTCTTTGACCGACTAGTTGCCTCAGATTTCTATCCGTTGGGAATTGACCTAACTTGTTTTTATGGGACCCTATAAATACGAACCTAGGTCATTTCTCTCTAGGTTAGAGCTGCCATTAAGAGATTCATTGAGATTGATAGAGATAGCCATTCTCACTCATTTCTAAAGCTCTCTTCCTCACAAGAAATCCATTCTCTCACATTCTAGATCTAGAATCCATCTTGAGAGAAGTTTGTTCTTGGTGAGCCCTTCAAGCTCTAGCTTGATTCAAGTCTCCAAATCACTCCTAGGCACCCATTGCTGGTCATTTCTTTGGTGCTAGGTCTTGGTGACTTCATCTTCCTCAAATCCCTCCTTGCACCTATTTGGTAAGAAAACTCAAGGTATAGGATTTTGTGGTAAGATTGTTTATTTCATTATAAACTTGTTTATATTGCTTATTGATTCTCTCGGTTGTGAGAGAAGGTTGTGATCCCGGGTTGTGGGATTCACTATTGCCATTGCATGTATGATTTGATCTTGTGAAGGTTTTTCACAAGATATCATAGTGGAAATCTTGGGTTAGGGTTTCTAACCTAAGTATCCGGAGGGGATCCGGGTGGTTGGGACGTAGGATCACCGGGAACAAGTCGGAGAGACTTGGGTGGATCCGAACCCAGTAACATCTTTTGTTAGCATTGTTATTTTTGTTGTTGTCATTCAATTTAAGCTTCCGCAAATTGATTTGGTAGTTGTTTGCACTATAATTAGGAATTATACTCCTTGTTATTTTTAAAGTACTATTCACCCCCTAGTACTTGTGCAGTAGCTTGTAGGGCATTACATGACGTTGAGGTTGAGTTACCTTCCCTGGAGATTGAGACACGAGATGCTGAGACATGCCAATACCCGACTGTGGAAGGAGAGTAGATACAAATAGATCAGATTCAGACTCATGATGAGGTTCCTACCTAAGGACAGTTGAAGGTAGGCAGCCATCAAGGACTAGAAGAGCACCAGATAGAGTGGGAGAGTGGCATTATTCTCCTTCTACATTTCATTTGACGATATGAAAATGTATGCCCTGAACATTAAGCACGAAGATCCGTTGACATTTGAAGAGGCCCAGACATCGAGCACATCTGCAGAGTGGCGACTCGCAATGGAAGATGAGATGGAATCTCTCTACAAGAATGGTACATGTGAATTGGTAGAATTACCCAAGAATCGAAAGGCCCTTTGGATATAGAGCTAGAGCAACTGGATGTGAAGATGGCGTTCGTACATGGAGAGTTTGATGAAGAGATCTACATGTGTCAATCTGAAGTCTCAGTGATGGAGGCGCAAGAGCAAAATGTATGAAAGTTGAAGAAATGTTTATACAGTTTAAAATAGAGTCCAATGCAATGGTATAAGAGATTCAATTCCTTTATGCTGAGTATTGGTTTTGAGCGGAGTATTAAGGATTCGTGTGTTTATGTTCACACACATGATGATGGATCAAGGATATACTAGCTCATATACGTTGACGATATGCTGATTACATCACGGGACAAGATGCAAATCAATAGGCTAAAGATGAAACTTGCAGAAGAGTTTGATAGGAAGGATCTGGGGTCTGCAAAGAAGATCATTGAATGAAAATTAGCACGGACAGAAAGAAATGAGAGTTGAGGTAGAGCCAGGAGGGCTACAAAAAGAAGGCCCTAGCATGATATGGACTGGAGTAGGCGAAGCCTGTCACCACATTGCTAAGAGCTCACTTCCAAAACAGTCACTAAGCACTAATGAGGAGGCACACTACATGTCGACAGTCCACTATGCAAGTACCGTAGGAAGTCTAATGTATGACATGGTTTAAACATGCCCAGACTTGGCCCAGGCAGTTGGAGTTGTCAGCAGGTATATGGCGAATCTAGGAAAGGAACATTGGCATGCTGTGAAATGGATATTGAGATCTGAAGGGAACAACTAGCATTGGTTTGTGTTACGGCTAGGGTGATGAGTTGGTGATATCTGGATTCTATGATTTAGATTATGCAAGTGACAGAGATAAGAGGAGATCTATGTTTGGATATGTGTTCACATTGGGCAATGCTGCAATATCTTAGAGATCGGTCATTCAGTCCATTGTAGCGTTATCAACCATGGAGGTAGAACTGATAGTTGCAGTTGAGGTGATCAAGGAAGGTAAGTACATGCGAAGTCTGCTGAGAGACTTGGGTATTCGACAAGAAGTGACGAAGGTCTATTGTGATAGCCAGAGCACAATCCACTTGGCAGAGCATCAGGCCTATAGTTCGAGGACCAAGCACATTGAAGTTCGTGACTTCTTCCTATAGGAGGAGAAGAAGATGATAGCACTGGAGAAAGTCTCGACATATCATAATCCTAATACTGCAGATATGCTCATGAAGATAGTTACTGCAGTCAAGCTCAGGCATTACTTGAGCTTGATCTTTACTTGGTGAGTGGCTGAACTTTTCCAGTTTTCCTTGTGTTTTCAGAAATACTAGATTTGTGTAGAGATGATGTGAATTAGGGTAGAGCCATTATAGAGAGATTGGAGGTGTCTTGGTGATGTTTGGAGTACTGTTGGTATGTTGGAGAAAGTTTGAAGCAGGGTAGAGTGAATTTTATGATTCAAACTCGAATCTGGAATTTACACTGCCGCTCCAACGGAAGTGTATCAGATAGACATGCCACACGTCTGATGTTGGACGATCAGACGTCTGGATGAAGGACCAGATGCGTGACGATTTGCCTTCAGCAGTTTGAAGGCATGTGAATCGAAAAACTCCAACTCTCGAATAACTGTAGCATCATGTATAATATTTTTTAGACGTCTGATGGCCTTGGGCCAGACGTCTGATCGATTCGAGGGTGCAGCCCATCATATGATACTAGATGTCTGGCCGCATAGCACCCGACTGTTAGTTCTTGGTTTCAAGACTAATGTTATTTTGATGATGATCAATACATTATGTTAGTGTGCTAATCAATCTTATGTTTTAGTCTCAGTTTATCTTAATGATTATATGTTGATGAGACAAAGCATAAGGCTTGGAGGATATTACAAGGGATATCTTAAAAACCTCCAAGAGTGATGGTGTGCTCAAGCTTGGATGAAGTCGTGAAGATCATCTAATGAAACCAAAGCTTGGAGCATGATGATGGATGGACATCTAGAGAAGCATTGTCAAAGCTTGGAGCTTGATGAAGGGAAGCTCATCAAGGAGTGCTAAAGCTTGGAGATGATTGGGAGCATCAAGGTTTTGTGAGCTTGAAGACTTAGACTCTAGGAGATGCAATTTGTAATCCATGTAATTTCAATTACTTGCATTTCTCTTTTTGAGTCTAGGATTTTTGTAATGCCTTGATAGATGGTCATACTCTCATGCATTTGCATTTCACCATCTTAGTGAGCCTTAGGATTATCATAGAATCCAACCCAATAGGTTCATCTTGCCCAAAGATTCATTTGGAGTCTCTGGCTCTCCTGCAGTCGTCTACTGAAGGTTTTATAGTCGACTGGGTGATTTCCAATCGCCTGTCGAGGCTTCTACAGCCGACTGTGATGCACAGCTCAAGTCAACTTTTCTACTGACTCATCTTGAGCTTTTTGCATCAGTCGACTGATGTTCAATTTACAGTCGCCTGTATCCTTACAGTCACCTGTGAATTGGTCGACAGTCGCCTGTGCGCTTCTTGCATTTTCTGGGCTTTTTCCCATGTTGCAAGACAGTCGCCTGTTGCTGTTTTTACAGTCGTCTGTATATTTACAGTCGCCTGTGAAATGGCCTTCAGTCGTCTGAAAGGCGTAAGTGCGAAATATGCATCTCTCTCTGTCTTTTCTCCATCTTTTACAGCAGTCGACTGATGAAGGTTTTACAGTCGCCTGGATAATAGACAGTCGACTGTATTATTGATATCAGTCGCTTGTGCGTGAATTGGAGAAAGAGTGCAGCTCTCTGTTTCTTGTCCATCCCTGCTGCAGTTGCCTGCTGAAGGATATACAGTCGACTGTCTGCTTTTCAGTCGCCTGTGTAGTCTTTTACAGTCAACTGTCCTGGCTCAGATTATAGCCGTTGGAATTTTTTCTAGCCGTTGTTCAGTCGACTGTCTAATGATCATCAGCCGACTGTTCTTGCCATAAACTGCCAAAATCTAGCCGTTGCAGATTTCTTCCCTTTGGGTTTTGGGCTGGTTTTATGGGTTCCTTTGGCTTCCTATATATTGGGATTGGCTTAGTTCATTTAGACTTCGGGAAAGGGTTAGGAAATCATAGAAGATCATTTCATCTCTTCTCTAAGCCACTCCTCCCTCATTCCCTTATTAGAGCTTCATTCTTATGCTATAACATCTAAGCTCTAGGGAATTTCTCTAAGGGATTTCAATCTCATTCCTTTCTTGGAGATTATCTTTCTTCTCTTCATTTTCATACACTCAAGTGAGAAGTGTTAGGATTCATTCCTAGAAGAGAGAAAGATCAACAAGTGCAATCAAAGCTAATCTCAAGCACTTGGCCTTTCACTTGCATGCCTTCTTCTTCATATTGGTAAGGTCATATCAAGGCATAGGTAAGTGTTGTTTCGTTTTGTTTTGTGTTCGAAACCCTAATTCTCTTTGTGGGAATTAGTTACTCTCTTTGTGGGAGTTACCCTTTTTGTGGGAGTTTGGTTCTTTCTGTGTGAAAGAACAAATCCTCTGTGTGAGGTCTCTCTGTGTGAGAGTGAGGATATCTCTTTGTGGGAATCCTAAATCCTCTGTGTGAGGTCTCTCTGTGTGAGAGTGAGGATATCTCTTTGTGGGAATCCTAAATCCTCTGTGTGAGGTATCCCTTTGTGGGTTTTGTATTCACTTCTCTGTGTGGGATTATAGTGAATACTGGTGTGGCTGGATGTACCCTAGTTTTGGGGAACCAGGGTAAAATCTCTGTGTTTGCGATTGTTGTTGTTGAGCACTCTGTTTAATTTCCGCTGCTTATTGTGCTTTAATTTAGTAACTTTTAATTAAGCACTTTGCTTGCTATTACACTATTCACCCCCCCTCTAGTGTGTGTGTAGCCCCGCAGGGTCCCTTACACCGACGTCTGACAGTTGCGAGTTCAGCCTGGGCAGATTTAGATCTGGGACGTTAGATTGATAATCAATCTAATCGAACGGCCATCAATCAAGATGATTCCTAAACACTATTTAAACCCATCCTAAGCCCTATGCGTAGTAGATCAGAGCAAAATCAAATTGTTTTTCGTGCATGAAAGAGGAAGAATGTCGGCTTGAGCTCGAGAAGATGAGATAGTCTTTTCTGAGCTTCTGATTGGGGTTTCTCCCTTGCTATTGTATGCTTAAGATCCTGTAATCGCTAGAGTACTAGGATTACTTTGTCAAGAGGGCTACATATTGTTTGGAAGAGATTTGGGAGCCAACGTAAACTCTTTCAGTAAATATTGGACCGAACTATTGTTTGGAAGAGGGCTACATATTGTTTGGAAGATATTTGGGAGCCAGTGTACTAGGATCTAATGGAAGCCGTGATAACAGAAGACTGGACGTAGGCCATAGATTGGACCGAACTAGTATAAAAGCTTGTGTCTATAAGTGATTGGCTTGCTTTTGTGTTGTGATGATTAATCTTGTGCTTTTTATGATTCAACCAAGATTCTAACTCTGTTTGATTAAAGTTGGCGATACATTATCATTGATTAATCTGTTATGCACACATTGGCATTGACGATATGGTGTTGTTTCATTCCCTAACAGTTTTTCGTTTTTCAAAAAGTTTTTATGCAATGAAACTAAATATAAAGATTGGGCTCAAATGAAAACGGGTGGGGTTGATGTTAAAGTCGAGTCGTGTTGGGGAGTCGTGTCGAGCTTGTTGTGGATACGAGGCAATAGCCAACTAAACCAATGCGCGTCGATGACTAACTGAACAAGCAAACGTCGACCTGGACTAACTGAACCAGCGGACATTTGCGCCGAAGGTGATGTAGAGGAGGATGACAATGAGGTTATATGGGAGTCAAGGATGCCGGGCTTCAAATCTTGGTAGAGACAATGCAGAAGATGAAGGAAATGAATTTTAGATTAGATTAAGGAGACGTTTCGTAATTAGAATTTTTTAAAAGGAGTAATGGTGTCTTAGAGAAAGATATTTGGATGGCTCTGATTAGGGGTGGCAAAATGAGCCCGGCCCGATCCGACCCAAACCCGACATCCTTAACCGGATATGGTTAGGGGGCTAATCCGGGTCAAGTAGGATCTGGGTTAACCCGACACGACCCGGATAAAATCCGGGTCGGGTATGGGTTTAGCATGTCAACCCGGATGATCCGAATTTGACCCGGATTGCTTTCTTTATATATATATATATAATTTATATAATAACTTCAATACACAGTTGCAATGGGAGTTGTGCGTATACCATTTGAATTGTTGTCATCTTCTTTAAGAGTTCTTGGATTCAATTTCTTTTACATACAACTTTTTAGTTAATTTATTAATTTCATTAATAAAATAGTAACGTTAATTATACTTCCTTGTTGTCATCAGTGCGGTTTAAGCGACGAGCTACTGGAAATTATGCAACACTTAATAAATTGCAGGTGGCTTTTAATAAATAGCTGGATATCGAAAAGCTAGCAGTTGTGTATAAGTCAAAACTTAACCCGACGGGTTTACCCGAACCCGACCCGGAAATTTTCCGGGTCACCAGAACCCGAGCCGGATTCAATCCGGGTCGGGTTAGGGTTTACCTCAATCCGGATCGGATCAAATCTAACCCGACCCGAACCCGAACCCGAACCCGAACCCGAACCCAACAGACACGTTTGCCACCTATAGCTCTGATACTAGGTTAAATCAGAAAATTTGAGAGAAAGTATGCCTCATCATTGAACATTGTGTGGTTCCGTTATACATACATTTATGTACAAGATATTAAACATGCATTTATTAATAGAATTAAAAATATCAACAATTATGAAATCATAATCTCTATATATTTACCAATTACAGCTAAAGTAAATATTTTTTAGCTACAATTTTTTTGGTCTAAAATTATTATAGGTTCCAGTAATTCAGCGGAGCATATCTACAAATTAGCTCGCCTTCAAATTAACTTAGGATATGTTAAAAATCTGCTCAACTACAGGCTAAGCGTTCTATCTATTCAAACACTATTAGATTAATATAACAAGCAAAGTTGCAATTTGAAAACTTCAGACACAAACGAGGAGGAGAAATCTGTGAAGATTTTTTCTCTCTCTCCGTTTCTTTTTGTAAATTTTGGATATGAGAGCAGCCTTGGAACGGAGGTAGACTGCTGTGAAGCGACTCGCTGAACAGTGGCCCTACTTGTCTATCAGTATAGATTAGACCCAAAAAAGCAGCTCCAATTTTCCATCCATTAATTACATTTTCATCTCCTTTATTATTCTTAATTTGACAAACATAATGTTTTAAAATCATAATACATCAAAGATCTACTAAAACTGAAATATTTTGCTTGTTAATTTAATCGTTGCATCGGAAAAGCAAAATATTTTGGAAGATATATGATGTATGTCGACTTTAAAGAGTATGAAATCAAGTAGAAAGTTCCAACGTTTTAGTAAGATATCAAAGAATAGAATTTTTAATGAACATATTCTTTTCACTTGGAAGTTTGTTTCCTGATAACGGAGAAGCCATGATCTCTTTTAGCAGGGGTTTAAGCAGGGTTTAAGGTGGCATAACAAAAAAGTAACGAGGGAATGAAGGCCTTAAAAAAAGGAGGAAAATAAAGAAAGGAAAAGATAAAGGGCATAAAGAGATGGTCTTTCTCAAAACACAGATCCCCATAAGAATGCAGATGAGTTGCTGATGAGTTGTAATAATAAATAATGAGTTGAAGGGATCCTCATTTGCTCGTTGGAACTCTCATGAGTCTCATCCCCTTTTGCTTGAGGGGGTTCTTCTTGCTTGGTGATCTTCTCTCTTTCCCAAGCTCTTCTGCATGCATCGTATCATCCTTCTTCCTCATTAGTGAGCACAGTGTTCTCCTCAAAGATGAGCATGATTAATGCCAGTACCACTCAATGATTGTGTTGTCTCCCAGTGAGAAAGAGGAGATCAAGAAGAAGGGATCAGATTAATCCCATGGCAGACGCTCACACTAATTCTGCTGGTAACTGGCTTGGATTCTCTCTCTCCCCTCACATCAGCATGGAGCCAAACCAAACACCTCAGCCCCCGTGTCATCAACCCATCTCTTCTTCTTCTTCTTCGGTCAACGGCGGCTTCTTCCTCTCACCACATCACTTCTATGGAGTTGAACAACAGAATGCGGCGGCGGCGGCGGCTTTCTACTCCGGCCACCAGCTCTCTCTCCTCCCCCTCAAATCTGATGGCTCTCTCTGCATCATGCAACAAGGTATATTTATATTGCTTCCTTTTCTTCTTCTTGTTCTTGTTTGCAAAAAAAGAAAAACCAATGGACTCTTCGTTTTCTTACGGTTGTAAAATGGTGAAGGGATGGTGGCGTCTGATGAGTCCCCAAAGCTTGAAGATTTCTTAGGGTGTGGTCCTCCAAGCCATCAGTACAGTAACAGTGAGGGCGAGGCAATGGGTCTGAGGTTGGACAGCAGCAGCGCCATGTACTACGGCCAAGAGGCAGGGGGCGATCTTGACGAGGGCAGAGGCCAATCACTCATGAGCCAGCATCTCTCCTCCTACCTGCAGCAGCCATTGCATGAGATGTATCAGGCACCCCCAATGGGAGAGGATGAGGAGCAGATGGCAAGCTTCAAGAACTACTGGGCTCATGAGGTTGCCTGTGTTGGCGACCTCCACACCTTGAGCTTGTCAATGAGCCCCGGGACTCAGTCCAGTTGTCTCACTGCCCAGCATCAGCATCAGCACAGTCACATCTCTGCAGCAGCTGCTAATATTAATAATAATGAGTGCATGCCTGTAGAAACAACAAAGAAGAGAGGAGGAGCTGGGAAAAAGCAGCCAGTTCATAGGAAATCTATAGATACATTTGGCCAGAGGACTTCTCAATATAGAGGTGTTACAAGGTCAGTTATTTTTCCTTTGTGTTTAATTTTATTTTTTAGTAGGGAATTTTGATTGGTTTCCAAATCTTAAATTTTTTCAGGCATAGATGGACTGGGAGATATGAGGCTCACCTTTGGGACAACAGCTGCAAAAAGGAAGGACAAACAAGGAAAGGGAGGCAAGGTACATAGTTACAAAATCATATATGCTTGTTTTTCAAGAAATTTATTCAAGTTTTAATTTTCGAAGCCTAATATGTTTCATTCCTTCTCTTGCTGCATGCAAATGAATCTGCAATTGTTCTGCAGTTTATCTGGGTAAATTATAAATCTCTTCCTTTTTTTAGCCTTTTCTGTTCTGTTCTTTTTTCAATCTTGAATCATTAATCTTGAGAATGGATTGATATTGCAGGGGGCTATGACTTGGAAGAGAAAGCAGCAAGAGCTTACGACTTGGCTGCGCTTAAATATTGGGGGGCTTCAACTCATATCAACTTCTCAGTATGCATCTGATCACAAAAGATTGCTTCATTCTTTCATTTTTTTTGTCATTTGGCTTTGAATGTATGTAACTCTTGATGTAGTTGGACAACTACCGACAAGAGCTCGAAGAAATGAAGAGCATGAGCAGGCAAGAGTTTGTTGCCCACTTGAGAAGGAAAAGCAGCGGATTTTCGCGAGGGGCTTCTATTTATCGAGGAGTCACAAGGTAAGTACCTCCCATTTATATGGCCGTTCGCTATGTTTGCAATTGCATGAACAAATTTGTTTGCTCTCCAGGCATCATCAGCATGGAAGATGGCAAGCTCGAATCGGGAGGGTTTCTGGGAACAAGGATCTTTACTTGGGGACCTTCAGTAAGTTCTAATAATGCCCAGTGTTTTGGGTAGTTTTTTCAATCATGCATAAAGCTAAGAATGTTAGTAGAATTCTCAGCATTGCCTGCTTTTAGCAAGCCCCGACTTTATCTTTTCATAAGGCTGATTCCTGCGGGTTTGACTGATAGATTAAAGCATTCAGAACTTGGTTGATCTTGTTTACATCCTGATGAAAACCCTTCAGGCACTCAGGAAGAGGCAGCGGAGGCTTATGACATCGCGGCAATCAAATTTCGCGGGCTGAACGCGGTTACCAACTTCGACATAACAAGATACGATGTCGAGAAGATCATGTACAGCAGCACTCTGCTTCCCAGCGAGTTCGCTAGGAGAATCAAAACGATCGATGGCGGCGGCGGCGGCGGCAATGGCGTTACGATAGCCGAAAACGGATGCAGGGAGATGCAACTGGCAGCTGAGCAGATTGAGAATCGGCCGTTCGCAAGCGGTCTGCATGGTTTCGATGATTCGGGCAAGATTTTGTCGAGCTCGTCGTCTCTGGTGACGAGTTTGAGCAGCTCGGCGGAGGCGAGCCCGGACAGGCTCGGGCTGCCGATGCTCTTTGCTAAGACTCCGGCGGCGAGGTTCGGCAATCCTGCTCCGGTGAGCTCGTGGGTTCCTATGGGTCATGTGCCAGTGTTTGCAGCATGGACTAGTGATATTGCTTAAGCTCTCTGCATGAGAACTGAAGTGACAATGAGGGAAAAGATGATCATCGGAGAATTGTCTGTTTTGTTTTGTTTTGTTTTGGTCTTTTGAGTAGGATGTGGGGTTGGTCTCTTTTCCTTTTTTCCATTGGTTTCAGAATTTGGGAGCTTTAGTTCCTCCTTTTTTGAGCCAATGGGGGGAGGGGGTTTTGCAAAGTGAGAGGCCCTGGAGGGGTTTTATTGTGATGCTGGTAATCTTGAAGACATATTCTCTTGTCCATGCTGCTTTTTTTAATTACCGGAAAAGTCTGAAACTTTGGCTACCATGTCTCCCCTTTTCTCATGCGTGATGACTAAATTTTGGCACATTGTTGAGTACTGTTTGTTCCTTGATTATGGTTCTGAGTATAATATGATCTCCCCTTTTCTCATGCGTGATGACTAAATTTTGGCACATTGTTGAGTACTGTTTGTTCCTTGATTATGGTTTATATTTATAGTTTACTGAGTATAATATGATATATATATCTATCATACAATTGACGACCTTTTTTGAATTTTGTCATACGTGGCAGTTTTGTCACAGTCATATTTTGGCTTGTTGACTGGGACGCTGACTAGGATAATGGAAACGGTAATTTCCCCAAAAGGAGAAAATTAACAAATTAAAAGCACAATAATAACATGGGTTTGATAATTAAGTCATATAAATAATTTTCTATCTTACTTTTATTTCACATAAATGATTGAAAAGAGTAGAACTAAATGCCGATTAATAGAGTAAATTAATCAAAAGATAATTAGAAGGCTAGCAACTCTAAACTTTGTTGGCAACAAAAAATCAGTGCATTTCTTAATGAAAGAAGGCTAAATTAAATTCGCAAAGAAACTTTGAGATATCCTTTGTTTTTTATGTCCCAATATTTCGAGGGTTTGGAGATTTGATTGTATTTAATTTTTTTTAATATTTGATTGTATTTAATTTTACCCATGTCCTCAACCACCCAAGATAACTATATATTTTCGTTGCCGAGTGGAGAAGAACCGAAGGGATGGGTGTGGGGGCCACTAACGGCCTGGGGTTTTCGGGTCGGGCGTGAATCAAAGCATGGCCTTTTATGAATTCAAACACGTTAATCATACAAGAAAGAGTCTGATTATAAAATCTACGTGGACGTAAATGATTTTGGATTATACAAAAAAGATTTATAAAAAAGATTTCAAATGTATAATATAATCATGAAGCTACCGACATTTTCTTCAGGATTTAATTTTATAAAATAATATTATGTCAGGTTCCATAGAGGAGACCGTCTATTATACAATTGACGAATTTTCGTGGAACTAAGCTTTTGACAGGGGAATATCTTAAATGAACCGTGCCATACGGGCACGGGTTATGACTAGTATATATGTATATATGTATGTATGTGTGTGTGTATATATATATCTTAAAAGAGCAGACATGACTGGTTAACCCTTGGCGACAGAAATACAAAGTTCTTCTACAACTCTATGAAAGCTAGAATCAGTCGGAATAATTTGAATCACCTCGTAGACATCAATGGGAGACAAAATAGTGTGAATTCAGATTTGAGAGTGGCTACGCCTGCCTTCTATAAGGAGCTCTATAATCAAAACGACTATGTGAGAACTTTTGCCAAGCTTGTGCCTAAACGTATTTTGACTGATGAATCAGCTACTTGGCTTATTAGAGATGTCTCTAGTGAGGAGGTAAAGTCTGCAGTATTCCAAATAGGCCAGGATAAGGCGCCGGGCCCTGATGGTTACAATGGGTTCTTCTTCCAGCGGAATTGGGATATAGTGGGAGATGAGGTTACTACTGCTATTAAATCTTTCTTCAGATCGGGTTCTCTACTCAGGCAGGTTAATCATACTTTCCTGACTTTAGTACCTAAGAGTTCCAATGCAACTAGGTTGGGCGACTATAGGCCTATTTCTTGCTGCAACGTCATATACAAGTTCATCTCCAAGATCATCTGCAACAGATTAAAGATTGTGGTCCATGAGCTGATATCTCCAAATCAGGCCGCATTTCTAAAGGGTCGCCTCCTATCTGACAGCACTCTCATTGCCCATGAACAGATTAGAGATTTTAATAACCCTATGGGGGGTAGAGCATGTCTGAAGCTGGATCTGAGAAAGGCTTTCGATAGTGTGAATCGGGATTTTATCTTCTATTTCTTGCACCAGCTCAGGTTCCCAGATACCTTCATTTCTTGGATCAGAAACCACACCCACTTTTTCGGTCATGGTGAATGGAGCTCCCTGTGGGTATTTTGGAAGCAACAGGGGCCTACGACAAGGTGATCCGCTCTCTCCCTACCTTTTTGTTATCGTTATGGAGATGTTCTCTATCCTTGTTGATAAAGCCATCATGTCTCGGAAAATCCATCCAATGCGTCGGACTGGTTCCATTTCCCACCTCTTATTCGCCGACGACTTGCTGGTTTTCTGTCGAGCAAATAGGCATTCTTTTCTGGGTATCAAAAACCTGCTTCATGAATTCTCTCTAAACACTGGGCTACAGGTCAACTGGGACAAGAGCGCAGGGTTATTCAGCAAGGGAGCAAAACAAAAAGACCTCTTGGCAGGCTATTTGGGCATTAAATCGGTTTCTACCATCACTACTTATTTCGGTCTTCCTCTCTCCATGAAATATCCAACTTCCGCAAATTATAAGAGGTTGGTGGATAAATGCAAGAAGAGATTGAGCGGCTGGTCCTCTTCCATGCGTTCTATAACTGGGAGAATCGAACTTGTCAAGTCTGTTATTCACGGAATGGTTGCTTTCTGGATGCAAGTGTTTCACATACCCGGTACCGTTTTGAGAGCTATCACGATGGCATGTAGGAAGTTCATCTTTGGAAACTCAAAGGCTTGGGCTTGGGATGATATCTGCAAACCGAAAACTGAAGGAGGAGTGGGCCTGCGGTTATTGGAGGAGCAAAATGCGGCTGCAGGGGTGCGGCAAATTTGGAGATATCTTACTACTGGAAGCTCCTGGGCGGCCCATATGCAAAGAAAATATGCCCAGCCTGAGAACTTCTTTGCGGCAAAGGGTTCGGTCTCCCATTCGGGTGCTTGGAAGCGCCTTCTCAGGTGCCGGCCTGTTACCCAGAACTTAATAAGACGAGAGGTCAGAGATGGGAGAGCCACACGCTTTTGGGTTGATCCATGACTCGAAGGCGGCTCTCTGATTGCAAATCATGATGTCCCGCCTGGTGCGAAAGAGCTCAAAGTGGCAGACTATTGGATTCCTGGTCATGGTTGGAGTGATGTAGCGGCCCTGAATCCGGTCAGGCATCTGCTTAGAAATGTATCTCTGAAACTGGGGGTGGACATCTGGAAATGGTTGCCAGGTGATGCATTCAGGTTCAAACAGGCTTGGGATGGAGTTCGGAGAAGAAGCCCGCCTTTCTCGCTACACAAACTGACGTGGTTCCCTAATCACGTCCATAAATTCTCCATGACCCTTCTTCGAGCGCTAACGAACAAATTGCTTACCAAGGAGAAAATCGACAGGTTGGGGGGGTGTGATTTCTCTTCATCACCATCCTGTGTCCTTTGCTCTGAAAATGAGGTAGAAAATGTCAACCACTTATTCTTTGATTGCCACTACTCTAAATACTTGTTGCACAGGGATCTACTGAAGCTTAAGGTTCCATTACATATCACCCCATCCCTCTCGGATGTTGGAAAATACTTGCTTGCTAATTTCGAGAGAAAGGGGGTCTTAAGCATGCTTGCTAGACTATGCCTGTCTGGCCTAGTCTGGCACATATGGAGGGAGAGAAATAGAAGGATTTTCGAAGGCGAAAAGAGATGCTTTACCTTTCTGTTTCAAGAGTTTGCTGAGGACATTAGAGTGGCTATGCATAATCAAGACCCGACTACGGCTGATGAGATGGAAGCTTTTGTAAACTGGGATATCAAGGATAATGGCTGAGCTTGTCCCCTTGTTATCCCCATTCTTTTTGCAGTGTAATTGATGGGGGTCCTTGTATGGTATTGGTTGATTAGTAGGGAGTGACGGCGCTTGTGCTCTATCCTCCCTCTATTTTAATCACGACCCTATAAGAACCCATGTGTATTTTTCCATTATATATATATACCGCTAACTATATATATATATATATGTATGTATGTATGTATGTATGTATGTGTGTGTGTGTCTATACACACACACACACACACATACATACAGGAAGGATCAAATGACCTCCTAATATAACCCCCAAATATAACCCACTCCCTTGGTCGCACGATCGACGTAGATCAACGGCACGAATCACCCAATGATTGAGAGAGATGATGGAGAGAAATCGCACAGAAAGTCTGCATCAGTTACTTAATTAATCCGCTTAGTTTATATACCTTCTCCCCACTTTAAAAATGAATTCCGACCAACCGAATGGACATCTTTACATAAAAATTAATTTTTCTGTCCCCCATCGTCCTCCCAATCAGAACTCCTCCCAATCAGAACGCACAGGGTGAAGCCTCGGTTTCAGTGAGGTTTCAGTGACTGAAACCCAAGGTTTCAGTGACTGGGCGCCTGCTGAACGGACTGAAACCTTGGGTTTCAGTCTGCCCAGGCACTGAAACCCTGGGTTTCAGTCCGTTCAGCAGGCGCACAGTCACTGAAACCTCACTGAAACCGAGGCTTCACCCTGCACGTTTTGATTGGGAGGACGAGGGGGACGGAAAAACTAAATTTTTATCTAATTTTTTATGTAAAGATGTCCACTCGGTTGGCCGGAATTCATTTTTAAAGCGGGGAGAAGGGTGGATAAACTAAGCGGATTAATTAAGTAACTGCTGAAGAATTTTTGTGCGAGAAATTGAATTTCTCGCGAAATAACCGCCAAAAATATCCCCCAAGAAACCCCCTAGCAAAAAGTCTATGCCCCCCTATTTTTTCGAAAGATCCGAATCAGTAATCTTGATCTCCACCCTCTAAAACTCTGACCCTCCAATTTTCAGGCCAATCCCTTGTGTTTTGCCCGTTCATCCATCCGTCCCAAATTTAACGGTTTCGCATTAGCCGAACTTTTGCGAATGGTTGATGAACGAGCAAAACACATTCGATCGGGCTGAAAATTGGTGGGTCAGGGTTTTAGAGGGTGGAGATCAAGATGAACGGTTTGGATCTTCCGAAAAAATTGGGGGGCATATAAGTTTTGCTAGGGGGGTTTCTTGCGGGTTATTTTTGGGGGTTATTTGATCCCTCCTATACATACATTTATGTATGTATACATGCATACATACATACATTTATGTATACATACATACATACATACATACATACACACACATATATATATATATGAGGAGGGATTAAATAACACAGAAAATAACCCGCAAAAAACCCCTAGCAAAAAGACTATGCCCCCCTATTTTTTCGGAAGATCCGAACTGTTCATCTTGATCTACACCCTCTAAAACCCTTACCCACCAATTTTCAGTCCGATCACATATGTTTTGACCGTTCATTAACGCATCGCAAAAGTTCTGTTCATGCGAAATCGTTAAATTTGGGTCGAATGGACGAACAAGCAAAACACTTGGGATTGGTCTGAAAATTTGTGGGTAAGGATTTTAGAGGGTGTAGATCAAGATGAACGGTTCGGATCTTCCGAAAAAAGAGCATAGACTTTTGCTAGGGGTTATTTTGGGGTTATTTTTTGGGGGTTATCTGATCCCTCCACATATATATGTATGTATATATACATACATATATATGTGGAGGGATCAGATAACCCCCAAAAATAACCCCAAAAAACCCCGAGCAAAAAGTCTATGCCCCCTATTTTTTCGGAAGTTCCGAACCGTTCATCTTGATCTCCACACTCTAAAACCCTGACCCACCAAATTTCAGCCCGATCCCATGTGTTTTGCTTGTTCATCCATCCGGCCCAAATTTAACGGTTTCGCATGAACATAACTTTTGCGAAGGGTGGATGAACAAGCAAAACACATGTGAACGGGTTGAAAATTGGTGGGTTAGGGTTTTAGAGGGTGGAGATTAAGATGAACGGTTCGGATCTTCCGTAAAAATAGGAGGGCATAGACTTTTTGCTAGGAGTTTTTCTTGGGGGTTATTTTTGGGGGTTATTTGATCCCTCATATATATATATAAACCACATATATATATATAGGAAAACTGGGAGTTCAGATATAATGGTTGATATTGAAATTGAGAATGTAATTGTAATTTTCAAGTTTTGAGTTTTTTTTTGTACATTCTGGTAGGGGCGGTGAGGGTATTTGGTAGAGAGTGACGGCGCTTATGCCCTCTCCTCTCTCTTACTCCCTTCACTGGCCAGTAGCCGTATGTATATTATTATTTGAAACTCAATAAAGACGCTGTAACGACCACTTTTCGTTGTACGTTGTTCGTGCACGTGCTTTTGACCGTGCACGTATTAATTTTAGACTTTGCTTATTTGTGAACACTTTAGTGTGATATGCCGTTGTGAACGTCTCTGAGAGTATTAAATTGTGGCACTAATTTGGAACGACATTTCTCGGGTCGTTCTCCCATGATTTGATCTTATTCGATGAGATGTTGTGATTGTCACTTTTGACGGGAGACGTTTCTATTTTTAGTTTCGTCGTCCGACGTCAAAATTGAGATCCGTCTTCTTAGTTAGCTTTCTTTCATCATCACGATCACCCCGATATTTATTTTATAATTTTTGGAGTTCATTTGACCTACTTTATATTTTTAGCAAGGTTTAAAATATTTTTAATAGCCACGTTTTGAATTATTTTTGGCCAAATAAAATTTATTTAAGTTTAAAATGTTTTAAATAATTTTTGAGCCAAATATTAGCCCCTATCTTGGCCGCACCCAATCCCTATGTGATTAGAAAGGAGAGATTTGAATTTTAAATATTTTTAAACTCCTAATCCCATTAGGATTAGCCCTAGACCAAGTCAATCCCTCTACACTATATAAACAACCCCTAGGAAGACCTATTTTCGCAAGAAAATAACCCTAGCCGCTTCCAAAACCCAAATTCACGCTTGCGACGATTCGTCGCAACGTTGCGACAGCATATCCCCGCACCGACCGAGGAAAACACCCCAAAATCCCCGCACCGACCGACAGCCGCCCCCGCTCACGCCCGCTCCGCACCCCGCTGCATCGCCCGCTCCGTTCTCCCGCTCCGACCGAGAGAATCTCTCGGTCAGACCGAGAGACCCCGCCGCTCAGCGCCCGCTCCGCACCCCGCTCAGCACCCGCTCCGTTCGCCCGCTCCGCACCGTTCCTGACCGAGGCGCCCGCCCGCTCACGTCGCATCTCCGCAACGTTGCAACACTTGCAACGTTGCAGCGCCCGAACCCCCGCATCCGAAGCGCCCGACCGACGGCTTGCTCCGCACCGACCGAGAGCACCAAGCTCCGCATCGCACCCCGCTGCGTGCATGGCCGTCTGCAGTGTCTGACCGAGCCGTTTCCCCGCACCGGCTAGTGTCAGACCGAGCGACGTTCGTCGCAACGTCGCAACTCCCGCACCGCTTGCCACCGTGGGCCCCCCAAGTTCTCCAAAGGTATTGTGGGTCCCCTATTGGTCCCTAGGACTACTGTGGGCCCCACCTAGGTGCTTTCTCTCCGACGATTTGCCATGTACGACGTTGCGATACGTCGTAGCCCGTTGTCGCACGTGCTAGCTTTGGAATCTGGATTCGTTGCTCCGGTTGCTGCTCTGAACTTTCCAGCGAGGAATCTATTCTGGAATCAGGACTTGGAGCGCGTTCTTTTATTCCAACCCATGGCGTCGCTACCCGACGCCAGTGTAGCTTTCGCGTCGTATTGAGGTAATGCTTTGCACCCCCAACCCATTGCCTATTAACCAAGACTAAAATCGATGTTTTTAAAGTATTTTAAATGTTTTAAAATTCACTAATCAAGATTAATAAAACGGATGTAGGCCGATGGACTTGTGCACGTAGGATATTGTGACTTGGGACTCGTTGGACGATGTTTCTCAGACGTTGTACTTGCAGGCAAGTAAAACTTGCCAATTCTTGCTTAGGGCCATGTTTTTAGGCCACTTCCTTGTTTTTAGCGTAAAAGAGACTAGACCGTGAAATGATAGCTGTCTAGACGCAACTTTAAGATCTAGCTTGACAACGAAGCTAGATCTGCCACCCTGCCATGTCATTCATGCATTGTTATCTGTCACGTTTAAATTCCTTATCTGTACGTACTTTTAACTACCATGCATTGCATCCTACATGTCATCCAAGTTGATTGTTGCATTCGTAGCACACACTACGAAATACTTGTACTTCCTTGTCCGGCTAGGTGCACCCCTATGCCATCAAGATAAAACACTTCATGGCTCGTGATCCAGAAGCGAGCATTCCCGTTCAGGGGTAAGGCCCTGGCTCGACACACGTGGAGGGGTAGGGATAAGCGATCACTTGAGCTTAGGAGTTGGCCCGATCAGCCACTCTAGCCAAAAGGCAAAATCTCTGTGCACGAGGTGCTTACTTGACTTGTACTCGTCTTTGTGAATGATTCATGTAAAACTTGTCATCCATGCCATGTTTAAATGCCATGCTCGTACTTTACTTTACTTGTCGCTCTCATTACTTTAACTGCCATGTCATTGCATCATGCTAGAACTGCTAGGTTGCTTTAGTTTTACCTACTTTCAGTTTCCTTGCACAAGTCTCTTGTAGACTTGCTGACATGTGCCCCTTGCTCTTTTGGGTGTCACATGTTAGACCTTGAGCCAGAGACCGTTGCTGAGTACGTGATGTTTTGCTGACGCTGATCCTGAGCCCAAGTCTGTCCAGGAGGAGTTTGTGGCCACCGGTGACCATTCTTAGTGACCTTGCTGAGCTTTCTTTTGTTTTAGGTTTGTTGTTAGTTGTCGGTGCGTGGCACCTTTACCTTGTACGTTGTACTTTTGTTGGCCATGTGTGGGCCTTTAGACTCTTTTTCTTTTCAGCCTGGTGGCTTTTTCTGTGATGTTGAAACTTATTTTATGGATATTCTGAGATATCTCTTTTGTCTCATTTCATTATTATTATCTTTGTTTCGTTCGCGTTGCAAGGACCTGCTATTTAAAGTTGATTGACGGTTATCGGACTTGCAGCTTTGCAGCTTCAAGTCTGAGCGGACCTTCTCATGCTTCGCCTCTATATTTTTGGGAAGCGGGGCGTGACAGGTTTTGTTGGTGGCCCATGCAGGTCCAGTCTCGCAATTGCGAATTAACGGAACAACGATAATAACGGAATGTCCATTAAATAAATTGCAACATCCGAGTCATAAGCCTTGATTCTAGTCGTTTTCATATGTCACTAGGTGGTAAGAAGACTTAGTTAGACGTCTGTGCTTGCTAGTTAGAGGCCTCTGATTGTTAGTTAGACTCCATGCTAGCAATTGATTTAATCGTTGTAGGAGTTATCTTAGTGGTTCTTGTCTAACTCTGACCATAGTAGACGTCTAGAATTCCTGTAGTCGTTCGTTTGGGTTCATCGATTTCGGACCAAGCTGAACGCATTTCATTACCGTCTACTCCCTTAGAAAGACTTAGCACTAAGTTTCTTAAACTTTAGTTTGTCGACCGTAGGAGTTTCTCGTAGGTTTCTTGGGCCATATCCTAGGCGTATGTATGTTTTGATCATCCGAACATTTTCCTTGCCTCGATTCACGAGATCGCCTCATGACGATCATCGTCAATTTTCGAATCTCTCCGTTACAGATCTTGACTCTTCTAAAAGTATTTTTTCGATTTCCCCTTTCCCTAAGTTTAAATTTGTTCAAATTTTAATATATATATCTTATATTTCATACTCCTTCATTGACTTGAATTCTTAAAACTTTTGTCGAAATTTTGAATACTAGCTTATGGTATTTTCTCAGCCTACACTTTTGTACATATGAAAATACATTTTCCTTTCATATATTAATTTTATTCTGAATCGTACTTTTATTTTGCCCAATTCGATTTATAATTTTCCTTTCTGATTTATGCCATTCGAATGGCACATCGTGTTATTTCTAAATATACTTTCCAAATCACATGGGATTTCAGCTTTCAGCAAGTCGATTTTATGCTCATCGTTTTCTCTATTTTAGACTTTTGTAAAATTACTATTTCATAACCTTTTCCTGATCTAGACCTTCCATAACTTGGTTTTAAAGCTTATTACCAATTTTGATAATTCTACTACTAAGTTATTATTATCTTTCCGTTCACCATAACATACTTTTAGAATAATTTCTAAACTAAATAGAATTTCAATTATTTTTATATAACTGTACCAGGTTCGTTGTGCTCATATGTTAAGGACCTTGTGTAAATCAGTTTCTCATTTTTGGCAAATCCTGGTTCCTTTAAAAGTAGTTTCGATATTGATTATTTTAAAGCTTTCCCTAGCCTAAAGGTTTTGAAAGCATTTAACATGAGCTTAAATTCTTCAGTTACTTAATTTCATTCTTTGGCTTTCAAAACTTTTGCCAACATTATATTAAATTACTGCCGTATAATATTTTCTAAACTACGTCTTCAATGTTCGTGTGAATGATTCACTTCCTTTTATAATGACTTTCTATAAACCAATAAATCATTTTCTCTTATTATGAATATTCGACTCAAACTTATTTCGAACAACTTGTTTTATCGATCTCCAAATATTTTTATACAGATGAGGATTCCAACTTTTGAAGTACAATAGTTTTCAAATTTCGCGTATTTTAGCTCATGTTATACTATTTCATTTCTCAATCCTATATAAGGATCACTACATCTCCCTTTCCCCTACCTAAACTTTCACAATTGAGTCAATGTTTCATCTAACCAAGCTGTCTCCTTTTAGTCGTCCTATCTGAATTCGTGCTTATCGATCCTTCCCTCGTCACGCTTTCGACCTCCCTCTATTGTTTAGGCTTTAGTGCTCGTCAATACGTGTGTCAACCCTAATTTGTTAGTAGGCCCTTGGACCTTTGTGATGTGTCGTGGTGCATGTACCTGAGTTGAGTATGTGGACTTGAATGAATGTACTCCCCTATAGTATAATAATGTTGCATATTGTGTGATATGTGCATATTCAGAGTTATTCGTAATGATATGAAGTTGTTTGTGTGTTAGTATGTATATGTTTGTGTGTGGTTAGCTATACCATACTAGGGATGTCTGTGTATTTAGGAATCAGTGTTGGGATATCTAGTGGGGCGTATGTAGTTGGAGATACTTATGATGGTTGAGTAATATGTTGGTAAGGATGTATAATAATACTAGGGTACTTATAGTTAAATGTGCATGCCTATTATATGACCCAAATGTCAGTACGTGTGAGCGCGTGCTCGTACGTAGATATGTATTGTCCTTAGACATAAGTAGTTAAGTATTTGCTACATGAGTATTTATGTGATATACATATGGTAGTAGGATTATAATTTTGATTGGTGTTGCTTGCTTTACGGGATGTTGTGTGCGTGTATTCTAGGAGGTATACACGACTATTATATATCTTAATTATGTATGGAATAGATGTGTTGGTATACTAATTATAGGTAGTAGGCTAAGGTGTGAATATATATGTTACATGTGTGTGACTATACGGTGAATGCACGTATTGGGAAGGGTATTATAATTATACGTGTGCTGATGTCTGTATTATTATTATTATGGTATATAGAGTGATTGAACTATGTGAGTATTACCTGACTAAATATTAAGTGTGATTGACTTATGGTATGTATATGGTTGTATTGGTAGATATATATATATATATTGGAGTGGTATTGGTATATGTATAAGTGCCGTGTTACGTACATAGAATATTCTGATATGTGTATTGAGTCTCACTCAAGCTTGAGTGGGTATACTCTAAGTATATTATTATGTATGACTGTAGCTTGCATATAGCAATGGATGATGTATGCATAGTGATAGGAGTGCTTGTGCCTGGTTGTGCTACGCACATGATTGTGGGTCGCTACACCAGTATATAGTTATAGGTGTTGGTCTTGTGGTATAGTTATTTACTAAGGACTTGCTTGTGTGAACATATGTGTGCTAGCTAAACCAGGTGTGTAGATGTGCTGGATATATAATGGTATGATTGGTGTATGTGAATGAAATGATAGCATGTATGGGTGTGCACCATGCATGGGTAAATATGTGCCTAGTTATAAGTGTTGGTGACTATGGTATGTGTGGCGTGTCGTGAATATAGTTATAGGACCGTATGTAATGTGAATGTATGGTGAAATAATTGCATGCATTTGAATGAATATATATTGTGAAAATATAGTAGTGGTGAATGTATACTAGATATAGTAAAACCTGATTTAGTAGTGGTATGGTGTGACTACATGTGGAAGTGTTTGGTATAAGATGTATACTAGGAGATATAGGGAGTAGTGTATCCTTATTGTTTGTGCATAGGTAGCTACCTATACGTAGAGCAATGATTGTATCTGCTAGTGTGAGACCATACTTATATGAGTATCTGAAATATTGTTTTGTGTTAGGTAAGTGGCGTGAACAAAAGATTGCACGTGCTAACTCCCAAGTGTAGGAGGTCGCCAAGTAGTAAATTTCCTAGTGAGCCTAGGGTCGAACACGGGGACAACTTGCTTACAATCAACAGTGATCACAATTAGCCTAAGCAGTGTGAGAAATACCACCCTTTTGGGGTGAGAATTGGTTGATGAGATTTTTAGAAAACCCTACCGTTAAGCACGCAAACAATGAAATAGGTAGGATATCAAACAAAGATGAGAAATGTGAGTGTTCATGGTTTCATGGAGTAGTCGGGCTTCAAACTTCATTTCAAATCACTACGATCCCTCATCCGGCTAAGGAGAGAGTGATCGGATGGTTTGACATTTCATCGAACACGTTAGGTGCGAAAAGATAGTGAATGAAACATTGAGAAAATTTTACAATAAACACAATAGAGAGGGTCCACTAGGATGAACCTCTCTTTGGATTTCCCACTAGGGTTCCAATTGAACAAGACTAACTCAACATTTCATTCACATATGAGGGTTAAAATTCAAGCTAGAAATGAAATTTGTAAGCCCAACATACAACCATCCACCATACACACACACAATAGGACTAGCCACTCATGATAAACAAAATCACCATTTTTGATTTCAAAGTTAACATCCAAATGTTTTTACAATGAACAAAATTCAACAAGAGAAGTTGAGAAATAAAAGCTAAAGCACAAGAAAACCCCCTTTTGATCTTCTCCTTTGATCTTCTCTCTTGATCTTTTCTCCTTCTCCAAGATTTTCCAAGCCCTAGAAATTTCTCCTTGAAAAAGAATTCCCCAAGGCAAGCCCAAAAAAAAACTGCTCCAAAAAAAACTAACTCTCCAAGCCAAAACACTTCAGCCTTAGAAGAAAACAGCGCACAATTTCATTACAGGCCCAAGCTCAATTATGTGTTTTTTGTTCGTCCAGGCAAATTTTGGGCCTCAGAAAACTACTGTGCAAAAGTGGGGGGGCGGGATTAAATTTTCCGCCCCCCTTAACAAACGCAGCCGCTCTGCGTTTAAAAAAAACAAAAGATTGCGGGGGGCACGTGGCCCCCCGCGATTCGCTGAAATGGGGGGGGGGGGGGGGCGCGGGCCCCCCCTGCGTCCGTTCCCCCGCTGCGCGGGGGAAAAAAATCGGCCCGCTAGGCGGGTAAATGCTTTTCATTTTTTTTGATAAACTGCAGCGGCCCGCTCAGAAGCGGGCCGCGGGCCTCTGGGCCCAGCAAGGTTTTTTTCTTGTTTTTTTTCTCTTAATAATTCCCAGAAATTCCCAGAAATTCCCAGATTGCTCCAATAATTCACCAAAAATAGCTCCAAGCTTAGAAAAATCGTGGAAAAATTCCAGAAAATCTGGAAAATTCCCAGGAGTACCTGAAAAATAATAGGAGCTAAAATTAGTCACTAGAAATTGTATTTTATGTATAAAATTAAGTTAGGCGTTAATAAACCATGATATTACGAAAATGCGAGTAACAACGCCAAAATTGATATGATATACACATAAAATACTCAGAAATTGGTCCCTCTCCGATTCTCGAACCCTAGGATGTTGGTTTGGTAGATGGTCTCACCCACATTTTCACGCGCATTTCCACCATTATCTTAGTTGGTTGTAGTTTCGTCTTTATCTCTCCTTTATTAATTGAATTTGCGATTGCAAAACGACTTGTCCCCGTGATCTGACCCGGTCTCACCGGATATAAATTTATTACTTGACGTCCTCCTACACTTGGGAGTAGCGCTTAAGCATTACATACTTGAGACGCGTTCAAGCAATTGGCGCCGTTGCCGGGGACAACGGTTTTACCATCGACAATTACATTACTTTTAGCTTTGCTTTGTGACTATATCATCTTTTCGTACATAATCGTATATAAATTTCACTTTGTTTGTTTTCGTTTTACATAACATCGCTTGCTTGGTTAGTTTATGTGGCTTCGAACACCTCGAACACATAGACTAACGCGCACACACGTCATGGAGGAAGAAAACTTGAACAATGATAATACTAGTAACCATGATACCAATTCTCAAGCAGATGTCCCTAGGTCTTTGAGGGATCGTCTGAGACCCACCAGGTCTAGTTCGGCTTCATGCTTTGTGTTACCTACGGATGCGAACTCCTTTAATTTTAAACCCGGGGTAATTCAACTCCTACCCACTTTTCATGGGTTGGAGAGGGAAAACCCATACCTTCACATAAAGGAGTTTGAAGATGTATGTTCCACATGTTTTGATGGGAAAACGAGCGCCGAAACGATATACTTGAAATTATTTCCGTTTTCTCTCAAAGATAAAGCCAAGAATTGGCTTAATGCTTTACCACCCCGCTCAATTACTTCATGGTTGCAATTTCAAGCCGAGTTTCTAAAGAAATTTTTTCCCTTGCACAGGACACAGGGATTGAAGAAGCAAATCATGAGCTTTGCCCAACGCAACAATGAGACATTCTACCAAACTTGGGAAAGGCTAAAGGAACTTCTACTCTCATGTCCTCACCACGGATTCGAGAAATGCCGTGTCATCGGGTTCTTCTACGAAGGACTCTTACCGACATCAAAGCAATTTTTGGAAACAATGTGCAACGGGGAGTTTTTTGATAAGGAACCGGATGAAGCATGGGAATATTTGGAGATGGTGGCGGAGAATGCACAAACATGGGACACAACTTCAGAGTTTGATAGAGGCGACTCCTCTTCATCACAACCAACTCGTGGGGGCTTACACACTTTGAAGACCGATGATGCTATGGAAGCCCGGTTAGAAGCTATGCAAAAGAAGATCCAAGCCATGGAGTTAAGGGCGGTGAAGAGTGTAGCCATGGAGAAGAGTTGTGCTATTTGCGAGACTACGGGGCACGATACATCAAATTGCCCCACCATTCCCAAATTGAAGGAGGTTTTGAGAGAGCCTAATGCGGAGGCAAATCAAGTGTTTGGACAAAACTTCAACTCCAACACATATAACCAAAGTTGGAAGAATCATCCCAACTTGAGTTGGAGGCCTCAACAACCGCAACATCAAGGGCCACCACAACAAACTCATCAACCGTACAAAGCTCCTCCTTTCAACAACAATTACCAAGGAGGCGGTTTCCAAAGAAAGAGAGAGGAAGGGAGTGAGACCCAAATGAACTCCATGAATGAGACTTTGCAACAACTCATCCAAGTGCAACAAGCTCAAAGCCAACAATTCCAACAATTCCAACAACTCCAACAAACTCAAAATCAACAAATGGCGGAGCACTTGGCGAAGTTGACCGCAAGTCTAGAGAAGGGGAAGCTTCCATCCCAACCATTGCCCAACCCCAACATGAACTCTTCTTCGTCAACGGGGGGTTCAATGAAGCAATGCCAAGCGGTGACGACATTGAGAAGAGGAAAAACTTTTGAAAATGTGGAGCCACCTAAAGATCCACAAGTGGAGGAAGTGGGAGAGAAGGATCAAATACCGGATTTGGTGCTAGAGGAGGAGCAAGGTGAAGGCCCAACAATGAAGAATCCATCCAAGGAGCCCGCGCCTTATTCCACTCCGGTACCTTTCCCTCAAAGGCTCGCCCCGCCATCCAAGGACAAGTATCAAGCGGAAATCAGGGAGATTTTTCAACGATGTCAAATTAATATCCCTTTACTTGATGCTATTAATCAAATTCCAACGTATGCTAAGTTTCTTAAAGATTTGTGCACGGTAAAGAGAAATTTGAATGTGAAGAAAAAGGCTTTCTTAACGGAGCAAGTGAGCTCCATTGTGCAACACAACACTCCCCAAAAATGTAGAGACCCAGGATCCCCTACAATTGAATGCACCATAGGCACAAAGAGGACAGGTCAAGCACTTTTGGATTTGGGGTCGAGTGTTAACATATTGCCTTACCCGGTCTTTCTTCAACTAGGATTGGGTGAATTAAAAAGCACGCCGGTTGTTTTACAACTAGCGGATAGGAGTGTGAAGATTCCACGAGGTTGTGTGGAAGATGTGCTTGTCCAAGTGGACAAATTTTATTACCCCGTTGACTTCATTGTCCTTGACATTCAAGGACCCACATCGGGGAATCCCACCCCGATAATCCTAGGAAGACCATTTTTGGCCACTTGCAACGCCTTGATAAATTGTAGGAGTGGCCAATTAAAAATTTCTTTTGGCAACATGACTCTTGAACACAATATATTCAATGCATGCAAATTGCCACCCCGAGAAGGGGAATACGATGAAGTTAACATGGTTGACTTTTTGGCTTCGGAACCTATAGACTCATGTGTTGAAGATCATTTCGGTTCCGAATTTGACAATGCTTTAGATTTTCTTGACTCTTTTTGTGAGCATATTGATGAATCTTTTCTTGTGCAGGAGACACATGCGGGACCAAGCACCAAATGGGTTCCGAGATTCGAGACATTGCCTACGGACTCCCCACCTCAAAAGCTGTCATCTTCGGAGCATCCCAAATTGGATCTAAAGCCACTTCCGGAATATTTGAAGTATGCATACCTTGGAGAGGGTGAGACATTCCCGGTGGTAATAAATTCTAACCTCACACCTAAGCAAGAACACGATTTGTTGGATGTGTTGAGAACACACAAAAAGGCTATAGGTTGGACACTAGCGGATATCACGGGAATTAGCCCTTTAGTATGCTCACATCACATATATTTGGAAGAGGATTCAAAACCATCGAGAGAGTCACAACGTCGGCTTAACCCGACGTTGAAAGAGGTTGTAAAAAATGAACTTTTAAAATTGTTGGATGCGGGTATCATTTACCCGATTTCGGATAGTAGGTGGGTGAGTCCCATCCAAATTGTGCCCAAAAAGTCCGGAATCACCGTCATTAGGGACAAGAATGATGAATTGATTCCTACGCGAACCACCACCAGTTGGCGTATGTGTGTAGATTACCGGAAACTTAATGCCATGACCCGCAAGGACCATTTTCCTTTGCCATTCATTGACCAAATTGTAGAAAGGGTTGCGGGCCATGAATTTTATTACTTTTTGGACGGGTATTCGGGCTATTATCAAATAGAAATTGCCCCGGAGGACCAAGAGAAAACCACTTTCACTTGTCCCTTCGGCACATTTGCTTTTCGTAGGATGCCCTTCGGGTTGTGTAATGCACCCGCCACATTTCAACGATGCGTTCTAAGCATTTTTAGTGATATGGTTGAAATTGTGGAGATTTTTATGGATGACTTTTCGGTTTTTGGATTTTCATTTGAAAGTTGTTTGTCTAACCTTTCTTTGGTTTTGAGTAGATGCATTGAGAAGAACCTCCTCCTAAATTGGGAGAAATGCCACTTCATGGCTACGGAGGGGATGGTTCTTGGCCATAAAGTCTCAAAGCAAGGAATGGAGGTAGACCGAGCCAAAGTTGAGATAATTGAAAAGCTACCGGCTCCAAAAACCGTGAGGGATGTGCGATCTTTTCTTGGGCATGCGGGGTTCTATCGTCGTTTCATCAAGGATTTTAGTGCCATCTCCCGACCCCTTTGCCATTTGCTAACCCTTGATGCAGAATTTATTTGGACACGTGAGTGTCAATCTTCATTTGAATTATTAAAATGCGCATTGACTACTTCTCCCATTTTGCAGGTGCCGGATTGGAGCCTCCCATTCGAGATTATATGTGATGCAAGTGATTTTGCCGTGGGAGCGGTGCTTGGTCAAAAGAGGGAGAAAGTACCATGTGTGATTTACTATGCGAGCAAAACTCTCAATGAAGCCCAAAAGAACTACACAACAACGGAGAAGGAATTGCTCGCCGTAGTGTTTGCTTTGGAGAAATTTAGGAGTTACATCTTAGGGTCACCTATTCTCATTTTTACGGATCATGCGGCCCTAAAATATCTGCTTTCAAAGAAAGATGCAAAACCAAGGCTTATTAGATGGATCTTACTTTTGCAGGAATTCCACGTCGTGATTAAGGATAAGAAGGGCGTGGAAAACTTGGTGGCGGATCATTTGTCACGCCTTACTTTCGGGAACGAGCCCGCCACCGCACCAATTCATGATGCATTTCCGGATGAACAACTTTTCGCCGTGTCTTCCTTGCCGTGGTACGCCGATATTGCAAACTACTTGGTTTCCGGTAAGGTTCCTCACTTTTGGTCGATTCGGGACATAAAAAGATTTAAACACGAGGTAAAATCATTCTTTTTCGATGATCCATACTTGTATAAATATTGTTCCGACCAAATTGTTAGGAAGTGTGTGCCAAATGACGAGTTTGCTAGTGTATTACATTTTTGTCATTGTGGTGCATGTGGGGGACATTTTTCCGCACATAAAACGGTGGCCAAAATTTTGCAATGTGGATTTTATTGGCCCACCATGTTTAAGGACACATACACATATTGTAAATCTTGTGTGCCATGTCAAAAGTTAGGGGGAATAACAAAAAGAAACATGATGCCCTTAAATCCGATTTTAGAAATTGAAATTTTTGATTGTTGGGGCATAGATTTTATGGGGCCATTCCCCATTTCATTTGGGTACACGTATATCTTAGTGGCCGTTGATTACGTATCCAAATGGGTGGAGGCCATTGCATGTATGAATAATGAGGGTGCCACCGTGCTCAAATTTCTCAAAGAAAATATTTTTGCACGTTTTGGAATTCCTAAAGCTATTATTAGCGATGGTGGATCTCATTTTTGCAATAAACCATTCTCTAACTTGATGAAGAGGTTTGGGGTCACACACAAAATTATAATGTGACATGATTGAGGTAGTTATAATAGAGCGACTAGATATGTTAGAAAGTCCGAGGACGGACTTTATTCTAAGGTTGGGAGGATGTAACGACCACTTTTCGTTGTACGTTGTTCGTGCACGTGCTTTTGACCGTGCACGTATTAATTTTAGACTTTGCTTGTTTGTGAACACTTTAGTATGATATGCCGTTGTGAACGTCTCTGAGAGTATTAAATTGTGACACTAATTTGGAACGACATTTCTCGGGTCGTTCTCCCACGATTTGATCTTATTCGATGAGACATTGTGATTGTCACTTTTGACTGGAGATGTTTCTATTTTTAGTTTCGTCGTCCGACGTCGAAATTGAGATCCGTCTTCTTAGTTAGCTTTCTTTCATCATCACGATCACCCCGATATTTATTTTATAATTTTTGGAGTTAATTTGACCTACTTTATATTTTTATCAAGGTTTAAAATATTTTTAATAGCCACGTTTTGAATTATTTTCGGCCAAATAAAATTTATTTAAGTTTAAAATGTTTTAAATAATTTTTGAGCCAAATCTTAACCCCTATCTTGGCCGCACCTAATCCCTATGTGATTAGGAAGGAGAGATTTGAATTTTAAATATTTTTAAACTCCTAATCCCATTAGGATTAGCCCTAGACCAAGTCAATCCCTCTACACTATATAAACAACCCCTAGGAAGACCTATTTTAGCAAGAAAATAACCCTAGCCGCTTCCAAAACCCAAATTCACGCTTGCGACGATTCGTCGCAACGTTACGACAGCCTATCCCCGCACCGACCGAGGAAAACACCCCAAAATCCCCGCACCGACCGACAGCCGCCCCCGCTCACGCCCGCTCCGCACACCGCTGCATCGCCCGCTCCGTTCTCCCGCTCTGACAGAGAGACCCCGCCGCTCAGCGCCCGCTCCGAACCCCGCTTAGCGCCCGCTCCGTTCACCCGCTCCGCACCGTGCCTGACCGAGGCGCCCGCCCGCTCACGCTGCATCTCCGCAACGTTGCAACGTTGCAGCGCCCGAACCCCCGCATCCGCAGCGCCCGATCGACGGCTTGCTCTGCACCGACCGTGAGCACCAAGCTCCGCATCGCACCCCGCTGCGTGCACGGCCGTCCGCAGTGTCTGACCGAGCCGTTTCCCCGCACCGGCTAGTGTCCGACCGAGCGACGTTCGTCGCAACATCGCAACTCCCGCACCGCTTGCCACCGTGGGCCCCCCAAGTTCTTCAGAGGTATTGTGGGTCCCTTATTGGTCCCTAGGACTACTGTGGGCCCCACCTAGGTGCTTTCTCTCCGACGATTTGTCGTGTACGACGTTGCGATACGTCGTAGCCCGTTGTCGCACGTGCTAGCTTTGGAATCTGGATTCGTTGCTCCGGTTGCTGCTCTGAACTTTCCAGCGAGGAATCTATTCTGGAATCAGGACTTGGAGCGCGTTCTTTTATTCCAACCCATGGCGTCGCTACCCGACGCCAATGTAGCTTTCGCGTCGTGTTGAGGTAATGCTTTGCACCCCTAGGACCCCCAACCCATTGCCTGTTAACCAAGACTAAATCCGATGTTTTTAAAGTATTTTAAATGTTTTAGAATTCACTAATCAAGATTAATAAAACGGATGTAGGCCGGTGGACTTGTGCACGTAGGATATTGTGACTTGGGACTCGTTGGACGGTGTTTCTCAGACGTTGCACTTGCAGGCAAGTGAAACTTGCCAATTCTTGCTTAGGGCCATGTTTTAGGCCACTTCCTTGTTTTTAGCGTAAAAGAGACTAGACAGTGAAATGATAGCTATCTAGACGCATCTTTAAGATCTAGCTTGACAACGAAGCTAGATCTGCCACCCTGCCATGTCATTCATGCATTGTTATCTGTCACGTTTAAATTCCTTATCTGTACGTACTTTTAACTGCCATGCATTGCATCCTACATGTCATCCAAGTTGATTGTTGCATTCGTAGCACACGCTACGAAATACTTGTACTTCCTTGTCCGGCTAGGTGCACCCCTATGCCATCAAGATAAAACACTTCCTGGCTCGTGATCCAGAAGCGAGCATTCCCGTTCGGGGGTAAGGCCCTGGCTCGATACACGTGGATGGGTAGGGATAAGCGATCACTTGAGCTTAGGAGTTGGCCCGATCAGCCACTCTAGCCAAAAGGCGAAATCTCTGTGCACGAGGTGCTTACTTGACTTGTACTCGTCTTTGTGAATGATTCATGTAAAACTTGTCATCCATTCCATGTTTAAATGCCATGCTCGTACTTTACTTTACTTGTCGCTCTCATTACTTTAACTGCCATGTCATTGTATCATGCTAGAACTGCTAGGTTGCTTTACTTTTACCTACTTTCAGTTTCCTTGCACAAGTCTCGTATAGACTTGCTGACATGTGCCCCTTGCTCTTTTGGGTGTCACATGTTAGACCTTGAGCCAGAGACCGTTGCTGAGTACGTGATGTTTTGCTGACGCTGATCCTGAGCCCAAGTCTGTCCAGGAGGAGTTTGTGGCCACCGGTGACCATTCTTAGTGACCTTGCTGAGCTTTCTTTTGTTTTAGGTTTGTTGTTAGTTGTCGGTGCGTGGCACCTTTACCTTGTATGTTGTACTTTTGTTGGCCATGTGTGGGCCTTTAGACTCTTTTTCTTTTCAGCCTGGTGGCTTTTTCTGTGATGTTGAAACTTATTTTATGGATATTCTGAGATATCTCTTTTGTCTCATTTCATTATTATTATCTTTGTTTCGTTCGCGTTGCAAGGACCTGCTATTTAAAGTTGATTGACGCTTATCGGACTTGGAGCTTTGCAGCTTCAAGTCTGAGCGGACCTTCTCACGCTTCGCCTCCATATTTTTGGGAAGCGGTGCATGACAGACGCTAACTAACTTTCCAAAAATATATATATAGGATGAGAATATATATATATTTGTAACCATATGTACTGTTTTTCGCAACCTTCGAGTGCGAAAAACCCGTGCAAAATTTTTTTGAAATTTTTCTTCAAATTTTTTTTGATGTTTAATCCATACAATTATATACCCCAGAGAAAATAATGGGTGAACCTGTTGGGCATTAGAGCACACATCTACCCGTTACAAATTTAATGGTCTCAAAACGTGCGAATTTGTTGAAATGCCTTGATCGAAGGCCAAATGACATTATTTCTCAACGATTATTTTTTTGGGGGGTATAACAACATAAGATGAGGGTGGTAAAAAGAATTTTTGAAAAAAATTTAAAAAAACTAAAAACATTTTCGCACGGTGCGAAATGTTCTCATTTGAAGATTTACACACATATATATTTGGGATTCATGTAGATCAGGTGGCACCTGATGTAATAGATCAGGTGCAAGACACAAAACAGTAGGCCCACAACGAGTACAAGCCTATGTGAGACTTGTACTTTTCATCTTTTTTGTGTCTTGGCACCTGATCTATTAGATCAGGTGCCACCTTTTCTACATTTTTTTGAAAAGTTAGTGTTAATTTATTGAAAAAGTTCTAAGAATGTACAAAGAGACCCGATATGGTATCCAAAGGTGGGTGCTGGCGGAGTGGGGAGCGGACACAAGCGTCGTCACCCACTACTGGCCGGCCCACCTTCTCAACCAATCTGTATATCAAATGTAAATATGTTACATCTTTCCAAAAGAACCAACAACCAGAACACAATAAATAGAAAAAGAAGTCTATTATCCTGCATCTCTGAATTCCCACCTCTTGATCTTATATATATATATACATATATATATATATATATATATATATATATATATATAAATATATGATATAGGAGATATCTATTATACAAACGATGGATGTGGGGCCCGGGTTTGTCTTATTTATAAGTTGATTGAGACAAACGACTGGTTCGGGTTGCGCCATCTCGTCTGCGTGGGGCCTGCGTGGGGCCTGATGGGGTTGGATAGGGTTTTGGGGCTGGTTTGGGGGTAAGAGCATCTCCACCCATTGGGAAGGAATATTCAGAGGGTTGGAAATGGAGGGAGCTACAATCCAACCCTCCATTTTCTCCCACCTTCTTCACACGCCATTTGCTTCTCCTCACGCCAAATTTGACGTGAGACTAGAGAAAATCGCCAAAATTCTCGTTTTTTCCCGGCCAGTTGGAGAGAAAAAATCACCAAAATGCGAGATTTGGCATGCGATTGTAGATGCTAAGTTTAGGGGATTTTTATATCAGTCTTTTTTTCTTGTCCCCTTCGTTTTTTTGCACTATATCCCTTGCTTTTCCCCTTTTACCCCCGACGATACCGACACACACCCACCCACACTTCTCGCTCATTTACGGTTGCGTGCGTGCACCGCATCCTGGTCGTTGGATTTTTTTTCGTGCCGTGCACTGTGTGCATGTGTTATTTCTAGTCTTTCTTACAAATAAGGGTCTTAATCCTACTAGGACAAACCCAATAGGACAAATGATTGGCTTAGGCTTTGCCACCTCATCATGGTGGGGGCCACTTGTGGGTGTGTGCGGATTTCGGGTTTGCTTTGGATTGTGGCTTTGAGTAGTTGGGTTAAATGTCCCTCACATTATCTTAAATTGCAATCTTGCCATTGGGATTATTGCACTTTGTCCCCATGTTTTTATGCATTTTAGCCCATGGTTTTCCAACTTTTACCCCTCTCATTCTCATGAATTACAAGTTTCACATTGGGGATTCGTGCTTTGCCCCCAAAAGTTTTTTTACACTTAAACCCAAGATTTTCCTCTTTTAACACCCGACGATCCCCACACACACACCCCCCCACCCACACCCACATTTCTCACTCCTTTTCGATTTCGCGTATGCATCACATCATTTCCAGGGGTTTTTTTTTGCTTAGTGCACTATGTGCACGGGTTATTTCTAGTCTATCTTACAAATGAGGATTGAGGGATGGTTTTGTTGACGGGGACAAACCTAGTTGGCATGGTTTGTCCCGTGTGCAGGTGGTGGGGCATGCCACCTCATCCCCCCACATGTGGAGTGAGGAGGTGGGTGCAATTTGGGTGTGTCGAAGTGGAGAACCCAAACAAAGGCCCACATCTTTTCCATTATTTGCAAGCTTGTCATTGCTTTTTTATAAAAGTCAAATGCCTATCCATTTTTCACATATTTACGGGTTTGCCATCGTTCTTTTTTCGCTTTGTCCCACTGTGATTTTTGCACTTTAACGCTTGTTTTTCCCATTTACCCCCATGTGGTTTGAGATGCAATTTGTGCACTTTGTCCCCCAGAGTTTTTTTTTCAGTTTAACCCCTTTTATCCCCCGACTACACACACTCACTCACACACACACACACACACACTCTCTCTCTCTCTCTCTCTCTCTCTCTCTCTCTCCCCCTCCCTCCCTCCCCCTCCCTCCCTCCCCCTCTTGTTTTTGGTTGCGCGTGTGATCGGTGTACGGATTTTTTCTTGGTCGTCGTGCACTATGTGCACGTGTAATTTCTAGTCTACCTTAGAAATAAGAGATGGAGAAAACCCTACTAGGACAAATGATTAGCACTGGTTGTGCCACATGGGTAAGGTGGGTCCCGCTTGGTGGGTTGTGGGATCGGATTTTGGATTTGGGGTGAGGTGGTGGAGAACCCAAACAATGGCCTCCTACTTCCCATTATATGCAAGCTTGCCATTGCTTTTCATAAAATCCAAATGCTTCTCACTTTTCCACTTATTTTTAGGTTTGCCATCGATCATTTTCACTTTGGCACCTTGTGTTTTATGCACTTTGTCCCTCCCAAGTTCTTTTCACAATTTAACCCCTTTTACCCCCTGACGATAACCACACACGTCCATATTTCTCTCTCTTTTTCAGTTGCATGCGTGTCCAGCCTCCTCCCGACGATACACGCACCTCCCCCCCCACCACACTCTTTTCGTTCTTTTGTCGGTTGCTCACGTACACCGCATCCTGAGTGTGTTGTTCATTTGGTAGTGCACGTGTTAGTTCTAGTCTATCATATACAATGATGATGCACATTTTTTCCCACAAGAAGTATAGAATGAGGAAAAAATAAGTTCACGCAATCTATTGTAGGTCATATGATGCTCGTATATTTAAGATGGGGTTGGACTGGATGGCAGTGTATTAAATAATTTGCAGCAAAGAGCTGACAAAGCAAAGCACAAAAGAGAAATGGCCAAGGTGTTAATGATTCATTCTTCGAGCTGTAGATTGAATTGGGATGACATGGGAATCAACTTTACATGGAGTTGGTCAATAATAAAGAGGGAGTTGTGAAAACCAAAAACCAAAACTAAGTATTCGAAGCTTTGGTCGCAATTTACAAATCAAAACATTACAACTTTGCAAATGAGCAATTATATCCATAACTATGTAAAATCTGCAACCACATCTACGTAAAATCTATCCCATAACTACGTTCAAATATTGTTAGACTTACCATGCGTTTGAGTCCCTCATGGGCTTGGGTCCTACCTAAGGTGGAGACTCGACCCTAGATCTCCTTAAGGCAGGCCCTCCTTACATTAGGCCACATTGTAACGATACTCAAGCTCCTCATAAGGTAGCTTTGGCTCCTCCTCTTCTTCACCATCGCTTTCATCCTCGCTAGAGCTTGACGAAGACTCTTCTCCATTAGCCATGAAGCACATTTCTTCGTTGGAGTTGAGCCATGCCTATACCTCTTCATCGCTGGATCTTGAGGAGATTGATGAAGAATCATCAAAAGCCGCGAAGCACATGTGAACTCGCTCCTTGTCATCCTCTTCTTCATCACTTGAAGTGTCCTCATCGGAATCATCAAATGTGCTGACAAGCCCCTTATTTTGGTTCTTGAATTTGGACTTGCCTTTCCAATGTTTCTTCCCTTTCCCTTTGTAATTTTCTTTGTCTGGTTTGGAAGGGCATTCGGTAGAAATATGACCTTTTTCTCTACAATTGAAACAAATAGAATTGTTAGACTTGGAGACAAACTTTGACAACGATTTACCTTGCTTGCCCTTGAGGAATGCCTTGAATTGCTTGGCAAGCTCGATGTAAGCATCATCGCTAACATCATCTTCTCCATCATCTTCACTCGATGCTTTCCAATGGAACTTATTTCTTTACTCGATTGGCTCCTTCTCGGCATTGAATGCAACCTCTTTTGCTTCTCGGTCTGGGTTGGTTGAATCTCTTAGATTTCCAATACTCCTCAATGGTGTATTTGGACATGTCGTTAGACTCCAAAATACCGTTGGCCTTTGACTCCCATTGAGATGCGAGTGAGTAAAGGATCTTCTCCACTCGATCCTCTTGGAAAATCACCTTCCCAAGTCCTTCCAACGCATTCACTATATCTGTGAACCTTGTGAACATCTCCGAGATGTTTTCACCTTCATGCATCTTAAAAAACTCATATTTAGATCTAAATACGTATAGTTTAGATTTCTTTACCTTCAAAGTCCTTTCATGAGAAATCTCCAATGTATGCCAAATCTCTTTGACCATTTTGCACATGGAGATGCAGTTGAACTTATTGTCAGTGAGGGCGCAATGGAATGCATTCATAACCCTCATATTGAATTTTATCGAGTCCTACTCCGCTTTTGTTCTAGAAGTCGCGGGTATAGTAGGCTTCTCAAATGGCGACTCCGTGATGTCCCATAGGTCTTGACCCTCCAAGTAGATCATCATCTTGATCTTCGAACTTGGGTAGTTGGTTCCGTTAAAGAGCGGGGGTCGAACAATTGATAGACCTTCTTCAATGAGACGCAGATATAGCATTGAATGCCATCGTTGTTGTATGATATAACCTCGCTCTGATACCAATTGTAAGGATCTCTTACCCTTACAATACTAACTACAACACACTAGAGCGGTGGTGAATAGTGCAATGGCACAAATTGCATATTTAAAAATTAAACTTGCAAATGTGGAATTATAAATGCAAGAGGAATTTAAACACCATAAAAATCTAAACGCAAACACAAGATATTACCCTGGTTCCCCAAACGTGGGTACGTCCAGCCACACCAATATCCACTATAATTCTCACACAGAGAAGTGAATACAATCTCACACAGAGATACCTCACACAGAGGATTTGTATTCTCACACAGAGAAATCATTACTCTCACACAGAGAGACCTCACACAGAGGATTTGGATTCTCACACAAAGAAATCCTTTCTTTCACATAGAAAGACTTATGCTCTCACACAGAGAGACTCAAACTCTTACACAGAGAGATGCAACCAACCCTCACACAGAAGATTATACTCTCACACAAAGAGTAACTAACTCTCACACAGAAAGCTATGGTTTCAATGAAATAAAAAAGTAAAACAAATACTCTTACCTATCCCTTGAGATGAACTTACTCATTAATGAATGCAAGGCATGGAAGATGATCTCCAAGTGATGAGATTAGCTTGAAAGAACTTGGATGATTTCCTTTGAGCTTGACTTCAATGCATGAAGGAGAGAATGAGCTCTAAGATGGAAATGAGAAAGTTTGAAAGTGGCTTAATTAAACTCTAAAGATTTTCAATAGCATCAAGAAGTTCTAAGGAACTCAGCCCTCTTATATATATAGGAACCCTATATGAACTCTCAAAACCCAAGGAAATAGCCAAAAACAAAAAGCTGCAACGGCTAGAATCTGGGCAAAAACGTCATCGACAGTCGATTGATGAACAAATGACAGTCGACTGTCCAACTGCTAAATAATTTCCAACGGCTATAATCTGAGCGGGGACAGTTGACTGATAAAGACTATATAGTCGACTGTATACAGGACATGCGCCTGTAAATCCTTCAGTAGACGACTACTGCAGGGGATGAAATAAAAACAGAGAGATGCAATCTTACGCACTGTATGCAGACAGACGACTGATGACCAGAATACATTCAACTGTAAAATAGACAGACGACTGTAAATACTAAACCAGTCGACTGACTAGCAAATTGGGATAAAACCCAAACAATGCAAATTGCGCACAATCGACTGTAGAACAATGCACAGGCGACTGTTGGAAGACAGACGACTGTAAATTGACCCTCAGTCGACTATTCCACAAGCTCGAGTATGAGGCACTAAAAGGTTGACTTGATCAGTGCACCACAGTCGACTGAAGAAGGTTCAACAGGCGACTGGAATCATCTAGTCGACTGTAAAACCTTCATCAATGACTATTGGAGAGATAGAGACTCCAATTGAGTCTTTGGGCAAGATGAACCTATTGGGTTGGATTCTATAATAATCCTAAGGCTTACTAAGATGGTTAAATGCATGTGCATGAGTGAGAAGACCATCTGTCAAGGCATTACATTAAACCTAGACTCAAAAAGAGAAAAGCAATAAATGAAATAATACATGGATTACATTGCTTTCCTTAGAGTCTATGGCTTTAATCTTGAAAGCCTTGATGCTTTCCATCATCTCCAAGATTTGGCACCCCTTGAGTCCAAGCTATGTCATCTCTCCTCTTGATGTCCATCCTTGCACCAAGTGTTTAAGTCTCCAAAAATGATATTCTAGAAATGTTAACTATGAGACTGAAATAAGAGAGTCATTAACACCAACATAATGTTGTGATCATCATCAAAATAACATTGGTATGAAACACCAATACTCAACAATCTCCCCGTTTTTGATGATGACACACATTATGAAAACATAAAAAAATGAAGCACAATGCTAATTAGCTCCCCTACTTTATGCACCAATTGTAAATAAAGATACACAATTGTAAATACTCATTATACCAAATGAAATAATGAGAGACAATGGTGACATATAAAAGGCATGGATTACATAAACCAATTGCAATAAGAATATAACATGTACACATGAATGGTTTATATAATCCCACATATCTCTCCCCATAGATATATCTCTCTCCCTATAAATATATCTATCTTTAAATGCATATGTATGAAATACAAGATTTACATAATGCATATATCTCTCCCCCTTGACATCGTCAAAAAGGTGGACATCAAGAATATCCCCTTTGTCATCTTAATCAAAGATGTGACAATATGTAGGAGTAAAGAAATGTAAGATATCAAATTGTAAAAATTTAGTGGGTATCAATCAATCCCATGCTCCCCCTAGATCATAGAAATGGTCAAATTTTTGACTTCTAGGATCTAATACCAATTGTAAAGAATGAGATAATCAATCTCTAACAATTGAGATAATACCAATTGAAGAAAAAGAATCTTGAAAGATAATCCTCTTTACCAATTGGTATTCATAATTGGAGCCATGTACCTAAAGTGTATCAACACAATAGATATGGAAATATCAAGCTTCATTGATGCACAATGACATTGCCAAAACAAAGTATAACATGAAACATATTGGCAATATCCAAGGGGTTGAGTTTGAGACCAAAACTAACCAATTGAATGATGACACCAATTGTGAAGCAATGATCCCAAAGACACCCCGAAATGAGAGTCAGAATATGTTTTAAAATTATTTTAAACATACAACATATTAACTCCCCCATTGTTATACAAATGAATCAATGAATGCATGCATGAGAATGTATTCCTTAAGGTCCACATTTTCACGAAAAATAAATTTGAAAATATTTTCAAAATCACGAAACACACACAAATAATGGGTATGCTAAAAATAAACATTTAAGCACACTACCCATGCAATATGCATATGTGTGAGGAATCTAAACATTAGGTGACCAAACCCAAGAGGAGTTTGATTTCCTAATGTAATCACATGAGGTGATCACATTCCTAACTAGAGAGTTGATGTATCTATCCCTCTCTTACACACTACCCTTAGTAGGAATCTAAAGACTCAAGGAATTCCTAGGCAAGTGGGTTGCCTTTGCAAGTGGGGTGGATGTGGCCTGCTTAGGTGTAGAAAATATTTTCTTAGCATGCATAGAATGAGGATTTTGCTTCTTAGCAAAAAATGAAGGATTTTCATTTTTCCTCACCACCTTGTGATTTACATGCTTCTTGTTGGTGTTATTGTTGTAATGCCCTACTAGCTACTGCACAAGTACTAGAGGGGGGGGGGGGGGGTGAATAGTACTTTAAAATAATAAGGAGTATAATTCCAAATTAAATTGCAAACAACTACCAAATCAATTTGCGGAAGCTTAAATTGAATGACAACACAAAATTAACAACGCAAACAAATGATGTTAATGGGTTCGGATCCACCCAAGTCTCCCCGACTTGTTCTCGGTGATCCTACGTCCCAACCACCCGGATCCCCTCCGGATACTTAGGTTAGAAACCCTAACCTAAGATTTTCACTATGAATATCTTGTGAAAAACCTTCACAAGATCAAATCATACATGCAATAGCAAACGTGAATCCCACAACCCGGGATCACAAACTTCTCTCACAACCGAGAGAATCACAAAGCAATATTAAAGAGTTTAATATGAAATAAATAATCTTACCACAAAATCCTATACCTTGAGTTTTTCTTACCCAAATGGTGAAATGAAGGATTTGAGGAAGATGAAGTCACCAAGACCTAGCACCAAGGAAATGTCCAGCAATCGGTGCCTAGGAATGATTTGGAGACTTGGATCAAGCAATAGCTTGAAGAGCTCACCAAGAACAACCTTCTCTCTAGATGGATTCTAGATCTAGAAATGAGAGAGAATGGGTTTCTTGTGAGGAAGAGAGCTTTTGATTAGAGTGAGAAAGGCTATCTCTTTAGAACTCAATGAATCTCTTAATGTCAGCTCTAACCTAGATAGAAATGACCTAGGTTCGTATTTATAGGGTCCCATAAAAACAACTTAGGTCATTCTCCAACGGATAGAAATCTGTGAGAATTAGTCGGTCAAAGAACAATCACTGACCGACTAGTTCATCAACTAGTCGGTCAGTCAAACAGCATGGACCGACTAAGTGTAGATCTGAGAAGAGATAGAATTTCAGACCTAGAAATCTAGTCGGTCCAAGAAGACTTTCTGACCGACTAGTTTCACAACTAGTCGGTCAGTCAGTGAACGTAGACCGACTAAGAGCAAAAAGAATTAGTCTGAGTACAAAGTGACTTAGTCGGTCCAAGAACAAAAGTTGACCGACTAAATTGTCAACTAGTCGGTCACCAAACATTCTTAGACCGACTAACGATAAACAGTAGCTTAGGAGAATTTTAGCATGAACAGTAAGTCACAACTAGTCGGTCAAAGAAGCATCACTGACCGACTAGTTCACAAACTAGTCGGTCGGTGAGTCAACGTAGACCGACTAACTGTAAACAGTAAAGTCCAAGAAATTAAGGAATCAAACTAGTCGGTCCAAGAAGAGTTGCCGACCGACTAGATCACCATCTAGTCGGTCAGTACTTGTTCTTGTACCAACTAACATGCACAATAAAGTCCGAATCGAAGCGCGATGCTTCGAGGAAGCTAGAATGAAGTTGTGCAAGGATCCTAGAGCTATGAAATGAGCGTAATGAAGATAGAAACGTAAGATATACTCAAGGCTTAACATTCTATATATCGAAGCTAAAAAGACTATAAATAAAACCTTAATAAACGGTCTTCGAGAGCTTCGATTGAATCTTCATAACTTCCAAAATGGCGCATGAGCTTCAACGAAGCTTTAGGCATGAATACGAGCTTTGGGAAGTGTTGAGATGTCGCTTTGAATGTTCTCGTGAAATTGACGACGATCTCCAATACTGCGCTCACAAATTGTTAGTTCATGGATTATTTATGTTTGCTCATCATCAAAACCAAATCCGGGGAGTCCAATATTCAACATTCTCCCCCTTTTGGTGATGACAAACCAACATAAATAATAATAAAAAATAATGATTCAAATGTAAAATACTTACTCCCCCTGCATTGATGACACGTTAATTCCAAAATGAATATATATGAATTGCATCAATCAGATGAGTAAGATAAATAAAGAGAATCAATTTTCGAAATATCGGATTTTGAAAATCCTTATATGTATCTTAACTCCCCCTGAATCTAACATATCGAACTAGATTCTTGGAAATTGAGTTAAATTTTCATTTGCGCTATTTATTATCATTATCTCTCCCCCTTTGGCATTATCCCAAAAATGGGGGGCATACAACGACAACACTTAGGAAATGGAAAATCCAACATCGGGAGTCGTAGACAATGACGATGGACCAAATTGACACCAAGGGAAAAATGTGGAAATCAAATCAAGGTGTGCCAAAATGTCCATTATCAAAAAAAATAATCAAAATCATCAAAAATACCAAATAATTATTCATTTCTTGAATAAAGAAACATACTCTTCAATATTCAATATTCTTGGTTAAATTTGTGCATGGAAAACAATTCTATACAATTATAGAATTTAAATCTATTTAACCAAGTTTTCATGCGTCGATATGCATTGAACGAATATTAAATGTGCACGACGAATTAAGACAAAGAGAACGACGATGTATATATATAAATGATAACATCATGAGTACATCCAAAGAGATATCCCAACGAGTACATCAAAATACAAACGACCATGGATATAAACATCAAAAGATACATCATCATCGTCAACATCAAAATACAACAAAATAACCATCAGCAACATCATCCAAAGTGTATCAAAACAACCAACACCGAAACCCTGAAAGCTCAAAAATACATCAAAACAACTCTCAAACCCCATCCAAACCCAAAATACTCTCACTAAAAAATATATCATCCGAAGTGTAGTGGAGAGTCCTCGAAACTGACAATCACGAGGAAGTGGCTGGATCTGCAGTCTCCGTGGGTCCAGTCGACGGAGTGGACTCAGGCTCTGCAGGGAGTAGAGGTGTCTCAACAGACGGGATCGTCGGGGTAGGTGTGGAAGCAACAGCAATAGGCTCAACATCAGCAGGCACATCAGGAGTGTCAGCAGGAGAGGCAGCAGGCTCAGAAGTCTGAACTACTGCAGCAGAGGTCTCTGGAGCACCGGTAGAGGTGCCAACACCAGGAGCAGAAGAGGTAGCAGCAGCAGCAGTGGCCTCATCGCCACGGGCTAAAGAAGTGACAAGCTCGTCAAGCTCCTCATCGTCCATCTCCTCGTCCTCAGACACGGACGGAGGAAGATCAATGCCCATCTGACGAGCCATACGGCAAACTACCTCCTCGGTACGAGCCAAGCGAGACTCGTGCCGACGAAGTATCCGTACGACATCATCCAAAGTAGCAGGACGAGAGGGGGCACCAGCAGCAGAGGGAGTCGCCTGAGAAGCAGATGTGGTAGACCTATGTACGTGACGAAGCGCCGCTAGAGATTTCTTCACGGCCGTCGCGTTCAGAGGAGTACCCAAGGGACGCTCATCGTCAGGAGGGAGAGGGACTCGGAAATGACGAAACACAAGGGTCAACAGACAAGGATATGGAATATGCGCAGACTTATTGGTCTTGCGTATACACTCGAAAGAGTCCATCTTATCGAGTATCACGCGAGCCCAATTAATCTCGCACCCCAAGAAAAGAGCGTAGATCAATTTCAAGAACGGCTGGGATGGAAGTGAAGATGATCCATATTTAGGAAGAAGGCATGACTTCAAGATCAGGTTAAGGACCCACGCATTCGGCTTGAAAGATTTCGATGGAACACCAATGAATGCGGAGGGGATAACCTGGAAGATATCTGCAAGAACTGACTGATCCAAGGAGGAAAGATCATCGACCGAAATGTCCGAAGGAAGGAGACCACACGACGAGCAACGAAGAATCTCCCCCAAGATTTCTGCCGTGAGAACTATAGGAGTTCCCAAGACAGTAGTCTCAATGGAGTGGCTGGCATCGTACTGGCCTCGAACACGATTGGCATAGAACAATTTCACTATGCGAGGATATGGTTTGGGATTGGCCTTGGGGTCGTATCGGAGATAATCAAGAAGACCACTATAGGAGAGAAGATCAGCAAGGCCGAGAAAATCAGAAAACTGAACGTAATGCTCTAACAACAGTGGACAGTGCTCAATACGGTTGTACACTGCGAGACACTGAGGGTCATCGCGGCACAACGATATGTCTACACCGCCGACTGGCATAGGAGCTTTACCCTTAGCCTTACGGGTCTTCGGAGGAGGAGTAGGTTCCCTAGTAGGCTTATCCTCAGGGATAAATTCAGAGTCGGAATCGGGAGGAGTAGAGGGTGAGTGGAGTATGGCCTTCTTGGATTTAGATTTGCGGGGTTTTACGGTCGCCGTCCTCTGCTTCTTCAGAGGAGGCGAAGACGGAGAAGCTTGGGTTGATTTGGCACGACGTTTAGGCTTAGGGGGATTCCTAGGGTCGGAAGGCCCTACGGTCATAGGAGAAGCCCCAGAAGAGGCGATATGAATTCTCGTCTTTGCCATAGCACGACGAGCACAAGCAACGGGAAGATCAAACACCCTAGCACACAACCCTAAGAAAAGAGAATCCGAAAAATATACAAGCCCTAGGTTAAAAAATTGAAACCCTAGTTGCTAGAACTTGAAATCAAGGAGAGCAAACCCTAGAATAGGAAATCGACACCTAGGAGAGGGGGTTTTACCTAGGAGGAGGAGTCGACGGCGGCGGACGGCGGCGATCGACGGAGAGATGGACGGAAGTCGAAGGGTTTCGAGTGGGGGTTTGGGAGTTATCGGGCTGGAGATGAGTTGAAGACCGACTAAATGAAAATTTAGTCGAATGAATAAGAGTTTAAGTCGGTCTGGAAGTGAAAATACATAAATGCCCTAACCCACTTAGTCGGTCACAGTTCAAGCACTGACCGACTAGATTACGATCTAGTCGGTCAGTCAATGAGCTTGAACCGACTAAGTCGAAACAGAGGCAAACAACAAATTTTAGGGCAAGATTTAGTCGGTCGCAGTATATTCACTGACCGACTAGTTTTCAATCTAGTCGGTCGGTAGGTGTACTATGACCGACTAACGAAAGAAAATGATAGGAGATGGATGAAAGCTTTATCTAGTCGGTCTGAGTTCACTTGCTGACCGACTAGATGAGCATCTAGTCGGTTGACAAATGAACTTAGACCGACTAGAAGAGTTCAAAGATTGATAATTGATTTCTCTTCACAAACCACTTGGATGAAACATCTTAACACTCTCATTAGTCATCTAAATTACCCCATAAAACGTCGAAATCTTAAATACGACTTTCAAATACGAATTCGATCATAAATTCAAATATATCACATAAAATCCCCAAAAATTCAATTAATCTAGCATGAACAAAATATCGCGAAATCGAATAGCATGCAAGATAATTGAGTTTAAATATGAATCCTATATCTCGGATTCACCCATAATCCCCAATTCTCGACGCAACCGCACAAAGGAGTCCTCCTTTAGGGGTTTCGTGAAAATATCGACGATTTGCTTTTGGGTTTCAACGTACACTAATATGATGTCCTTTTTAGCAACATGATCATCTAAGAAATGGTGTCGGACATCTATGTGTTTTGATCGGGAATGGTGCACCGGATTCTTTGAAAGACAGATAGCACTTTGGTTATCCACCATGATAGGGCTAGTATCACAGTGAATACCAAAATCCTTCAAAGTGTGTCTCATCCAAAGAACCTGGGCACAAGCGGCACCGGCGGCAATATATTCCGCCTCGGTGGTTGAAAGTGATACGGAATTTTGCTTCTTGGAAAACCAAGAGACAAGAGAATTTCCTAGAAAATGGCAAGTGCCACTAGTACTTTTCCTGTCGGATTTGCATCCCGCATAATCGGCATCACTGTATGAGACTAACTCATACGTGCTAGATTTCGGATAAAGTAATCCAAAATCTAAAGTGTAACTTAGATAACGGAAAATACGCTTTACCGCTACTAAGTGAGACTCCTTAGGTTGAGACTGATAACGAGCACATATGCATACGGCAAACATAATATCGGGCCTACTTGCGGTAAGATAAAGTAAGCTACCTATCATACCTCGATATAGACGAATGTCTACATCCTTACCGCCCGTATCCTTATCAAGATGCGTAGTCGTGCTCATTGGAGTCTTTTTCCCGGAAGCACTTTCCATTCCAAATCGCTTAAGCAACTCCACCGTATACTTCGTTTGGTGGATGAAGATTGCATCGTTCAATTGGCGAATTTGGAGACCTAAGAAATATTTGAGTTCGCCCATGTGGCTCTTCTCAAATTGTTCCTTCATAACATTAGAAAACTCTTCGCAAAGAGTGAAGTTCGTAGCACCGAAAATGATATCATCAACATAAATTTGAACTAATAAAATATCATTATTCGCATGCTTAACAAAAAGTGTAGAATCGGCTTCGCCCATTTTAAAATTCAAATCCAAAAGAAAATTCTTTAGGCGATCATACCAAGCTCGAGGAGCTTGTCTCAAACCATAAAGAGCTTTCTTTAGTTTAAAAACATGATTTGGAAATTTTTCATTTATGAAGCCCGGAGGTTGAGAAACGTAAACTTCCTCAACGACATCTCCGTTTAAAAATGCACTTTTAACATCCATTTGAAATAACTTAAAATTTTTATGGCATGCATAAGACAATAAGAGTCTAATCGATTCTAATCTAGCTACCGGAGCGAAGGATTCTTCGAAATCGATACCTTCCTCTTGGCGATAGCCTTGAGCAACTAACCGAGCTTTGTTCCGGATGACGACTTGATTTTCGTCGGATTTGTTCTTGAAGATCCACTTTGTCCCTATGACGGTGTGGTTCTTCGATGGCAAAGGAACAAGCTCCCATACCTCATTCCTCTCGAATTGAATGAGTTCCTCCTCTATGGCAAGGATCCAAGCACTATCTTCGCACGCTTCAACTATATTCTTTGGCTCTATTGATGAGACAAAGGCACTATTGGCGAAGTGGTGGACTTGAGATCTCGTCTTGACACTATCATGAATATTGCCAATGACTTGCTCATGGGGATGGTCGCGAACGGTATGAAGCCGCTTGGGAATACCTTGATCACTAGGCACATTCTCAACAACTTCATTAGTAGGGTTAGTCTCAATAGAATCAATAGACTTAGAATTTTCAAATGAATCACATAAAACATCCATAGAATCATTATCATTTGAAATTCTAGAAGTAGTAAAATTCTCATTAAAAGAGACATGAAGTGATTCCTCGATCGTAGAGGATCTTTTGTTGTATATCCGGTAGGCTTTGCTACGTGAGGAATACCCAACAAATATCCCCTCATCCGATCTCGGATCAAACTTGTCCAAATTATCATATGTGTTTTTAATGAAACATTTTGCGCCGAAAACACGAAAATGTTTAACTTGAGGCAATCTACCAAACAACAATTCATAGCAAGTTTGTTTGGTGCCGGGCCTCAAAAGTATTCTATTAAACACATAACAAGCGGTGTGTACCGCTTCCGCCCAAAATTGATAACCAAGTTGACTATCTTCGAGCATAGTGCGAGTACACTCCACAAGCATTCTATTCTTCCTCTCAATAACACCATTTTGAGGAGGTGCGCGAGGGAAAGAAAACGTGTGAGTAATTCCAAGATCATCACAAAAATTTGAGAAAGACTCATTCTCAAATTCACCCCCATGATCACTACGAATAGTGACAATGGTGGTTCCGATGAGATTTTGTACTTTCTTCACAAATATTGTGAAGTTTTCAAAAGCTTCATTTTTATTGCATAAGAAAAATACCCATGTAAATCTTGAATAATCATCAACGATGACTAGTCCATATCTTGCATTTCCTAAGGAAGCAACTCTAGTTGGCCCAAATAAATCTAGATGTAATAGCTCTAGTGGCCGTTTCGTAGAAATGCTTTTCTTAGGTTTAAATGAAGATTTAGGAAGCTTGCCACGTTGACAGGAATCACAAAAACTTTTCTTTTCGAAAACGAGCTTCGGAAAACCTTTAATGGAATTTAATTTCGAAAGTTTATAAAGTGTTCCAAAGTTCACATGTCCAAAGCGTCGATGCCATAAGTGTTGTTCACTTGTGTTGGCAACGAGACATTGTTCATATGACTTAGGAAGATCCAAAATATAAATATCTTTATGGCGTGTGCCGGAAAATAATAATTTATTATTATCATTTGAAATATGACACAATCCTTTCGCAAAGCTAACTTTGTAACCTTTGTCACAAAGTTGGCTTATTGAAATAAGATTATGATTTAAACCATCAACTAGATAAACATCACTAATTAAGGGTTTAGAAGGGTTACCCACTTTAGCAACACCTATGATGGTTCCGCTCTCGTTGCCTCCAAATACGACGCGGTTTCCATTCGCAATGGGAACCACTCCGGAGAGCAATCGAGCGTCACCCGTCATGTGTTTTGAACACCCGCTATCGAGTATCCAATTCCCTTTGGAGCTAAATTTATATTTGTTGCTCCTTTTCTTTTTCTTTTCCTTGAGTACCTAAAGATAGAAACTTTCATATCATGGTACCCAAGGTCATTGGGTCCTCAAAGGTTAGACCTTTGGAAGCCAAGTCCAATTGGACTTTGACTTCCCCACATAATCTCTACTATGCACAACATCCGAAAAATAAGCATTCATATATTCTTGTTTTTCATCCATGCTTGTGTCCTTTGGGCTCCAAATAGTGAAAATTTTGGGAGCCATCATCCTATTGGGTGCATGCATGCGTTGTTGGTTTCTACGTGATGCATGACGTGGATAGGCATACGGAACATGATGGAATGGTGCATGACGAGAATTATTCATACGATGAGGTGGGTGAACATATGCATGTGTGGGAACACGTGCGTGAGGGTGTCTCACATGGTGTGCACGTGCCCGTGAACGTGTAGCATAGAAATCATCATATGTGTGAGATGGTGGAGTAGGACGTGTGTTCCTACGTGGCATGGTATTTGTGTACATATAAGCATGCCCCTTCTTTGGAGGTCCACCCAAAGTGGGTTTCTTTCCAAAAGAGGGTGTGGACGAGGTGGAAGCACCATTGGTAGATGAACTACCAATAGAGTGTTTGCTACCACTCGTAGAGTCACCGGAAGTTGGCCTAACAAAAGTAGTGGCCGCTTTGGATGGACATCCCATCGTATACCCCAAACCAATGTGGTGATTGGCCGGAAGTAAGTCACTTAGGATTTTATCCAAATGGTCCTTACCCTTATTGAATCTATTGATTCGGCCTAATGTGTTCTCATATTTCTCTTTGAGAGAACGCATAGAAGTATCTAATGTGGATACTTGCGATGTGAGCACATAAACACGAGATTTAAGATTCTCGTTCTCAATACTCAAAGTCGAGTTTTGAGAAGTTAAATCCGCTATCCTATGTTCTTCCGGATCATCAATGCTAACATGTTCAAGTTTAGATTTGAGATTAACAATCTCATTTCTTAACTCTTCAACAACGGTGTCGTTGTTGGTGATGATAGTCTTAGGCAAGGTTTGAATGCTAGCTAGGTCATCTTTTACTTTAGTATATCGATTTACTAATTTTGTGTATTTAGACCATAAATGAGAGTTAGCATCCCTAAGATCATCCATAGTTACCTCATCGCCTTCGTCGTCGCTATCATCGGAGGAGGAAGATCCTTGATCATGCTCCTCTCTTTCCATGAAGCACATATGCGCTTGCTCCACTTTCTCATCATCCGACTCTCCGCTTGAGGAATCCTCGGAGTCGGTGAATGTTGCTCCGACAAGTCCCTTTTTGTACTTCTTTGACTTGTCGAACTTCGGCGCCTTCCACTTCTCTTTTTGCTTGTTTTGGGGACAATCCGCTTTGATGTGTCCCGGCTTATTGCATTTAAAGCACAAAGGTGGAGAGGCGTTAGTAGAAGTAAACTTAGATTTTTGTTTGAAGTTACCCTTTCGGAAGAAGCGATTGAACTTCTTTGCCATGAGTGCAATGGATTCCATGTCCATTTCTTCTTCCGAGTCCTCATCATCGGTAGAGGTGGATGAAGCCGCCTTGAATGCAATCGCCTTTTTCTTAGGCGCATCTAGGTTCAAATATGACTTCATCTTTTCTTGTAGCTTCACCTTGCTATCTTTGCGTACCTCGTATGACATCAAAGTACCCATTAGTTGAACTACGGTATATTTGTTCATGTCATTACCTTCCTCGATGGCAAAGGTACGTTTTTCCCAAGAAGAGAGAAGTCCTTCAATTAGCTTTGAGCACTTCTCCTTTTGAGTGTAGGACTTGTCGAGGGCCTCTAACTCGTTTATTATGTCAACAAAACGAGCGTAATATTCTTTCATCTTCTCGCCCTGTTGCATATGAAACATTTCGTAATCTTTGTTTACGACTACGAGTTTAGAGTCTCTTACCCTACTCGTCCCTTCATGAAGTATGAGGAGGGAGTTCCAAATTTGATATGCACTCTTACATGTGCATATCTTATTGAAGTCCTCGGGCTCCAATGCGCATTGCAAGGCGTTCATTGCCTTGGCATTGCTTACCTCCGCGGCGACCTCCGCGGTAGTCCATTTCTCAAAGTCTTCTTCTTTGGGTTCGATGTATTCCTTCATTGTAGTCCTCCATAAGGATGCACTCCGGAGGAAGGTTTCCATCCGGCATTTCCAATACCCATAGTTGGTACCGTTGAAGAATGGATGCCTTGTAGAGGAATGTCCTTCCATCACCGATGACGCTCCTTCACGGTTCCTGAAGGTGTCATAGTTGGAAGGTGGAGGCACGGTCTTGTTGTCGTTGGCAGACATAGCTAAGAATCTGGCTCTGATACCAAATGTAATGCCCTACTAGCTATTGCACAAGTACTAGAGGGGGGGGGGGGGGGGTGAATAGTACTTTAAAATAATAAGGAGTATAATTCCAAATTAAATTGCAAACAACTACCAAATCAATTTGCGGAAGCTTAAATTGAATGACAACACAAAATTAACAATGCAAACAAATGATGTTAATGGGTTCGGATCCACCCAAGTCTTCCCGACTTGTTCCCGGTGATCCTACGTCCCAACCACCCGGATCCCCTCCGGATACTTAGGTTAGAAACCCTAACCTAAGATTTCCACTATGAATATCTTGTGAAAAACCTTCACAAGATCAAATCATACATGCAATAGCAAACGTGAATCCCACAAACCCGGGATCACAAACTTCTCTCACAACCGAGAGAATCACAAAGCAATATTAAAGAGTTTAATATGAAATAAACAATCTTACCACAAAATCCTATACCTTGAGTTTTTCTTACCCAAATGGTGAAATGAAGGATTTGAGGAAGATGAAGTCACCAAGACCTAGCACCAAGGAAATGACCAGCAATCGGTGCCTAGGAATGATTTGAAGACTTGGATCAAGCAATAGCTTGAAGAGCTCACCAAGAACAACCTTCTCTCTAGATGGATTCTAGATCTAGAAATGAGAGAGAATGGGTTTCTTGTGAGGAAGAGAGGTTTTGATTAGAGTGAGAAAGGCTATCTCTTTAGAATGAATCTCTTAATGGCAGCTCTAACCTAGATAGAAATGACCTAGGTTCGTATTTATAGGGTCCCATAAAAACAACTTAGGTCATTCTCCAACGGATAGAAATCTGTGAGAATTAGTCGGTCAAAGAACAATCACTGACCGACTAGTTCATCAACTAGTCGGTCAGTCAAACAGCATGGACCGACTAAGTGTAGATCTGAGAAGAGATAGAATTTCAGACCTAGAAATCTAGTCGGTCCAAGAAGACTTTCTGACCGACTAGTTTCACAACTAGTCGGTCAGTCAGTGAACGTAGACCGACTAAGAGCAAAAAGAATTAGTCTGAGTACAAAGTGACTTAGTCGGTCCAAGAACAAAAGTTGACCGACTAAATTGTCAACTAGTCGGTCACCAAACGTTCTTAGACCGACTAACGATAAACAGTAGCTTAGGAGAATTTTAGCATGAACAGTAAGTCACAACTAGTCGGTCAAAGAAGCATCACTGACCAACTAGTTCACAAACTAGTCGGTCGGTGAGTCAACGTAGACCGACTAACTGTAAACAGTAAAGTCCAAGAAATTAAGGAATCAAACTAGTCGGTCCAAGAAGAGTTGCCGACCGACTAGATCACCATCTAGTCGGTCAGTACTTGTTCTTGTACCAACATGCACAATAAAGTCCGAATCGAAGCGCGATGCTTCGAGGAAGCTAGAATGAAGTTGTGCAAGGATCCTAGAGCTATGAAATGAGCGTAATGAAGATAGAAACGTAAGATATACTCAAGGCTTAACATTCTATATATCGAAGCTAAAAAGACTATAAATAAAACCTTAATAAACGGTCTTCGAGAGCTTCGATTGAATCTTCATAACTTCCAAAATGGCGCATGAGCTTCAACGAAGCTTTAGGCATGAATACGAGCTTTGGGAAGTGTTGAGATGTCGCTTTGAATGTTCTCGTGAAATTGGCGACGATCTCCAATACTGCGCTCACAAATTGTTAGTTCATGGATTATTTATGTTTGCTCATCATCAAAACCAAATCCGGGGAGTCCAATATTCAACAAATGTTATACAAGAAAGCATGGTGATTCTTTTTAGGTGTTTTAGCAATATGTCTTTTATTTACACCAAAAGAAGAATTAGAGGTGGGTTTGGGTACCACATTTTGAATATACCCCAAACCTCCTCTATGGTTTGTCGGATGTTGGTTTTCAAGCAAACCGTGGAGTGAATCCCTAGCATGAACAAAGCTTATGAGCTTTTGGGATTCCTCTTGGTATTTCAACGTAAGTTGTTGAATGCGAATTTCTAAGCTAAGGTTTTGAGCTACTAATTTTTCATTGGTTATGCTCAAATCCTTAACTTGAGAGAGAAGTGTGTCTCTCACACTAGTGTCACAAACATGCAAAGCATCATTATTATTTACACTAGTAGATTCTAAAGCATGCAACATACTCATAGAATTCTTAAATTTTGCCTTCAATTTATCATATGAGTCGATGCACTTACTTGCCATATAAGAGGCCACATTATAACGATACTCAAGCTCCTCATATGGTAGCTTTGGCTCATCCTCTTCTTCACCATCGCTTTCCTCCTCGCTAGAGCTTGACAAAGACTCTTTCCCATTAGCCGTGAAGCACATTTCTTCGTTGGAGTTGAGCTACTCCTCTACCTCTTCATCGCTGGATCTTGATGAGATTGATGAAGAATCATCAAAAGCCGTGAAGCACATGTGAGCTCGCTCCTTGTCATCCTCTTCTTCATCACTTGATGTGTCCTCATCGGAATCATCAAATGTGCCGACAAGCCCCTTCTTTTGGTTCTTGAATTTGGACTTGCCTATCCAATGTTTCTTCCCTTTCCCTTTGTAATTTTCTTTGTCGGGTTTGGACGGGCATTCGGTAGAAATATGACCTTTTCATCTACAGTTGAAACAAATAGAATTGTTAGACTTGGAGGCAAATTTTGACAAAGATTTACCTTGCTTGCCCTTGAGAAATGCCTTGAATTGCTTGGCAAGCTCGATGTAATCATCATCGCTAACATCATCTTTTTCATCATCTTCACTCGATGCTTTCCGATGGAACTTCTTTCTTCACTCGATTGACTCCTTCTCGGCATTGAATGCAACTCCCTTTTGCTTCTCGGGCTTGGTTGGTTGAATCTCTTTCTTATGTTGAAACTTGACTTCATACGCCATGAGATTCCCAATGCGCTCCTCAATGGTGTATTTGGACATGTCGTTAGACTCCAAATATCGTTGGCCTTTGACTCCCATTGAGATGTGAGTGAGTCAAGGATTTTCTCCACTCGATCCTCTTGGGAAATCAACTTCCCAAGTCCTTCCAACGCGTTCACGATAACTGTGAACCTTGTGAACATCTCCGAGATGTTTTCACCTTCCTGCATCTTAAACAACTCATATTTAGATCTAAATACGTATTGTTTAGATTTCTTTACCTTCGAAGTACCTTCATGAGAAATCTCTAATGTATGCCAAATTTCTTTTACCATTTTACACATGGAGATGCGGTTGAACTCATTGGGAGTGAGGGCGCAATAGAATACATTCATAACCCTCACATTGAATTTGATAGACCTTCTCCGCGTTTGTTCTAGAAGCCGCGGGAGTAGTAGGCTTCTCAAATGGCGACTCCGTGATGTCCCATAGGTCTTGACCCTCCAAGTAGATCATCATCTTGATCTTCGAACTTGGGTAATTGGTTCCATTGAAGAGCGGGGGTCGAACTGTTGATAGACCTTCTTCAATGAGACGCGGATATAGCGTTGAATTCCATCGTTGTTGTATGCTATAACCTCGCTCTGATACCAATTGTAAGGATCATCTTACCCTTACAATACTAACAACAACACATTAGAGTGGTGGTGAATAGTGTAATGGCACAAATTGCATATTTAAAAATTAAACTTGCAAATGCGGAATTATAAATGCAAAAGGAATTTAAACATCACAAAAATCTAAACGCAAACACAAGATATTACCTAATTCCCCAAACTTGGGTACGTCCAGCCACACCAATATCCACTATAATTCTCTCACAGAGAAGTGAATACAATCTCACACAGAGATACCTCACACAGAGGATTTGGATTCTCACATAGAGAAATCCTTACTCTCACACAGAGAGACCTCACACAGAGGATTTGGATTCTTACACAGAGAAATTCTTGCCTTCACACAGAAAGACTTATACTCTCACACAGAGAGACTCAAACCCTCACACAGAGAGATCTCAACCAACCCTCACACAGAAGGTTATATCTCACATAGAGAGTAACTAACTCTCACACAGAAAGTTAGGGTTTCAATGAAATAATAAAGTAAAACAAATACTCTTACCTATGCCTTGAGGTGAACTTACTCATTAATGAATGCAAGGCATGGAAGATGATCTCCAAGTGATGAGATTAGCTTGAAAGCACTTGGATGATTTCCCTTGAGCTTGAGTTCAATGCATGAAGGAGAGAATGAGCTCTAAGAGGGAAATGAGAGAGTTTGAGAGTGGATTAATTAAACTCTAAAGATTTTCAATAGCATCAAGAATTTCTAAGGAACTCAGCCCTCTTATATATATAGGAACCCTATATGAACTCTCAAAACCTAAGGAAATAGCCAAAAACAAAAAGCTGCAACGGACAAAATCTGGGCAAAAATGTCATCGACAGTCGACGGATGAACAAATGACAGTCGACTGTCCAATGGTAAAATAATTCCCAACGGCTATAATCTGAGCCGGGACAATCGATTGATGAAGACTATACAATCGACTGTATACAAGACATGCACATATAAATCCTTCAGCAGGCAACTGCTGCAGGGGAGGAATAAAAACAGAGAGATGCAATCTTACGCACTGTTGCAGAAAGACGACTGATGACCAGAATAAAGTCGACTGTAAAATAGACATGCGACTATAAATACTGAACCAGTCGACTGACTAGTAAATTGGGATAAAACCCAGAAAATGCAAGTTGCGCATAGTCGACTGTAGAACAATTCACAGGCGACTGTTGGAAGACAGGAGACTATAAATTGACCGTCAGTCGACTGTTCCATAAGCTCAAGTATGAGTCACTAAAAGGTTGACTTGTGTTGTGTACCACAGTCGACTGTAGAAGGCTCTATATGCGACTGGAATCACCCAGTCGACCGTAAAACCTTCATCAGACGACTATTGGAGAGATAGAGACTCCAATTGAGTCTTTGGGCAAGATGAACCTATTGGGTTGGATTCTATAATAATCCTAAGTCTCACTAAGATGGTTAAATGCATGTGCATGAATGAGAAGACCATCTATCAAGGCATTACATTAAACCTAGACTCAAAAAGAGAAAAGCAATAAATGAAATAATACATGGATTACATTGCTTTCCTTAGAGTCTATGGCTTCAATCTTGAAAGCCTTGATGCTTCCCATCATCTCCAAGATTTGGCACACATTGAGTCCAAGCTATGGCATCTCTCCTCTTGATGTCCATCCTTGCACCAAGTGTTTAAGTCTCCAAAAATGATATTCTTGAAATGTTAACTATGAGACTAAAATAAGAGAGTCATTAACAACAACATAATGTTGTGATCATCATTAAAATAACATTGGTATGAAACACCTATACTCAATAATCTCCCCGTTTTGATGATGACACACATTATGAAAACATAAACAAAATGAAGCACAATGCTAATTAGCTCCACCTACTTATATGCACCAATTGTAAATAGAGATACACAATTGTAAATACTCATTATACCAAATGAAATAATAAGAGACAATAGTGACATATAATAGGCATGGATTACATAAACCAATTGCAATAAGAAATAACATGCACACATGAATGGTTTATATAATCCCACATATCTCTCCCCATAGATATATCTCTCTCTCCATAAATATATATCTCTCTCCATAAATATATCTCTCCCCAAATACATATGTAAGAAATACAAGATTTACATAATGCATATATCTCTCCCCCTTGACATCGTCAAAAAGATGGACATCAAGAATATCCCTATTGGCATCTTAATCAAAGATGTGACAAAATGCAGGAGTAAAGAAATGTATGATACTAAATTGTAAAAATTTAGTGGGTATCAATCACTATCCCATGCTCCCCCTAGATCTTAGAAATGGTCGAATTTTTGACTTCTAGGATCTAATACCAATTATAAAGAATGAGATAATCAATCTCTAACAATTGAGATAATACCAATTATTGAAAAACTTTCTTGAAAGATAATCCTCTTTACCAATTGTTATTCATAATTGTAGCCATGGGCCTAAAGTGTATCAAAGCAATAGATATGGAAAAATCAAGCTTCATTGATACACATTGACATTAGCAAAACAAAGTTTAACATGAAACATGTTGGCGATATTCAAGGGGTTGAGTTTGAGATCAAAACTAACCAATTGTATGATGACACCAGTTGTGAAGCAATGATCCCAAAGACACCCCGAAATGAAAGTCAAAATATGTTTTAAAATTATTTTAAACATACAACATATTAACTCCTCCATTGTCATACATATGAATTAATGAATGCATGCATGACAATGTATTCCCCAAGGTCCCCATTTTCATGAAAAATAAATTTGAAAACATTTTCAAAATCATGAAATACACATAAACAATGGGTATGCTAAAAATAAACATTTAAGCACACTACCCATACAATATGTATATGTGTGAGGAACCTAAACATTAGAACACCAAACCCAAGAGAAGTTTGATTTCCTAATGTAATCACATGAGATGATCACATCCCTAACTAGAGAGTTGATGTATCTATCCCTCTCTTGCACACTAAACTTAGTGGGAATCCAAAGACTCAAGGAATTCCTAAGCAATGGTTTTGCCTTTGCAAGAGGGGTGGATGTGGCATGCTTAGGTGTAGAAAATATTTTCTTAGCATGCATAGAATGAGGATTTTGCTTCTTAGCAAAAAATGAAGGATTTTCATTTTTTCTCACCACCTTGTGATTTACATGCTTCTTATTGGTGTTATTGTTATACAAGAAAGCATGTTGATTCTTCTTAGGCGTTTTAGCAATATGTCCTGTATTTGCACCAAAAGAAGAATTAGAGGTGGGTTTGGGTGTCACGCCCCGCTTCCCAAAAGTACGGAGGCAAAGCGTGACTAAGGCCCGCTTAGGCCGGAGTTGAGAGCTCAGACCCAATAAGCGTCTGTGGTATTCCAAAACGAAGGAACAGGTCCCTGCAAGTTAGTACGGAACAATAAAAGTACTGAAAGGAAAGAGCATATCATTTTATTCCAAAAATAATCATCCAAAGTACCGAGAGTATAAAACGCCCGAAGGGCTACAACTGCAGAAAAGAAAACTACTGGTGCAAGCACCCAACCTAGACATGAAAACAAAAGGTGATACGCACCCAATCTAAACTGGAACAGAAACTCTGGAACAGCAACAAGAGGCCCCTAACTCTGGTCCTCCTCTGGGATGTACTCTGGATCAGTATCCTCCGGCTCCACGTCTGCTGACAAGTCCGCCTCGTCGACGTACTCTGGCTCAACACCTGACGTACAACACCAAAAGAAGGAACTGTATGTCAGGTAAGGTCTACAAAGAGGGTCAGACCAAACTGCAAGTGTATCGACTATTTAACAACGGTTTACTGGTTGATTAGCATGCTGAGGTTATAACAGAGGAACAAAAAAGAAAGTAAACGCAGCAGGAAAGTAAAACGTGACAAGTAGTAGTCGTAGCGTGTGCTACCAAACTACGGGACTAACCTAACAGGTGTCAAGACAAATCGGGACATGGCGGGACAAGACAAGACAAGTGTGACACGAAAAGGGTGCATGCCTTACGGTTCGAGGGGGATCAGACCCTCTTACCGTGCGCACGCTCAACCCTACCCCAAACCCAAGTATTCAAGACATGACAAGACAAGGGATCACTCGCTCTAGCTTGGCGAGTGCCCTATTGCCCTCTGGGCTGTGTATCACGACAAGTGATCACTCGGAGAGTGCCCTATTACCCTCTGGGCTGTGTATCAAGACAAGGGATCACTCAGAGAGTGCCCTATTGCCCTCTGGGCTGTCCAAGACGGTAATGGATGTGACAAGACAGGAAAGGTTATTCTAGGGTGTCCACACGCATGCACACACAAGATAGTCCTACGATGTCAAAAGTTGTTGTTGTTGGGCTCAGACTTCGTCGTCAAGTCTGAGCCGTCAGGGCGACCCGGACGCTATCATTTCACGTCCGGCTCTATACACTCACAGTCTAACAGTTCTAACAATTTAAGACCAAGACGCGGTCAAATACGCAAGTGGGTACACTTGCCTGTGATGGCGAGTGTGTCGTCAGTCCGGGGAGTCGCGTCCAGTCATCTCGTCCGCGGTAGTCCGTCTGAAACAGGTCACGGCGACGGTGTCCGGTCGCGTTTTCAATAAATCCTATTTAGGTTCGTTTCTATGTTGTCGGGACTACCCTAATTGTCAGAGTCACGATTTGGTGTTTTAACAGCCTAAATCGACCACTACCCTATATGCACAGAAAATTGTCCGATGGTCGATTTTCTACAGTGAGCAGCGTTTTACTGGTGCGGAAAAGTAAATTTAGTTACAGTTGTCCGATTTTAGTTAGGTTTTCGGTTTTTTTCTACGGGTGGGTTGCGCTACGAGTTTCGGGAAAAACCAACCTCTCCGGTGTCTGGAGTAGTGCGGACGTAGTGTCTGGGCGGCAGGGGATCTGCGGTGTCAACGGCCTCTTGACTACGGGTAGCATAGTGAGACTTGTCCAGGCAGTGGACAAAGTGTGGGCAGCGAGCACGATTTGTCCAACGGTAAAATAGCGAGCTAGCATCGTGGGGAGGCTGCGGGCAGATCTCGATCGTTGATCACGGCCGTGCACGCAGCTTGGGGCGTCGGGAAACAGGCGGCATCGTTAGATATCGAGGCGAACGGCACTGCGTGGAGTGCAGCAGGCGGCACAGCGGCGGAATCAGGCAGACAGGCGGCACGGCATGGGGAGAAGCTGCGCGGCGGCTGCATGGCCTGTGCGGGGAGTCACGACGGCGCGCTGTGAGAGCGAGGGGGATGCCGCGAGGGGAAAGCGGCGGGTCACGGCGGCGGTCTGTGCTGGATCGCGACAGCGGATCGCACAGGCGGCGATCAGGAGGGGCTCAGCGGTCACGGCAACGCGGGGAAGGCGATGCGGCGGCTGCTGGCTGAGGAAGAGGGGAGATGAGGCGTACGGGCGGCGGCGTACGGGCTCGGGGACGCCAGAGCGGCGTCGTGCGGGGGCGGCGGCCTCACGCTGAGCGGCGATCGGGGTCACGACGATCAGATCGCGGCGGCGAGGAGGAGATGGGGGATGCGAGAGGGAGGAGGCGGCGGATGAAGGGGCCTCGCGGGGGAGGCGCGGCGGCGGGATCTCACCGTGAGCGGGAGGGAGATCAGAGAGAGGGAGAGAGGAATCGGGATTTGTTTTAGGGGGGAAGCCGGCGGCTGCGTTCAGGGTTAGGGTTAGGTTAGGGTTAGGGTTAAGGATTATATAAAAATAATAGGTGCTATATACCTGTATAATTCTAGTTAAAGGGGGAGATTAAATGGATAGGGGGTGTATAATTTGGGGTAAGTCTGGGGGGGTTAGAGAAACAGTTTAGGAAAAAAAATTTAAAACGATTTAAAAGGAGATTTAGCCAGATTTGGCTAACAATTTGAATTTCGAATCTGATTGGGGAAAATCGATGGTTGAGGTTTATCCGATCGATATCTCTCAAACCGGGCGTCAGAAAAATAATCCGAAAATATCGGGGCGATCGTGGAGACGGGACGCACGGATTTACAGAGCTTGATCGTGCGTAACACCTACCAAAAATTAACGTAAAATTGGAAACGGTGTTTTGAGTCAAATGACTAAAACGCCCCTATCGTTCAAAATCGTTTTGCGAGAAAACGAACCGTGAAACGACCTTCCCAATCATCACTATAAAATTCTACACTCCCAAACGATCACAACGGCATATCACATCGCATATTTTAGAACCCAGGAATAGCCAAATAAAATACGTGCACGTTAAAAAAACACGTGCACGCAGAAAATCCATATGGTCGGAAAGCAACCGTTACATTCTACCCCACTAAAATAAAGATTCCGTCCTCGGAATCGACAACACTAATCAGTAAACAGGAAAGGATAGCGCTCTCTCATCTCCTCTTCGCGCTCCCAAGTGGACTCTCCAGGTGATCCATGACGCCACATCACTCTCACCAGGTCGACTACCTTATTCCTCAATTGCTTCTGTCGACAGTCCAAAATCTGCACAGGCTGCTGGTCATAAGTCAGGTTCGGACGGAACGTAATCTCTGAGAAATCCACAGTGTACAATGGATCACTGACGTACCGACGTAACTGGGATACGTGGAATACATCGTGAACTCCCTCCAAGGATGGTGGCAGAGCAAGGCGGTAGGCCACTGCTCCCACACGCTCCAACACATCGAACGGTCCAATATACCTCAGGCTCAGCTTTCCCTTCTTCCCAAAACGAATAACTCCGCGGTTCGGAGAAATCTTTAGGAAGACGTGATCTCCAGGTCAAAACTCCAAAGGTCTCCTCTTGGCATCAGCCCAATACTTGAAACGATCCTGTGCAACTCTGAGCTTCTCCCTGATGTCTCTCACGACATCCACAGCTTCCACTATCATCTCTGGACCAAACAGCTCCCGATCTCCAATGTCATCCCAGCTTAGTGGCGATCGACATTTCCTTCCATATAAGGCAGCAAACGGCGCCATGTCAATGCTCGCCTGATAGCTATTGTTATATGAAAACTCCACCAAGTGAAGATGGTCATCCCAAGATCCTTTTAAATCGAGCGTACAAGCTCGCAGCATATCCTCCAGTATCTGTATAGTCCTCTCGGACTGGCCATCGGTCTGCGAGTGGTACACCGTGCTGAAACTCAGACTCGTACCCAAATTCTCCTGCAGACTTCTCCAAAACTGAGATGTGAACCTCGAGTCTCGGTCAGACACGATGCTCACGGGGACTCCATGTAAGCGTATGACCTCCTGCACGTACTGGTCTACATCACAACTATCTCGAAAGAAAAATTAGAAGAGAAAAAGGAAAAATTTTACCTCTAGATATTTCCTCGCCAAGACTTCTGTAGACTGACCCACTTGGAAGGGGATGAAATGCGCAGACTTAGTCAACCGATCAATGATCACCCAGACTGCGTCGTTCTGTTTTGGGGTCTGAGGCAAACCAGTCACGAAATCCATCATAATATGTTGCCACTTCCACTCCGGAATAGGAAGCGGTTGTAGCAATCCAGCCGTACGATGGTGCTCAGCCTTCACCTGTTGGCATATCAAACACTTGGCAACGCTCCGTGCCACACTCCTCTTCATGCCAATCCACCAGTAATTCAGACGGAGATCCTTATACATCTTGGTGCCACCAGGATGTATAGAATATGGCGAGCTATGAGCCTCGCTCAAAAGCTCCTCCCGAACATCACCTGAAGGTACGCAGAGTCTGCTGCCGTACTGCAGCGAACCATCCTAATGAATCACGAACTCCGTCCGTAGTCCAGCTTCAATCTGCCTCCTGATCCTCTGTAGCTTCGGATCTCCTGCCTGTGCTGCCTTGATCTGATCCACGATCGTGGACTGAATCTGCAAATTCATGAATGAATGAACCACACCAGGTAGGACGACCTCCAAATCCATCTCTCTCAGCTCCTGCTGAATCCTCCAGTCAGCAGTATGCATCATCGCAGTAGGAAGCCTACTCAAAGCATCGGGCACTACGTTCACCTTCCCCGGATGATACTGCAAGTCTATCTCGTAGTCAGCCATGAGCTCTAACCATCGTCTCTGACGCATGTTGAGCTCCTTCTGCCTAAAGATGTACTTCAAGCTTTTGTGATCGGTGAAAATATTCACGCTCTCACTCCGCAAGAAGTGCCTCCAGATCTTCAGTGCAAATATCACCGCTGCCAACTCCAGATCGTGCGTCGGGTAATTCTTCTCATGAGTCCTCAACTGACGAGAAGCATACGCGACCACGTGGCCATGCTGATGCAAGACGCATCCTAGACCCTTCCATGATGCATCACAATAAACTTCGAAGCCTCCGCTTCGATCCGGCACTGCCAACACCGGTGCTGTGGTCAATCTCGTCTTCAAGATACTGAAGGCCTCCTCACAAGATTTTGACCAAAGGAACTCCACATCCTTCCTCGTCAGCCTCGTCATCGGCTCTACAATCTTCGAGAAATCCTTGATGAACCGCCGATAATAGCCTGCTAAACCAAGGAAGCTCATGATGTCTAACGCTGACTGCGGAGTCGGCCAATCTCAAACTGCTCTGACCTTCTTCAGATCTACAGATATGCCATCATCAGACACCACGTGTCCCAGGAATGCGACTCTGTACAGTCAAAACTCGCACTTACTATACTTGGCATATAGCTTGTGTCGTCTCAGCGTCTCCAGCACTGTCCTCAGATGACAGCTGTGCTCCTCCTCAGACTTCGAATAAATCAGGATGTCGTCAATGAAAATAACGACAAACTTATCCAGGAAGTCATATAAAATCAAGTTCATCAAATTCATGAACACAGCTGGCGCATTGGTCACTCCAAACAACATGACCACGAACTCATAATGTCCGTACTTTGTCCGGAAAGCTGTCTTCGGAACATCATCCTTCTTCACCTTCAACTGATGGTATCCACTCCTCAAGTCTAACTTCGAGAAAACTCTCGAACATCCAAGCTGGTCAAAGATATCATCGATGCGCAGAAGCGGATACTTATTCTTCACCGTGACAGCATTCAGCCCTCGATAGTCCACGCACATCCTGCGGGACCCATCCTTCTTCTTCACAAGCAAAACTGGTGCACCCCATGGTGACACACTAGGGTGGATGAAACCCTTCTGCAGCAACTTATCTAACTGCTTCCGCAGCTCCTCGAGCTCAGCGGGAGCCATACGGTACGACGCCTTCGATATCGGTTGCGCTCCCGACATAAGATCAATACCAAATTCTAGAGCTCTGTCGGGTGGCAAACCTGATATATCCTCTGGGAAGATGTCGTCGAAGTCTCTGACGACTGTATGTCACTCAATCTCCATCTCCATCTGCATAGCTGTAACAATCGGCACCTCCGGCTTGGCCCGATATCTGATGGGCCCAAGCGACTCGTCTCTGCTACGGAACTCGAACTCCAAATGGCCTGGAATCCGGAATACCACTCTCTTGCTGTGACAATCGATCGAGGCGTGAAAATCTCCCAACCAATCGATGTAAAGAATGACATCGAAATGTGGCAGGTCATGGACAATGAAATCCACGAAAAGCTCATGTCCACTGACCACCAATGGAATCGATCGACAACCCAAGTTCACTGTCACCACTCCGTTCCCTGTGGTGATGTCCCAACACTTAAGGAGTGTATGGGTGAGAATGGAGTGCCTTGTTACAAATCTCTGGGATATGATGCAGATGGATGCACCGGAGTCGAACAAGGCCAAGGCCGGGTGAGAGGACACTAGAATGGTGCCTAATATATAAAAGAACTACGGTCAAACCAAGCTACTCTAACAAACAAGTCGAGCAAGCAACACTAATAATAAGATCTAAACTATGAAATGAAAGACTAGGATTAAAGAGTTACCTGCAATAACTCCATCCAGCTCCTCAGTCTCAACAGCTGTCATGGTATAAGCTGGCCTCTGGGGTTGTGCTGCTCGCTGAAACATCTGCCTCTGTGGCACCAAGGGTGGTCCACGAACAGCAGGTCCTCTCTGGACTGGGGCAGGCGCTCTCATCTGCAGCGGGGCTGGCGCTCCAACAATAGCATTACGGGCTCTCGGACAATCATTCACAGCATGCGAGGCATCTCCACAAACTAAGCACAGTCCCAGCTTCCTCCTACAGTTGACCTGAACATGCCCTGGCTTGCCGCAGAAGTGGCACGTGCCCTTGTTCTGATTCTTCACTGGTGCTCCAGGCCTCTTGAATGGCACCGTCTGAACTGGCCTCATCACCGGCCTAGCAGGTGGCCGGTACTGCTCCATAGGACGCTTCCCTCTATCAGCTGAAGGGTCAGGTAGACGCGATATAATCTCATGATTCTTCGCAGCATCTAGCACAGCTCTCATAGTCGTGAAATTCGCCGAAGACATAGAAGCCTGAATCTTCGGACGCAGTCCCTGACGAAAGCAATCAGCTCCCTTCTCCTCCTTCCTTACCATATGCGGGGCAAAACAACTCAGCATCTCGAACTCAGCTTCATACTCCTCGACAGTCATATCCCCCTGCTTCAGATCTATAAACCTGCTCAACAGCTCCCTCCTAGCAGACTTGGTGAAATACTTATTCTTGAACATTGATCTGAAGGTCTTCCACTCCACTGGCTTCTCAAGACGCCTCTCCTCAATGTGCCACCAGTTCCTAGCATTCTCCATCAATTGCATCTTCGCTATCTCGACTCGAGTATCATCATGGATCTTTGCTGCTACCAACTTCTCCTCAGTGCTCTGGATCCACTCATCAGCAGCTAGGGGTCCTTCCTTCCCAAAAAAGTCCTCGACTGAAGCTCATTGAACTGCTTCACTCCTGGAGCAGCTCGAGGGGCAGGTGGAGGAGGTGGTGGTGCAATTGGGGGAGCCTGGGCAGCACGCTGGGACTGCTGAACCAACTGATGCTGCACTTCTAGCATCTCTCTCATCACACCCAGAAATTGACGGAACTCTCCGCCCTGGTCTTCCGGAAATCCATCTCCTGAGCTCCCCGATCGGATAGTATGTCGTCCTGCCATCCTATTGACAGAAGACATAGATTAGACTCATACAATTACTGGATGATAATAAAATGAAGTTCAATACTTCGATTGTTCCAAATTTGCAGAAAGAGTGGGACCTGCATGGGCCACCACTAAAACCTGTCACGCTTCGCTTCCCAAAAGTACGGAGGCGAAGCGTGACTAAGGCCCGCTTAGGCCGGAGCTGAGAGCTCAGACCCAATAAGCGTCTGTGGTATTCCAAAACGAAGGAACAGGTCCCTGCAAGTTAGTACAGAACAATAAAAGTATTGAAAGGAAAGAGCATATCATTTTATTCCAAAAATAATCATCCAAAGTACCGAGAGTCTAAAATGCCCGAAGGGCTACAACTGCAGAAAAGAAAACTACTGGTGCAAGCACCCAACCTAGACAGGAAAACAAAAGGTGCTACGCACCCAATCTAAACTGGAACAGAAACTCTGGAACAACAACGAGAGGCCCCTAACTCTGGTCCTCCTCTGGGATGTACTCTGGATCAGTATCCTCCGGCTCCACGTCTGCTGACAAGTCCGTCTTGTCGACGTACTCTGGCTCAACACCTGACGTACAGCACCAAAAGAAGGAACTGTACGTCAAGTAAGGTCTACAAAGAGGGTCAGACCAAACTGCAAGTGTATCGACTATTTAACAACGGTTTACTGGTTGATTAGCATGCTGAGGTTATAACAGAGGAACAAAAAAGAAAGTAAACGCAGCAGGAAAGTAAAACGTGACAAGTAGTAGTCGTAGCGTGTGCTACCAAACTACGGGAGTAACCTAACAGGTGTCAAGACAAATCGGGACATGGCGGGACAAGACAAGACAAGTGTGACAAAAAAGGGTTCACGCCTTACGGTTCGAGGGGGATCAGACCCTCTTACCGTGCGCACGCTCAACCCTACCCCAAACCCAAGTATTCAAGACATGACAAGACACGGGATCACTCGCTCTAGCTTAGCGAGTGTCCTATTGCCCTCTGGGCTGTGTATCACGACAAGGGATCACTCGGAGAGTGCCCTATTGCCCTCTGGGCTGTGTATCAAGACAAGGGATCACTCAGAGAGTGCCCTATTGCCCTCTGGGCTGTGCAAGACGGGACGGGACGTGACAAGACAGGAAAGGTTATTCTAGGGTGTCCACACGCACGCACACACAAGATAGTCATACGATGTCAAAAGTTGTTGTTGTTGGGCTCAGACTTTGTCGTCAAGTCTGAGCCGTCAGGGCGACCTGGACGCTATCATTTCACGTACGGCTCTATACACTCACAGTCTAATAGTTCTAACAATTTAAGACCAAGACGCGGTCAAAAACGTAAGTGGGTACACTTGCCTGTGATGTCGAGTGTGTCGTCAGTCCGGGGCGTCTCGTCCAGTCGTCGCGTCCGTGGTAGTCCGTCTGAAACAGGTCACGGTGACGGTGTCAGTCGCGTTTTCAATAAATCCTATTTAGGTTCGTTTCTATGTTGTCGGGACTACCCTAATTGTCAGAGTCACGATTTGGTGTTTTAACAGCCTAAATCGACCACTACCCTATATGCACAGAAAATTGTCCGATGGTCGATTTTCTACAGTGAGCAGCGTTTTACTGGTGCGGAAAAGTAAATTTAGTTACAGTTGTCCGATTTTAGTTAGGTTTTCGGTTTTTTCTACGGGTGGGTTGCGCTACGAGTATCGGGAAAAACCAACCTCTCCGGTGTCTGGAGTAGTGTGGACGTAGTGTCTGGGCGGCAGGGGATCTGTGGTGTCAACGGCCTCTTGACTACGGGTAGCGTAGTGAGACTTGTCCGGGCAGCGGACAAAGTGTAGGCAACGAGCACGATTTGTCCAACGGCAAAACAGCGAGCTAGCGTCGCGGGGAGGCAGCAGGCAGATCTCGATCGTTGATCACGGCCGTCACGCGGCTTGGGGGCGTCGGGAAACAGGCGACAGCGGCAGATATCGAGGCGAGCGGCGCTGCGTGGAGCGCAGCAGGCGGCACAGCGGCGGAATCAGGTAGACAGGCGGCGCGGGGAGAAGTTGTGTGGCGGCTGCGTGGCCTATGCGGGGAGTCACGGCGGCGCGCTGTGAGAGTGAGGGGGATGCCGCGAGGGGGATGCGGAGGGTCATGACGGCGGTCTGCGCTGGATCACGGCGGCGGATCGCACAGGCGGTGATCGGGAGGGGCTCGACGGTCACGGTAGCATGGGGAAGGCGATGCGGCGACTGCTGGCTGAGGAAGAGGGGAGATGAGGCGTACGGGTGGCGGCGTACGGGCTCGGGGACACCGGAGCGGAGTCATGCGGGGGCGGCGGCCTCGCGCTGAGTGGCGATCGGGGTCACGGCGGTCGGATCGCGGCAGCGAGGTGGAGATAGGGGATGCGAGAGGGAGGAGGCAGCGGATAAAGGGGCCTCGCGGGGGTGGCGTGGCGGCGGGATCTCGTCGTGATGGGGAGGGAGATCGGAGAGAGGGAGAGGGGAATCAGGATTTGTTTTAGGGGGGAATCCGGCGGCTGCGTTCAGGGTTAGGGTTAGGTTAGGGTTAGGGTTAGGGATTATATAATAATAATAGGTGCTATATACCTGTATAATTCTAGTTAAAGGGGGAGATTAAATGGATATGGGGTGTATAATTTGGGGTAAGTCTAGGGGGGTTAGAGAAACAGTTTAGGAAAAAAAATTTAAAATGATTTAAAAGGAGATTTAGCCAGATTTGGCTAACAATTTGAATTTCGAATCTGATTGGGAAAATCGACGGTCGAGGTTTATCCGAGCGATATCTCTCAAACCGGGCGTCAGAAAAATAATCCGAAAATATCGGGGCGATCGTGGAGACGAGACGCACGGATCTACGGAGCTTGATCGTGCGTAACACCTACCAAAAATTAACGTAAAATTGGAAACGGTGTTTTGAGTCAAATGACTAAAACGCCCCTATCGTTCAAAATCGTTTTGCGAGAAAACAAACCGTGAAACGACCTTCCCAATCATTACTATAAAATTCTACACTCCCAAACGATCACAACGGCATATCACATCGCATATTTCGGAACCCAGGAATAGCCAAATAAAATACGTGCACGTTAAAAAAACACGTGCACGCAGAAAATCCATAAGGTCGGAAAGCGACCGTTACATTGGGTACCACATTTTGAATATACCCCAAACCTCCTCTCTGGTTTGCCGGATGTTGTTTTTCAAGCAAACCGTGGAGTGAATCCCTATCATGAACAAAGCTTATGAGCTTTTGGGATTCCTCTTCGCATTTCAACGTAAGTTGTTGAATGCGAGTTTTTAAGCTAAGGTTTTGAGCTACTAATTTTTCATTTGTTATGCTCAAATCCTTAACTTAAGAGAGAAGTGTGTCACTCTCACTAGTGTCACAAACATGCAAAGCATCATTATTATTTACACTAGTAGATTCTAAAGCATGCAACATACTCATAGAATTCTTAAATTTTGCCTTCAATTTATCATCTGAGTCGATGCACTTATTTGCCAAGTTGGAGGCCACATTGTAACGATACTCAAGCTCCTCATAGGGTAGCTTTGGCTCCTCCTCTTCTTCACCATCGCTTTCCTCCTCGCTAGAGCTTGACGGAGACTCTTTCCTATTAGCCATGAAGCACATTTCTTCATTGGAGTTGAGCCACGCCTCTACCTCTTCATCACTGGATCTTGTGGAGATTGATGAAGAATCATCAAAAGTCGCGAAGCACATGTGAGCTCACTCCTTGTTATCCTCTTCTTCATCACTTGATGTGTCCTCATCAGAATCATCAAATGTGCCGACAAGCCCTTTCTTTTGGTTCTTGAATTTGGACTTGCATTTTCAATGTTTCTTCCCTTCCCTTTGTAATTTTCTTTGTCGGGTTTGGACGTGCATTCAGTAGAAATATGACATTTTTCTCTACAATTGAAACAAATAGAATTGTTAGACTTGGAGGTAAACTTTGAGAAAGATTTACCTTGCTTTCCCTTGAGGAATGCCTTGAATTGCTTGGCAAGCTCGATGTAATCATCATCGCTAACATTATCTTCTCCATCATCTTCACTCGATGCTTCCCGATGGAACTTCTTTCTCCACTCGATTGGCTCCTTCTCGGCATGGAATGCAACCCCCTTTTGCTTCTCGGGCTTGGTTGGTTGAATCTCTTTCTTGTGTTGAAGCTTGACTTCATACACCATGAGATTCCCAATGCACTCCTCAAATCGTGTATTTGGACATGTCGTTAGACTTCAAAATACCGTTGGCCTTTTACTCCTATTGAGATGTGAGCGAGTCAAAGTCTTCTCCACTCGATCCTTGACGTGTGTGTATGTTTTATATATCAACGCACGTCTTCTTTGTGTTTTTCCGCTATTTTCCGCAGTCTCGTATCCATTTTCTCGTGTTTTCTCGTTTTCTTTCACTTTTCCGTGTTTTTGTGTGTTTGCAGGAGTTTGCCAGTATAGGGTACACATAACGAAGATATCGTAAGTCCCCTGAGCAATGTGAGGAGTCACGCGTGATCCAGGGGGTCAGACGACAAAGATCGCCATCTTTCAACCCCCACACGATCCGTTGGACACAGTCAACCGATCGGGTGGTGCACGCGTGCACCACCCGGACAGCAGCTGAAGCTACGAGAGCATCAACCGACCGGGTCAGAGACCGGTTCAGCCCGACTGATCTCTCGAGAATTTGAAGCTGAACTCCAACCGATCGGGTGACCATCACCCGATCGGTTCACCTGTAGCCAATTTCCCCAAGAGATGGCCCAGAGAGCTCACCCGATCCCCTGCAGACCGTGCCAAAACGTCCGAAGTTTCTGTCTTTTTGGGCAACAATTCCAACCGATCGATTGATTTATCAATCGATCAGTTCACCCGACGACGCCAAGATCCAAACGGCTAGAAGCTTCCGCCAACCGACCGTGTCGCCTGACCGGGTGAAGTCCTGAAGATCGCTGCCGAAGTTCGCAGCAGGTCACCTGATCGGGTGATTCTTCACCGGATCGGGTGACGTCGTTTTCTATATATAGAAGCCCTAGGTTTCCAGAAACGAGGAGAGTTGTATTTTTTACTGTTTTTCTCTCTTGCAACGGCTGGAATTTATTTGATATTTGTAATTTGTCTGATCTTTACCAAACTTTAATATAGTGTTATTTGTATTGCTCTTACTACTTTTCAATCGCCGGATCATGTTTTTAACGGTCGATTTTTATTTAGATTGCTTTTTACCTAAAATGTGTGAGTAGTTTCCCAATCTGGGATTTTGGTAGAAACCCCTTCGTGGGTTCTCCCTAATGCATCCATAGGACTAGGAAATCGATAGGGATTAGGAATCTATCAGTTACGCGGGGTGTTTCATTGTCATCGGCGGGAAAAAGACCGCTTTTGACCGTTGGGCCAAGGGGGAATAAACTTGGTGGTTGCCTTCCTAGCATTAGCTCACGCCCTTAGCGTAGACATCGAATCCTAGCGCGTGGGAATGGTAGGATGAGATGTTGGGAGTTATCGTTGCGAGCTTAGTGCTCCCGGAGTCGGTCAGTGTTAATGGACATGGGAATGCCCACTGACCGAACCCGGGAAGTCCGGCGTATCATCATGGGCACCGACTGGAATATCGGGCCCATGGGACGCTTATATCACTCATAGAGGCAACGTCTCACCAATAGACCCTAATTCCGATCGTTATCCTATCCGTCGGCCGTGTTAGCAAGATTCACATGATAGGGTGAAAACCGAAGTACCAGTTTTCCTTCATTATTGTTTAACCCCTTACCTACGATTCGTGACAAACCATTATTCGATTCGGGCTAGCTCACCCATTGGGTGAATCGGTTCCTATCTGACACAAGCACAACCACGCCTCCCTATGTTCGACCCCCAAGCCACACTACAACACCGTGCGCTTGCGGTTATAAATATTTAAATCTCACGCCCCCAATCACACATATTATTGCACACTTGCATGCCACAAACACAGGGGACGTTAATCCTCTTGGAAAATCACCTTCCCAAGTCCTTCCAATGCGTTAACGATATCTATGAACCTTGTGAACATCTCCGAGATGTTTTCACATTCCTGCATCTTAAACAACTCATATTTAGATCTAAATACGTAGTGTTTATTTTTCTTTACCTTCGAAGTCCCTTCATGAGAAATCTCCAATGTATGCCAAATTTCTTTGGCCGTTTTGCACATGGAGATGCGGTTGAACTCCTTGTGAGTGAGGGCGCAATGGAATGCATTCATAGCCATCGCATTGAATTTGATCGAGTCCTTCTCCGCTTTTGTTCTAGAAGCCACGGGTGTAGTAGGCTTCTCAAATGGCGACTCCGTGATGTCTCATAGGTCTTGACCCTCCAAGTTGGTCATCATCTTGATCTTCCAACTTGGGTAGTTGGTTCCGTTGAAAAGCGGGGGTCGAACGGTTGATAGACCTTCTTCATGAGACGTGGATATAGCGTTGAATGCCATCGTTGTTGTATGCTATAACTTTGCGCTGATACCAATTGTAAGGATCGTCTTACCCTTACAATACTAACAACAACACACTATAGGGGGTGAATAGTGTAATGGCACAAATTGCGTATTTAAAAATTAAACTTGCAAATGCGGAATTATAAATGCAAGATGAATTTAAACACCACAAAAATCCAAACTCAAACACAAGATATTACACTGGTTCTCCAAACTTGGGTACGTCCAGCCACACCAATATCCACTATAATTCTCACACAGAGAAGTGAAAACAATCTCACACAGTGATACCTCACACAGAGGATTTGGATTCTCACACAGAGAAATCCTTACTCTCACACAGAGAGACCTCACACAGAGGATTTGGATTCTCACACAGAGAAATCCTTGCTTTCATATAGAAAGACTTATGCTCTCACACAGAGAGACTCAAACTCTTACATATAGAGATCTCAACCAACCCTCACACAGAAGGTTATACTCTCACACAGAGAGTAACTAACTCTCACACAGAAAGCTAGTGTTTCAATGAAATAACAAAGTAAAACAAATACTCTTACATATGCCTTAAGATGAACTTACTCATTAATGAATGCAAGGCATGAAAGAGGATCTCCAAGTGATGAGATTAGCTTGAAAGAACTTGGATGATTTCCCTTGAGCTTGACTTCAATGCATAGAGGAGAGAATGACCTCTAAGAGGGAAATGAGAGAGTTTGAGAGTGGCTTAAGTAAACTCTAAAGATTTTCAATAGAATCAAGAAGTTCTAATGAACTCAGCCCTCTCATATATATAGGAACCCTATATGAACTCTCAAAACCCAAGAAAATAGTCAAAAACAAAAAGTTGCAACGGCTAGAATATGGGCAAAAACGTCATCGACAGTCGACTGTCCAACGGTAAAATAATTCCCAACGGCTATAATCTGAGCCGGGACAGTCGACTGATGAAGACTATTCAGTCGATTGTATACATGACAGGGGCCTGTAAATCCTTCAATAGGCGACTGCTGCAGGGAAGGAATAAAAACTGAGAGATGCAATCTTACGCACTGTATGCAGATAGACGATTGATGACCAGAATACAGTCGACTGTAAAATAGACAGGCGACTGTAAATACTAAACCAGTCGACTGACTAGCAAATTGGGATAAAACCCAGACAATGCAAGTTGCACATAGTCGACTAAAGAACAATTCACAGGAGACTGTAAATTGACCGTCAGTCGACTGTTCCACAAGCTCAAGTATGAGTCACTAAAAGGTTGACTGGAGCAGTGTACCACAGTCGACTGTAGAAGGCTTGACTGGCGACTGGAATCACCCAGTCGACTGTAAACCTTCATCAGGCGACTATTGGAGAGCCAGAGACTCCAATTGATTCGTTGGACAAGATGAACCTGTTGGGTTGGATTCTATGATAATTCTAAGGCTCGCTAAGATGGTTAAAAGCATGTGCATGAATGAGAAAACCATCTACCAAGGCATTACATTAAACCTAGACTCAAAAAGAGAAAAGCAATAAATGAAATAATACATGGATTACATTGCTTTCCTTAGAGTCCATGGCTTCAATCTTGAAAGCCTTGATGCTCCCCATCATCTCCAAACTTTGGCACCCCTTTGAGTCCAAACTATGGCATAGCTCCTCTTGATGTCCATCCTTGCACCAAGTGTTTAAGTCTCCAAAAATGATATCCTTGAAATGTTAACTATGAGACTAAAATAAGAGAGTCATTAGCAACAACATAATGTTGTGATCATCATCAAAATAACATTGGTATGCTACACCAATACTCAACAATTTGTACGGATATTCTTAAACGATATCTGTAACCCAAGACTTGATGGTGAAGACTCAAGATCCACTTATCAATAACATGATAGTAATTTCACCTTAATGATGAAACTCAGCATGATCCGAGAGCTTATCTACTAGACTTGATATCAGACTCAATCATTACTAGTACTTAATAGAAAGAAAAGATGAATATTTTTTCTTACAAGAGAATTGTAATTTATCCTAGAGCCAAATCTTTCAGGTTCAATTTTTTGAAGACTGATGGTGGCTTTAAGAGCAAAAGATGAGGTAGATTTATAGTGCTGCGACCCTTTGAGATTTCTTATCACAACAGATATGAGACGAATCATTATTTCCAAATAAACCAATATGACTTATCATGAGTCATATTTGAATTATGTTTGAGTCATGATCCAACACTTGGATCTCAACTTAATAAGACTAGACCGAAACCTGCTAACCATTTGAATCAGACCCATGCTAGTAGATAGACCATGGCAGTCGGCTTGTTGCCGTCAACGATCGTCACCAGCATGCAATTAGCTGGGCCACCGCCCGCCTTTACTGGATGGTCAGCTCAGCCAGCTAGCAACCAACAACCAGCTGATTATGGTATCATGCATTACTGACGTGCGTTTATATTTCATATATTCACGCACGTTTTCTTTTGTGTTTCTCCGTGTTTTTCCGCCGTCTCTTATTCGTTTTCGTATATTTTCCCGTTTTCTTTCACTTTTCTTTGTTTGTCCATGATTGCAGGAGTTCGACCACGTAGGGGACGTTTAATGATGATATCCCAAGTCCCCGGAGCAACGGGAGAAGTCACGCGTGATCCAGGGGGTCAAACATCGAAGAATTCATCTTTCAGCCCCTCAACCGGTCGGTTGGTAATCTTCAACCGATCGGGTGATGCACGCGTGCACCACCCGGTCTCTGCCGCAGCTCACAAAGAAGTCACCCGACCGGTTCACAGACCGGTTCTGCGGGCAGCTGTTCTCTGTTTTTTCGAGCAGAATTCCAACCGATCGGGTGACTCTCACCCGATCGGTTCATCTGTAGCTGAGAAAGATGAGCTGAAGACACGGACGTCGAACCGGCCGATTCACCCGACCGCTCCAAGATCCAACCGGTCGCTCAAGAACTCACCCGATCGGTTCATGAGATCGGGTGAAAACCCGATGTTTTCTGTGATTTATCTGTAACGGATCAACCGACCGGTTGACTTGTCAACTGATCGGTTGATGCGTAAGTCTATATATAGAGCCCCTAGGGTTCCAGAAACGGGAGTTGCTGTTTTTCTACTGTTTTATTTCCTTGTGACGGCTGTAATTGTTACTCTTTAGTAAGTTTTCAGATCTTTCTAAAATTTTAGTATTGTCTTTATTACTCCTTTACTTCCGCATTGCAATTGTCCGATTATGATTTCAACGGTTAAATTTCATTTAGATTGCTTTTTCATGAATTTTTGTGAGTAGTTCCCAAATCTGGGATTTTGGTGGAAACCCCTTCGGGGGCTCTTCCCGATGCGTCCATAGGGTTAGGAAATCGATAGGGAGTAGGAACCTAATGGTTACGCGGGGCGTTTCATTGTCATCGGCGGGAAAAAGACCGCCTTTGACCGTTGGGCCAAGGGGGAATAAACTTGGCGGTTGACTCCCTAGCCATAGCTCACGCCCTTAGCATAGACGCCAAATCCTAGCACGCGGGAGCGGCAGGATGAGACGTTGAGAGATATCGTTGCGGACTTAGTGCTCCCGGGATCGATCAGTGTTAATGGACACGGGAGTGCCCACTGATCGAATCCGGGAAGTCCGGTGTATCATCCTGGGCACCGACCGGAATATCGGGCCCATGGGACGCCGGTACCACTTTCAGAGGCAACGTCTCACCATTAGACCCTAATCCCGATCGCTATCCATACCCGTAGGCCGTATCGGCGAGAGTCTCTCGTCGGGTTGGAAACCAAAGTCCCGGGTTTACTTTCTTTTTGTTCATACGCTTTTATTTCCTTTCGTGACAACCATCTACCGATTCGGGCTAGCTCGCCCCTCGGGGTGATTCAGGTCCTACCTGACCCAAGCACAACCTCGCCTCCCTGAGTTCGATATTCCCGCACCCTACACTAACCGTGAAACTTGCGGTAAACGACACCGCGACGCCGCGACGCAAGCGAGGCACCGGTCAAGTTTATGGCGCCGCTGCCGGGGAGGCAACGTGCTTGTTATTTTAGGATCTCATGAACCCTCGTGTCTAGCTCACATCCCTACCTCGCGATAATTTTCGCATTCTCCTTTTTCTTTTTATTTTTCTTATTTTTATTTCTTATTTTATCTGTCTCTTTCCCACTTGTCGCTTCACGGGTGTTTGTTGTTTTTCATGCGCAGGAGTTCAAGGAGTCTTGACGACTTGATCCCCCTCGATCCAGAGATTAATGCCACCCTTAGGCGCTTGGCCGCCGAGAAGCGGAGAAGGGAAGATCCCGAATCCATGGAGGAGAACACCCCACCTCAGAAGTCTCTGCTGGAATACTCGATGCCATCTATCGAGTCCACTTCCGCCATCCGTCCTCCAGCTATCACGGCCCAAAGCTTTGAGCTAAAGCCGTCATTGGTGACGTGGATCCAGCAGGATCAGTTTGCGGGTGCACCCATGGAGAGCCTGATTGAGCATCTAGACTCGTTCTTGGAGAAGTGTGACACCTTCCGGATTAATGGTGTCACGACAGAGGCTATCCGTCTGAAGCTGTTCCCCTTCTCTTTGCGAGACAAAGCCAAGCAATGGCTAAGGGGGAAGGACCCCAACACTTTCAACACCTGGGAGAAGCTCTCCAACGCTTTTCTAACAAAGTTCTTTCCTCCAGGGAAGACCATGAAGTTGAGGAGTGAAATCTCCTCCTTCTCCCAGGCCAGCCACGAGTCCTTGCATGAAGCTTGGACGAGATATAAAGAGATGCAAAGAAGATGCCCTCACCATGAGCTTCCGAAGTGGCAGACTATTAATCTGTTCTACAATGGGTTGAGGGATGACCTGAAATCTTCTATGGACGCCGCGGCTGGGGGTTCCTTCATGTCTAGAAGTGAGGAGGATGCCTGGCATATTCTAGAAAATATGGCATCCAACAATGAGCGGTGGTGTGACGAGAGAGCCACACCAAGATCCGGGGGTATACACAGAGTCGAGGACGTCGACAAACTTTCAAGCAAGTTTGACTTGCTTTCGACCCAGATCTCCGCACTAATGGTAGGAGCCGGTGGGGCCGGTACACAGCAAATTTCTGCGGTAGAGTCCGAATTCTTTGGGGAATTCGACGGTGGTGACATCTCGCCACCGTTGGATCAGGCGAGCGCACTATTTTACAACCCTGCGGGAAATGCGCCGTATCCGCCAAGGACAAATTCCAACCCGGCCTACTCTCCAAACAACCGGAACCACCCGAACTTCAGTTACCGGCCACCATTTCAGCCCTCACCGCCTCAGCAGCCGCAGCAACAAACTTATCAGCCGGCTAGGCCACAGCAGCAACCATTTCAGCAACAATCTTACGCCCCCAGGAATCAGCAGCCGTTCCAGCAGCAGCAGCAGTATGGCCAACAGTGGGCCGTCTCTCCGGTTGAGTCTCTCTTGACTCAATATATTACCAACCAGGAGAGGATCAACCAAAAGCTGGAAATGGGTCAGCGGACCCTCACGGACCAAGTAACCCAGCTGGGGTTACAAGTGGCGAACCTTGCAAGGTCACAAAACCAATTACCGCCACAACCGGAGGTGAACCCGAGGGGAGCAACCCAAACACCGGCACTCGTGCACGAGCACGCCAATGTGTCCGCTATCGTTCTGAGAAGCGGGACACAAATTCCTACTAGAGTGCCCCCTAGCAACCCGGAAGCACCGTTGGTCGTTGAGAAACCGATCGAAAAATCAAACGACGCCGGTGCTTCGTCATCAAATCCTATGACTCCGGAGGGAGTCTCTGAAGAAGAGAAAGAGAAGAAGGAGGAAGAAAGCCCTAAAGTGTATAAACCCGTTGTGCCATTTCCACAACGGTTGGCTCAGGCAAAAATTGATGAGAAATATGGCAAGTTCTTCGCCATGGTCAAGGACCTGAGTTTGCAGATCCCCTTCCTAGAAGCAATCGAAACAATCCCCTCCTATGCAAAATTCTTGAAAGATTTGGTGACTAGAGGGTCTAGAAAAGAGAAAGTAGTGTTGACGGCGGAGTGTAGCGCTCTTATCCAGAGGGCAAATCCGCCGAAACTTAAAGACCCGGGGAGCTTCTCTATTCCTTGCACGATCGGGGCAGTGAAGATTCATCGCGCACTCGTCGATCTCGGAGCGAGTGTTAGTTTGATGCCCTTGTCAATGTACAGAAGGATAGGGATGGGCGATTTGGAGCCCACCGGTATGACCCTACAACTAGCTGACCGATCGGTCAAATATCCGGTGGGAGTTGTGGATGACCTTCCCGTGAATGTGAGAGGGGTGCATGTGCCTGTGGACTTTGTAGTCATGGACATGCCCGAAGACGCACACACCCCCATTATCCTGGGACGGCCTTTCATGGCCACTGCTGGCGTTCTAATAGATGTGAAAAACAGAAAACTATCTTTGAACGTCAGCGGAGAGAAAGTTGAGTTTGATCTGGGACTATCCATGAAGCACCCCGATCCCCTCGATGACCCTGGATGCAATTTGCTTGAGATAGAAGAAGAAAAAGCTGTAGAGGAGAGCTCCTGGGAGATTCTCCTGAGAAACCCCCCCGATGACTTGGGGGATTCAGAAGATGAAGAAGGCCCCGAAGACAAAGAAGCTGCTGGAAAACCGAGTGCAGCAAGAACGACCCCTCCCGGGTTCCCCAAGACTCCTCCTGCGAGGAGAACAGGGAAAGAGCCCATGGACCTCACTAAAGACGAGGTCCGGATCCTGAAGAAGATGGCGGGAAGCGCCAACACCAAGGAAAAGCCCCCGGATCCCAAGAACAAGGGGAGGGTAGTCGAGCAAGTATTTTTCCAGCCGCTGACTACTCCAAGCACCTTCAGCTCCAATGAGAAAGAGATGCCAAAATTTGGGCATCACCCGTACCAACCACCATGAGCATCTCTTGCGGGCGTCGAGCCAACGACGTTAAACAAGTGCGCTTCATGGGAGGCAACCCATGTTCTAAACTTTTTCTCCAATTTTTAGCGTTATTTTATTACTTTATTTTATCTATTTTTATAAATAAAATCAGCCGCGGGAACATCCGTTCGGGGACTTAAACAATTTTATTGGTTTTTGCAGGAAACAAGCCCCAACCGATCGGTTGATAACTCACCCGATCGGTTGGGATGTATCAGATACATGCCGAGATCTGTCCCCATATGACCCGATCGGTTGAGTAATGAGGAGACCGGGTGACAGACCGGGTGAGCTGGGAAGAACTCTCGGGAAATTTTGGGGAATATCAACCGATCGGTTGAGTTCGAGCGCGATCGGTTGACCTGACCGGGTGAGCAGCCCTAAGTTCTCGGGAAAATGAGTGGAGCGGCCAACCGATCGGTTGACAAGTCAACCGATCGGTTCGCCTGTAGCATTTCTTCGGCAAAATTTTCGACCTAACCGTCAACCGATCGGGTGACATGTCACCCGATCGGTTCGACTTAAAACCCTATATAAACCCCCCCGACACCCGCTCGTTTCCATCTCGCCCGATCGCAAAAACCCCAAAATCTCGCCGTCGTTTCGCCTTCCCCTCTCTCCCAACAACCGATCTTCCTCCCCCACGGCCTCTACTCCTCCATTACTCCTTCTCCCCACCACCTCCATCAATCCCTCCATCATCTCAACCCTCTTTCTCCTCCCATTCCGAGATTTTGACCTAATTTTCCCCCAAACCACCCCCATTTCGAAAATTATTGCCGAGGGAGTTCGCCGCGGCTCCACGCCACTCTCGTTGAACAGTGTGGGGCATCTACGAGCAAGCTCCGCCATTCCGTTTGGGTACACTCGTTCCGAAGCTCAAATTTATATATTTGCCCTATTAATTGTGCTTGCTCGTTTGCTTGTGTAGTGTGCATCCACTATTTTTGCACTCATTCTTGCTCACACACTCACACATGGCTCGGGATACGGATAAGGGGAAGGGAATTATGAGGGAAGAGGAGCCGTCTCGAAAGAGACGAAAACAAACACGCCCCCCTTCCCGTACACGAGCACTTACACTTGGCCCTCCTCCACCTGTTATTCCCCCTGTGGACCCAATGTTGGGCCCACACGGGTATATTTTTCGGAACCAGGAGCACAAAGATTTTTATCGTAGGCTTGATGCTCGAGGGCATCTATCCACCAAGTTCCCGCACGCTCGTACACTTGTCGATCTCGGTGTCTTCACCGAGGTCGAATCTCTTTTCGCTAACTTAGGATGGTTAGCCTTTCTTAATACACATGTCATATCCTACCCGGCACTCACACTCGAATTTCTCTCTACACTTGTCTGGGAGTCCGGGTCGATCATTAGATTCAGGGTGCGTAACCGTAGTGCCACCACAAATCTGAACACGATTAATGATATATTTGTTTCCCCCAATCTCGGGGATGATGCCATCCGACACTACGGGTACACGCCCGAGTTTGATGTCGATCAGTTCTGGTTCCGCCTCACGCTGGTTCGCGACTTCCCCCGAGGAAGGGCCAAGGCCTCCTCCATCATTCATCCCGTGTTTCGATTGGCCCACAGAATCATTTCATCTGCATTCTTTCCTAGGGACGAGTCAGGCACTATGACTATCCCTGACCTTTTTATCCTTTGGGCCATGACTTTTCCTTATGTCCGGGATGATGATGGAGTTAGCTTCAGGGCCCCTACCGTCCCCATCCATGGCGGCGATTGGCTTGTTTACAAGCTACTCGAGATCAGCCGGGCCGGTAAGGGGAAGTTTTGTTGCGGGGGCATCATCACGATCATCTGCTCTCACGCCCAATTCAATATTACCATCCCTGATAATCTTCCTGCTGCCGCAGGACCCTCACATCTTGATATTGATGTCCTGCGGCACATCCACATGATCAAACCCCGCTCGGATGGCCGCTTCATATTTAATTACGGCCACCCCCAGCCCCTTACACCATTCTGCCCAACCCCGCTCGCATGACCCTTGCTCTCGTGGGAGATTGGACTTTCCCTCCTGATCCCGATTTCTTAGCAGGGTTGAATCTTCCTTTCCTTCCCGTAGGCGCCCGCAGATCACCGTCCCCTGCCGCCCACTTAGGCGAGCAGGATATCCCTGCGTCTGGGGAAGATTTAGGGGCTGGCCTGAGTCGTCCCGTTTCTGCTCCGGGACCGATCACGTCTGAGCACCTCTTTACGGCCATTTCTGGCCTTGTCTCCTGTGCTGGCATGACCACTGCCGCCGGCACCTCTTCGACCTTACCTGGCGGTACCACCTCTGCCTCGCGTCAGTCTACGTCTTTTGGTCGCCGTCAGGTATCTGCCCGTCTGGGGCTTGAGAGGGAGGTCGCTGCCCTTCGTGAGCTCGCCATGTCCTCTGCTTCCTCGGACCCATCGCCATCCTCCTTTCTTACTCACCCACGTTTCCTCGCACTTGAGAGGAACGTGGCCGCCATTCTCCGCCTTCTTACCCATATCCACGGACCACCTCCACCTTCACCACCCCTACCTTCACCACCCAGGCGATCTTCTCCTCCACCCACCCACACTTCTCCACACCCATCACCCCCCTCACCACATTCCTCCCCTCCCTCTTCACATCCCATCCCAGCATCCACTTCACCCCTCCCGACCACTTCCACCGCACCCACGCTACCTCACCCCTCCTCCGTCACTCCATACGTGCGCCGGAGGAAATTGCCGGTGCGCTCCAGATCCCTCCCACCACCTCCCACTACCGTCACCACCGCATCTACTTCCTCCACTTCTATTCCTCTCACCACCGCATCTACTTCCTCCACTTCTATTCCTCTCACCGCCGCCTTGATCGCCTTCCTACCACCACCACCCACCACCACCGACACTCCTCCCATTGTTCACACCACCACTGCCCCTACTCCTTCGCCTCTTTCCCCACTTCTCAGCACACCCCCTGCCTCCCCCGACCACCCATCCACACCCTCTTCCGAGGAGGACGAGGACTCAGCTCCTCCTGCTTTCTAGATCCACCCCTTTTGTTTTTGACTCCCCCTTGCACATATCTAGATTTCATTGATCATATCATTTCGCTAGCACTTTCTGGTCTAGCTTGGGGGACGTCTATTTTGGTATGCTGTCGTGTTTTGTTTGTTTTTCTCATTTTGTGTGTGTGTGTGTGTGCTTGTTTTTCATTTTTTTTAAGTGTCGTGTCGTGTGCCTTTTATTTTTATTTTCGTTTTGTTTGATTTTGATTTTGATCTTTCTTTCTTTTTCAATTTTATCTATGTGTTTTCCTCGTTTTCATTTCTTTTTGTGTCAGTGCGTATCCCCCCCCATTTTCATTGCCCTCCCGTCCTCATTCATATTGCATTGAGGGCAATGCAAACTTCAGCTTGGGGGAGTCGCACTGTGTGCGTCGTTTTAGTCCTTCTTTTTCTGTTTTTTGTGTCGTTTTCATCGTGTTTTTATTTTTTCTTCTTTTTTTCTCTTTCTTTCCTTTTTTTAGCTCTTTCTCCTAGAGATGAATCCTATGATGAATCGCCACAAAGTCACACACACCTAGCTTTGCATCGACAATCACACTCACTAACCCTAGGATTTCGGGTCCTCTTGCATTTCACGCATCGTGGGTCCACTTAGCTTTTTGTGAGTTGTGTGTCGTGACTAGCATTTGGTGTGCTTCTGCCTTGTGATTTTACTTTATATGCCTGTCCAGGAATGACCCCTAGATTACCATGCTCCGATTTGAATATGCGGTATTTCTTTCCACTATATGCATGCTATATTTATATCGTATACTTCAATTCGCATGCGTCGGGATTCCACAACTAAGGACTAGGATAACCTACGCTCTATTTAGCGAGAATAGTTTCCTTTGCCCAAGTGTTTATATTTCGACTTCTTTTTTGTTTTACTTGGTGCAAATCCCCTCGTCGTGTACCGATCTCCCACTTGGGAGAGTACACATGTGTATAGCCAAAAACCCAAAAATCCAAAAAAAAAGAGAAAAGAAAAGAAAAATTGTGTATAACCCAAAAATTCAAAAAAAAAATACAAATGCCCAAAAACCCAAAAAAAATTTCCGTGTGAATATTTTTTCATTCTTGCCAAGAATAAAGGGAAGGCGAGAATTTGCACCGAGTGTTCTTCTCCACATCATCTCAACCCCCGTCGTTATCAAAAACACTTGGCTTAGGAACTTTTTAGCTAGTATCTAGGCTGTAGTGGCGCGATTTCCTTAACCCTAGTTGTGGAGTCCCCGATGCATGATACGCTTCTATTCCCACTCTTCTCATGCATGCTTGAACTTATATTCGCCGCTTAATTCAATTCGGATCGATATTTTGGGTCATATCTTGGATTTGTGTATATCGAGCCTCATAGCACATCGTAGATAGCATCACCATTTGATAGCACACGACCACGCTCGCTCGCGCTTCACTGCGTGGACCCACGACACTTATTTGGACTCGCTTTCCTAGGTTTAGTGGTGTGATTTGGCGTTTGCTTGCTTGGTGTGTCGTTTTCGATTTTGGTGGCTCTGATGGACGATCTAGGGCATAGAGTTTTCTTTTTCTTTCTTCCTCTCTATTTTTCCCTTCCGAGCTCCTCCTCTCACTCGTCTTCCTCGAGGACGAGGAAGAGTTCAGCTTGGGGGATTTTGACGTGCGTTTATATTTCATATATTCACGCACGTTTTCTTTTGTGTTTCTCCGTGTTTTTCCGCAGTCTCTTATTCGTTTTCGTATATTTTCCCGTTTTCTTTCACTTTTCTTTGTTTGTCCATGATTGCAGGAGTTTGACCACGTAGGGGACGTTTAATGATGATATCCCAAGTCCCCGGAGCAACGGGAGAAGTCACGCGTGATCCAGGGGGTCAAACGTCGAAGAATTCATCTTTCAGCCCCTCACCCGGTCGGTTGGTAATCTTCAACCGATCGGGTGATGCACGCGTGCACCACCCGGTCTCTGCCGCAGCTCACAAAGAAGTCACCCGACTGGTTCACAGACCGGTTCTGCGGGCAGCTGTTCTCTGTTTTTTCGAGCAGAATTCCAACCGATCGGGTGACTCTCACCCGATCGGTTCATCTGTAGCTGAGAAAGATGAGCTGAAGACACGGACGTCGAACCGGCCGATTCACCCGACCGCTCCAAGATCCAACCGGTCGCTCAAGAACTCACCCGATCGGTTCATGAGATCGGGTGAAAACCCGCTGTTTTCTGTGATTTATCTGTAACGGATCAACCGACCGGTTGACTTGTCAACCGATCGGTTGATGCGTAAGTCTATATATAGAGCCCCTAGGGTTCCAGAAACGGGAGTTGCTGTTTTTCTACTGTTTTATTTCTTTGTGACGGCTGTAATTGTTACTCTTTAGTAAGTTTTCAGATCTTTCTAAAATTTTAGTATTGTCTTTATTACTCCTTTACTTCCGCATTGCAATTGTCCGATTATGATTTCAACGGTTAAATTTCATTTAGATTGCTTTTTCATGAATTTTTGTGAGTAGTTCCCAAATCTGGGATTTTGGTGGAAACCCCTTCGGGGGCTCTTCCCGATGCGTCCATAGGGTTAGGAAATCGATATGGAGTAGGAATCTAACGGTTACGCGGGGCGTTTCATTGTCATCGGCGGAAAAAAGACCGCCTTTGACCGTTGGGCCAAGGGGGAATAAACTTGGCGGTTGACTCCCTAGCCATAGCTCACGCCCTTAGCGTAGACGCCAAATCCTAGCACGCGGGAGCGGCAGGATGAGACGTTGGGAGATATCGTTGCGGACTTAGTGCTCCCGGGATCGATCAGTGTTAATGGACACGGGAGTGCCCACTGATCGAATCCGGGAAGTCCGGTGTATCATCCTGGGCACCGACCGGAATATCGGGCCCATGGGACACCGGTACCACTTTCAGAGGCAACGTCTCACCATTAGACCCTAATCCCGATCGCTATCCATACCTGTAGGCCGTATCGGCGAGAGTCTCTCGTCGGGTTGGAAACCAAAGTCCCGGGTTTACTTTCTTTTTGTTCATACGCTTTTATTTCCTTTCGTGACAACCATCTACCGATTCGGGCTAGCTCGCCCATCGGGGTGATTCAGGTCCTACCTGACCCAAGCACAACCTCGCCTCCCTGAGTTCGATATTCCCGCACCCTACACTAACCGTGAAACTTGCGGTAAACGACACCGCGCCGCCGCGACGCAAGCGGGGCGCCGGTCAATTACCGGTGATGCCTTTGCATCGTTGGTGATGATCTTGGCATGCCTCATTGTCCTATAGGTTTTTGATTAGGTTTGGATGATGGTTTATTTGGTCTTTCATTAGAACCAAGAGTTTGTTACATTTTACAAATGCTTTCCTCCCACATCGTAACTCTATATGATGAGTTCCTCTTATAGTCAAAACGATACTACTCCTTGTGATTATTTGACCAATGTATATTGCATATTCATTTAGTTTTCTTCTTCATTTTTAGCGATGATATGTGAGCTCTAAAAACTCGATTCTTATTTCGACCGTGATTGAATGTACTTTACGATCAAATCATATGTAATCTACGATTACCCATTTCAAAAGTGTAATTATCGAGTTGATATGTGACTTGGTCTTCATCCAACACGTTGGGCTTATCAATGACAGTTACACTATAGTTCGATCATTTTGTCATGATTATGTCACTAAGATATCTATGTTATAGATATCTATCAAACCCCATTAACATCTTATTGTCATTAGTTGATGATGCAACATAATAGTTACCATGAATCAAACTTATTTACTTTATATAAGTTTATCCATTCCACCGTATTCAAGGACTTACAATGATTCTATGTCAACTACATGTGATACTAATCTCACATACAGCAGAAGACAAATTCCATCTTGACTGTCACCTTCTTTTGCATGCTTTGGACAACACCTATCAAATAACTAGCAATGACTAAAGAACCATTGGTCAGTAATAGTTAAAGTATAGATCTTCTACATGCAATGTTCTTTAGCGCAACTTAGGTCTAAAGACAAACGGTTGACACTTACGAGCTTCGACTTACAGTAAGAATATATTGTCATGTAGAAGCTTCTCGACGAGTTGTTATGTAAAATTGTTCTCCAACATGTACATGTGACTATCTCGTAATATATCTACATCGAATGGTTATGAGACTACCCATTACCATCTTAGTGGTAAAGATCAGTGTACATTGGTCTATCTTGAATATCAAATGCAATGTCTTGATATTCCATCTATCAGCAACATTCTAAATTGTACATAATCGGTTTGATTAGCCTCATTATTAATCTTATTATTATCCTAATCTCTTTACACAATTTAAGAACTTTATCAATGTAATTATATATTTTTATGCACATATTTACATATACATGTAAGAAAATCCAAATGATAAAGAATACCAAATGTCGTACTATTTTTTCAAACAAGATGTGTCAATACAAAAATTACATTCTTTAACATCTCCTATTTACACTTACAACTAATTATTACATTATCTCATATCGATCTTATCTACTAATCATTTTAAATGGTTTTATGAAAGTACATTTGTGTGTGGATCTGCTACGTTATTATTTGTATTAACACTTTGATGTTCTATATCATGGAGACATTGAATTTCATGTATGACATGAAATTTTTAGAAGATATGTCTGGATTTTTTAGCACTTAATTCCTTGGCTAAGATGATAGTTGCATTATTGTCACAATACAAAAGTATTGGGCCAACAATCGATTGAACTAATCCTAGCTTAGCAATGAGTTTTTAATCTTAACAGACTCCTTTACTACATCATTTATTGCAATACACTTCGCTTCCATCATAAAGTCTACATTAGTATTCTCTCACCATATGTATATATACTTGTATTTGCATTTGGGCTTGTGGACGTGCACTTATTGCATTAATTGTCACACACACATATACTAATTGTGTATTAAGGACCTAATTGTAATGATCTAATAAATTTTTATGGTCATATTTAATTAATAATAAATGTGGGAACTTATTTGCAAATGTGTGGAATTCCTGGGGTAATTACTAATTTATGATGGGCTAATTAGTAAAAACCAATTTCTATAAATAAGGGGGTGTGGTCCCTTGTTGACGTACGTTATTTTCTTTACGCTTTGTCATTTAGAAAAGTACGTAAGACAATACAAAGAGAAGAAAGGGCTTCACATCTCCATCCATTTATACGATCAACAAGAAGATCTAGACCTGGATTTCTTCTTCTTCTTCTTGGATTCTAGTAATATTATGCATTCATTCTTTTCAAACAATCTTGGCCATTTAACATTTAAAAAAACTTAATTAGTGCATTCAACAGGCCTTGATCCCATGATGGTTTGGGAGAATGGGCAACGCCTTACCAAGCCGCTGGCGGAGAAATCTAGTAATTTTTTATTTTAGTTTCATTATTCTGTGTAGTATTATTACCATTAAAAAATTCCCATGCGACTGTAGCGGGCCTTGAACCCGCAACCTAAATGGTAGTGGGCAAATGATTGGACTTAAACCTGCCACCAAAAGGCAATTCGAACGTGGCTCAACAACTAGGCTAACGTCATGTTGTGTTCTGATTATGTAATTCAAATGTTTGAACTACTTCACATATTTCCCCAGGAATTATGTTGGGTTTTTCTCTTATTAGTCTCTTAAATGTGTATTTTGATATTAGTCCCTTAAATCTTTGTAATTTGAATTTAGTCCCTTAAATATTTAACGTTAACCTAAATAGTCCCTTTTGGATCACCTAAATAGTCCCTTAAATGTTTAACGTTTAACCTAAATAGTCTCTTTAAGGGACTAAATTCAAATTACAAAGATTTAAGGGAACTAATATCAAAATACACATAATTTAAGGGACTAATATGAGAAAAATCCTTCCTTTTATAATCGAAATAAAAGGAAAACAAAAATTGTGCCAGTTGGGCTTTGATCCCGCAGCCAAACAATCGCATGTAGAAGTCTCAATCGTTAGGGTGGAGTTTTCATTTGGTTTAATTATATAATTCATATTATTTGATTTATATGTTAGTGATTATAAGGTGCTAGTCAGCATTAAAATAATCATTTTATCTCATTTTAATTATTTGTCTCTACTCTATAAGAGATTACCTTTAATTCTCTACTCTATAGAAGACTAGCCTTATTATTTGGATCTACTCTATAAAAGATTAGCTTTAATACTCTACTCTATAGAGACTAGTATTAGTATTAGAGTGATGTTAATTGCACCGCGTTTCTTTATAAATTCACCGTAATTGTTAATTTTTTCGAAATTACAAATTTAACCTTAATTAGATTTTAACTATTACTCTTAAAATTGTTAATTAATTACGAACTTTGCCCTTTGTTCTTTTGATTTCACCGCAAAATTTACTTTCCCCTTTATTTCTTTCTCATGCCTCAATTTTCTTCTCTATTTCACCGTATCTTTTTCTTTCTCCCAAATTTTTTTCTCCCCAATTTTGCCATTTGTTCTTAAGATTACGAAATTTTTAGGGTTCGTATTGATTGTCCTTGCATTGATTAGCGATGGAGGAAAAAAAGGTATAACAACTAAACCCTAGATTATTTATTTATTTCGGATAAGTTGATGATCAGAATTAGAAACGATTGCGCCACCTTGTAGGGGTTGATTTTGACCTAGTAGGCTCTGGTGTCTATTGTGGTTTGTTGACAATGGTTGATTGTAATTGAGAATTTCCTTGTTTTCTTGTATTTTTTTGATGCCATGTTCAAAATTTCTTACTGCTTTTGGTGGAGAATATTGCAATTGCGTATCCATTCATCAAAATAGAGTTTTCTACACGTTGTTGTCATTTGTATTAGGATTATTCAAAACTGATGTGTTTCTTTTTTTTTTGGGTGAGAAAATGTGTTTCTACACTCCTGGTGGTCATTCATTTTGAGAGTACTGTCATTGGCTAGTCCATCTGTTTACGTTACATACTCATCCATCCATATTGGAACCGAATCTATTCTATTCTGTATTGCAGAATTGTGTAAAACAGAAAAATTGGTGTAATCTTATGATGAATATTTAGGCAATGTCACCAATGAAAGAAATTGGGTTGATTAACAACCAGACTTTAAGAATTAAGATTCAGAGCATGCTTACTAGCATTTCAAGTTCATATGCTAGCAATGGCAATACATGGAAGCAGATCATAGGAGTGAACAAAAGTGATGGCTTAGACCTCTGTTCTTGCACAAACAGTGCTTGTAGAAAATAAGATGTGGATGCATGTAGAAAATGTAGAAAATTTAAAAGCAATTGTTTCTCTGTCCATACCAAATTTTATGTGGAATAATTTAATAAGATTTGTTCTCTGTTCGCAATTTACCAATTTTTATGACAAGGAATTTAATAAGAACCATTCTATGTTCACAATTGTTTATCCGTTGACATTTTCTACTTGCATCTAAATTGCTTCCGAAAACTGACAATAGGACACAGACCTCAAATCAAAATTAGTACTTTATGTTCTTATTTGTTTTCTATGCAATTTTTAGCTTGTTCTATTTTTAATTAAATTATGTGACCATTTTTATATAGTTTTTTGTTTATTTAAGTTCTCATGTTATTTTACATTTATTAATCAAACTCTTTAATTTATTGCTTTTTTCTTCAGGATGATGCTTATGTTGTCGTGGAACCGATTTTTATTGACTACACAAAGGATTTTACAACCGACATAGTATTTTCAAGTCGACAACAAATTCTTGACTGGGTACAAGAAGTCGGAAAAGCACATGGATTTGTCATTACACTAAAGCGTTCACAGAATGCGAAACCTGGTAGAAAGCCGATGCTTTATTTTGCATGTGAAAGAAGTGGTAGTTATCGCGGTCCATTTGGAAAATCTAACGGGAAAAGTCGGGTTTCTCATGGAACTAAAAAGTGTGGATGTCCATTTTATTTGAAAGGGATAAAGTTACCCACGGATGATGATTGGCAGGTAATGGTTGTATGTGGAACGCATAACCATCCAGCTGCAAAGCATCTGGAGGGACACTCATTTGCTGGAAGGTTACGCAAGAAAGAGCTTGAAATGTTGATTGATATGTCGGTGGCTCAGGTACGACCTAAAGAAATTCTGTCTATGTTGAAGCACAAGGATGAACATAATGTATCCACTATGAGAACTATTTATAATGCACGACATTATTATAAAGTTGCTGAAATGAGTGGAAGATCTCGAATGCAACAACTTATGAAGAACTTAAAAAAAAGTAACTACATTGAGATGCATTCTTCAGATGAGACAACTTCATGTTTAAGGAACTTATTTTTTGCACATCCAAAATCTGTGGATTTAGTTCGTGCTTTTCCAGAAGTATTGATTATGGATTGTACCTATAAAACAAATAGATATCGACTTCCGTTGTTGGAGATAGTTGGTGTAACATCTACCGAGAAAACATTTTCTGCTGCATTCATTTTTATGGAGGATGAGCGGGAGGTTACCTACACATGGGCATTAGAAAAGTTACGTGACTTGCTCCATGGGTGCATGATGCCTCGTATAATCGTGACGGATAGGGAAATAGCCTTGATGAATGCTATATCTCATGTCTTCCCTCAGACTAAAAATCATTTGTGCCGATGGCACATTTCAAGAAATGTATTAGCAAATTGCAAGAAATATTTTGAAACAAAGGAAGTGTGGGATGCCTTTATTTGTAGTTGGAACTTGTTAGTGATGTCACTTACACAGGAGGAGTACTTGCATAATCTCAATGACTTCAACAGTAAATTTGTTGGAAAACAGGAGGCTCTCGATTATGTGAAGGGTACATGGTTAAACAAGTATAAGGATAAATTTGTCTCTACATGGGTAGATAAAAGCATGCACTTTGGGAATGTCACTACCAACAGAGTAGAGACTGCGCATTCAAACCTGAAAAGGCATTTATGCACATCCACTAGCAGTTTTGATACCGCATGGACATCCATTCATGCTATGCTCGAGCGCCAACATACTGAGATCATAGCATCCTTTGAGATGAGTTTAAACACTGTACAACACCAATTCAATCCTGCCATGTTCAAGGAGTTGAGAGGATTTATCTCACGGAATGCGTTGAATATAGTTTTACTTGAGTTGACGAGATCAGAATCTATTGGAGTGGATGCAGAAGCATGTCGATGTGTCATTCGCCTTACACATGGACTACCGTGTGCTCATGAAATTGCACTATTTAAACAGGAGGGTCGTCCAATATCTTTGTCTAGCATACATTCTCATTGGGGGAAACTTAACATGGAGCCTATAAAGGATGTTCGAGTTGCAGGGTTGATAGATGACAAGTTATTCAGTGCCGAGTTGCACAAAATTTTTTTGCAATTTGAGCATGCAGATGATGCTAGTAAAGTTATCCTTATGCGAAAAGTAAAAGAAATTTCAAGTCCAGAAGTCACTTCTCTTATCGAACCAAAGGAAAAGGTGAAGGTAAAAGGTGCACCAAAGAAAAGGGCAAAAGGAAGGGTAGAAAATTCAACACGCCGTGATCCTAGTCTGTTTGAACATGTATTATCCATTGAAGCTAGCAAGTCACTCCCAACTAAAGCCATTATGCCATTGAAGAGGAAGCAAAAAGAGAAGGTGATTAGGAAACCGTCATCAACACTCGACAAATATTCTATCCAATTTCCTATTGCGTTGAGGCCATACATTCGAAATATAATAGATGTAAAAGCAGATGGAAATTGTGGCTTTAGAGCCATAGCAGCTCTGCTTGGGATGGGTGAGGATATGTGGGGCAATGTCAGAATGGACCTAAGCCATGAGTTAAATTTACATCACGAGGATTATTTGGGAATGTATGGTGAAGAACGATTTAAAGAAATAAAAACAGCACTGGCTTATATGGAGAATAATCCTCCATATCAATACTGGATGATGATGCCTTGCATGGGTCATATTATTGCTTCTTGTTACTCATGCGTTCTGATCTTCATATCTTCAATACAGTGCCTGACCTTTTTACCTCTTAGAGCAGTGGTGCAACCTCTTGCGTCTAGACGTCATATTGCAATTGGTTTCGTTAATGGTGATCACTTCGTGCAAGTTCTTCTTACTACCAGGCATCCAATACCTCCAGTTGCAGGCTATTGGTATCGATACCGACATCCATGTGCACATGGATGGGAAGTTTCATACAACGCACAAATTCAAGAGTTCAAGGATCTCATTGGAAATAAAGTGGCAACAAAGGAGATAATCATAGATATTGACTAATTGTATAAGAATTTTATTTTGTAGTGAACTTATGGAATAATTTATGATGTTTGGACGTTTTTAATATATGTAATTACGCTTTAGTGAACTAATCAGCTTTCAACTACCTGTTCAATACCACTTTTTTCATGGAAATGCTAATTCTATGGGATTATTTGAATATCCTATTTACATACTATTTTGCAGTATATATGTTACTGATGTAAGACATGTATTTCTTACCAAATCATACATGGCATCATCATCTTGCAAGGAGCTCTTTATGAAGAAATCGATGTAAATTCTGGCATCTAAATCACAGTCCGCAATTTCTAATCAGATGTATTTCAAGACATGCCTCTGTATCTCGTATCCTATTTACATATGATGGCATTCCAAGGTCTTCAATGAAATGCCTCTGTATTTCATGAGCACTCCATGTTTCACAGTGCATTAAAATTTCTCTAACAACATTAGCATGGATATGTGGAAAGCTTTCATGATGAGTCATATGCATGAAAACATAAATCGCCCAGTGGCACCATCCAATGCAAAGCAACCGGGAAACAAAGCATTGAATTTTGTTTTTGTTCAACTTCAAATATTATAGCAGTCCAATCTTGACAGTAGCCAAGCATTGTTCTTCAATTATTTCTATTTTTCCTCGTAATAATTGAGTTTTATTATAAGAAAAACATCATTTATCTATGATATTTATAAAAGTTTGGTCACTGTTCCAAATGCCAACTATTCAGTATAATTGGGTTTTTATTGCAAAAAAACTTTGTACTACATCGTTGCATTGCATGGGTCATTCAAGCCAATTCTGGTCGTTGTAATTAGTATTAAGTGACCCATGATGAGCTCCCAACAAAAACTGCATGCTCTGTGCTTTGAGTCAAAAAGAAGAATAAGACACAGAGATAGTTAAGATCATAGAACAGAGTCCAGTAAGGAAAAGATTGGGGACTACAGTTAAGGGATTTTTACAACAGTCAAGGTGTCATTTATAAAGGATTCATCAAGTTGATGATCCCCATTTCGTCTTAAGAATAGAGATGAGAGGAGAATCAACAGAAATAAAGAGAAGAAAGAAGAGAGTGTGTGAGTGAGTGAGAAAGAGCACCATCTACGAATGAATTACTATGAATCTCTTCCCAAAGATTTCCTATATCCGATCCGATCTCTGGAATTTTAATGGAAGACCCATTCATCATTCCCACCGGCCACAACTTCGACAAAGCAATCGTTTGAATCAAACCTGCATGAAGCAAGAAGAATTGAATGATTAACATAGGATAAGTTGCATGTAGACCACTCTGAAACTTGAATTTTGGAGGTAATTTAGATATACTTAATATAAAAAACTAAGGATGTTTACCGATAAAACATGATGACCGAATGTAATTTATTCTTTTTTTCAATGCGAAGACATGATGTTTTTAATAAAATGATTTTAAAATTTTAATATGGGGCTTGTGAAAATATCCAAAAACAATGAGATCGACCTCAACGAGTTTTGAGACCAATGGAGGCGGGATGTGTTTTGCGGTGAAATCAACAGAAAAAGAAAGAGAGGAAGATGTAAGGTAAAATTGATATAAAGGGTAAAAATGAGAAAATTTGCGGTGAATTAATAAATTACAAGATTTTGATGCGGTGAATTCATAAGTGCGGTGAATTCATAAAGTTGCGCGGTGCAACTAACATCACTCTTAGTATTATGCTCTACTCTATTATGAGATTGGCTTTATGGCTCTACTTTATAGATATTAGTATGCTCTACTCTATATGAGATTGGCTCTATGGCTCTACTCTATAGAGATTAGCATTAAAATTTTGCTCTACCATATATGACATTGGCTTTAATGCATAATAGGTAGAGATGTATGGTTTTGAATTAAAAGATCCTACCGTCGCTTTGCCTACAGTCAATTAACCTGTAGGTGAATGACGAGGTCCCATGGTATTTGCAATTGCCATACTTATAACTATATGGTTAATTTATTTAATTTAATTCTATAGTGATTATACGAGTAATAAATAAAGTTGCTTAAATAAGCATTCTGAGTTTTTCACTTTAATTAGCAAAAACAGTACTGTCACCCAAGTGATCTCTGCTGTGGAAACTTTTTAATTGTGAATAACTAAGTTATTTTTGTATGCATTATTTTTCATGCGGGCAATATGTTGGCACAAAGAAAAACTGTTGTTTAGCAGAAATTAATGTGTACATGTGGTAATGAATAGTGATAACTATTAGATTTACATTGTGAATACTTAGCTGGACCAAAGAAAGGTTGAGTATTTGGCTGTACAATGTTATCTATTTCGATTACTACAATAAGTTGATCACAAGCGAGTTGAATATTAGTCCAAAGTCTATATTTGATGTTGCATTGGTCAACTTGTAGATGTGATGTTTTTATTCATTCGGTTGATCACTAATTTTGAATAACTAATTGTCTGCTAATATACATTTTATTTGTTCTTTATATAGCTGATATCATAAATGCAAGTTCGGTTTCTGCTTCCATTAATAGCATTCACATACTGAATGGAACTAATTTCAAAACTTGGAAAAATAAAGTGAAAATGGTTTTGGACTGTATGGATCTTGAGTATGCATTAAGAGTTGATAAGCCACCATTACTTACAGTAGAAAGTAATCCTCCAGAGGAGAAAACTTTCGAAAGGTGGGAAAGGTCCAATCGCGTAAGTCTAATGATAATGAGAAATCAAGTGCCCGAAGCTTTTCTGGACACTATGGCTGAGAATTTGGATGCTAAGAAGTTCCTTGAAACCCTTGAAGAACGTTTTGCAAAACACGATAAGGCGGAGACAAGCACTGCACTTAGGAAGCTTGTTTCCATAAAGTACACGTGTAATGGGAGCATTAAGGAGCACATTTTGAAGATGTATAATCTTTCTAGGAAACTGAAAGCACTTAAAGTTGAGTTACTAGAAGATTTCCTTGTCCATTTGGTGCTAATTTATCTCCCTTCTCAATTTAGTCAATGTGAAGTGAGCTACAATTGTCAAAAGGACAAATGGACATTGAATGAGCTCATTTCTCATTTGGTACAAGAGGAGGAAAGAAAGAAGCAACATAAGACAAATAGTGCTTACTTAGCTACGGCCTCTTCTGTTGCTAAAAAGAAGAGGAAAGGCAAAGTGACTGCGGCATCAGGATAGCAGAAAAAGCAAAAGGTCCCCAATAAGAGGAAAAGAAAAAGAAATGTATTTTATGTAAGGATGCTTCTCATGTCAAGAAAGACTGTGCAAAATATCACGCTTGGTGTGTAAAAAAGGGTAAGTCTTTCTCTCTGGTTTGCACTCATATTGTAATGGTTTCAGTTCATAGATATACTTGCTGGTTTGCTTCTGGTGCCACAACTCACGTAAGTATATCTATGGAGGGTTGCCTGAACCACCGAAGGCCCATTGAAGAAGAAAAACGCATTTATATGGGAGCTGGAGACCTAGGAGAAAGTTGTAGGCATATGGACTTTTAGATTGTTATATATTATGTACTGGATTTTGTTGCGGGGTAAAATCCGCTAACACTGAATTTGTATTGAAATGAAAATCACGGGTACAATGATTATAGGTTTCGGGGTGTAGACGAGTCTAATCTCGATTGGAAGACACTTTGTAGATGGAAATCTCAAGGTCTCTCGTCAATCGGAGTAGGTCGCCCGTCCATTGGAGTTGGTCGCCCTAGGTCGCTCCAATCGCCGGCAGCAGAGGCGAACTACCTGCAAGGAGAACAACTTGTCTAAAAGGCTCAGTTGGCTGTCAACCGAGAGCCCCTATGATGCTTAAGTCAACTGGTGACTATTTGGAAAATTTCGAACACACAGGGCGATCTTAGAGGCAGATTGGTGCTTGTGTAGTGAACTAGTGTGGAAGGCACGAATATGTGGAGGAAATTCGACCTTGAATATAAGTAGATGTGTTGGGATTTCTTACAGATTAGCCAACCTCTTTCTCATTGGAGGAGAGGGGATATTTATAGACTGCTAGAGTCGGTTGCTTTAGCTGAGCTGGCAGTGTCATGGGTTCGGCTAAGGATTTCAGAGTGGAACGTGTCAGGCGTGCTTTTGTCAGGCCATCAGAGTCGTTAATGTCAAGTATGCTTTTGTCAGGCTGTCTGACGGCGAAATGGCTAGGCGTGCTTTCGGCAAGCGGTCAGGCGGTGAAGCGGCTAGGTGCACTTTTGTCAGACTTGTCTGTAGTGAAACTGGCAGTGATACTAATGGCGTGTCATCTTCCTCCATGGGTGGATTTCGTTTGGATGGAGAGATAGGTGAGCTGCCTCCGGGGTGAGCTGGGGTAAATCCCGCGATCTGTCGGAGGGCTCTTCTCTTTGGTTTGGTTGACGAGTTTGCAGCTCTACTTGGGCGAGCTTCCCTGAGACTCGGTAAACTAGGTTTCATTGTGGAGATTCGACGGGCCAAGACTTGAGCTTAGAACATGCAGGCCTAGATCGACTGGATGGATATTAAGGCCGTAACAATTGCCACCGTCATTCGTGTTCGAAACAGGAAGTCTGGATCGGCTCGGATGACGCACTTCACTCTATTGGATGACAGCTGTAGCATTAAATACGAGATAACCGCTGAATCTCTAGGGGCATCATGAATATTTGACAGCGGGGAGATATCTAGGCACCCCGCCACTTGGAGCATGACACGTGCCGCGTACAGGTCTGGGGAGAAGATGAGGCGACAGCTCCACTTCAGATTTTGACGCGTGACCCACCTTCAACAGTCGAGATTGGCCGACGTTCTCTATAAAATAGAGAAGGGGGAAAACGGTTGAGGGCTCCTGCTTTCGAATTTCGAAAAGGCTTTTCTTCTTTCGTTCTTCGTCTTCGAGCACTCGTCGCCAATCTCGCTTCATCGAAGCTTCGGTGATCTCCTTCTTAGGTACTTTCTTCGATCTCCTATCAAATGACTTCGTTCGATTCTTCTTCCTCTAATAAACACGCAGAGAAGCACTTTGACAAGTTTGTGGATGTTAGCTCTGATGCGACGGGGGAATTAACGGCGTCGACAGACGTGGCAGAGTCTTGGCCGGAGGAGCGAGAAGCAGCCCTCGCTATCCCCTCAACGTCGATGGTCCCTAAGAAAACCCAAAAGAAGGTCTCAGGGCCGACCATCGATGTAGTTACAACAGGGGTTCCGGCGGAGATCCTGGCCATAGCGCCTAAGACAAAGCACATCAGCTGCGCCGAGATTTGTTCCAAGTATATCTGGCCACCCTATGAAGTTCGCCTCCCCACCTTCGATGAACGGGTCTGTTCACCCAGTGACAACGAAGTCGGTTTCTATTTTTTGACCTTCGAGCTCGGACTTTGGTTTTCGCTCCACCCCTTCCTCCTACTCATTCTAAACTTCCTCGAGCTTCCGATCTTCCAACTGATGCCGAACTCGATCCGCTCCATGGTCGGGTTCCTTATTCTCTGCTTCGGTAGTGGCATAAGTCTGACCCTGTCACTATTCCGGCTTTTCTTCGAATCAAAGCGGCGAGGAGTGTATTATTATGTCAGTGCAAGGAAGGATCGGTATCTCGTCCTTGATATGCCGAGTGAAGTGAGGGAGTGGAAAGAGAAGTTCATTTTCATTTCAACGCCAGCGGACTTGTCTCTGCAGTCGAACTGGGGGAAGTTGAATCCCGTGGCGAACAAGGAGGTTATTCTGGAGGAGCAGGATCTGTAGAACTCCAAGATCTTGGTGGAGATCCCCCGCGAGCTCCGGAGACATGTGAAGCTGGTCAAGCACCACCAGATCACCCTCCATATCTGGCCCAAAGGTACTGCGATCTAAGCGACCTTCTTCATACACTACCAAAGGCAGGGTATTTGTAGCGGTTATTTTAGTAGCGGTTCAGAACCGCTACTAAAATAACATGTTTCTAAATTAAATTTTGTTTTTAGCGGTTATGTTTTCGTAGTAGCGGTTCTTAACCGCTAAAAAATATTTTGCGGTTTGTCGCGGTTCAAAACCGCTAAGAAATTTATTTACAGACAATTTATAGTGGTTCAAAAACCGCTACCAAATTTATTTCTTCTATTAACGACGGTTCGAAACCGCCCCAAAAAAAAATCCAATTTTGTGGTTATTTATAAAATATTTAGCTTTTTGTAGCGGGTTGTAGCCGCTACTAAAGTTATTTTTGGACAATTAATAGTGGTTCATAACCGCTACTACAAAGGTATAGACTTAATCCATAAGACTTCCTGCCCACCGCTTGGTTCTGGACGCTGCAGATTAGGGCTTAGCACTGGGGATCCGCACTGGAACCTTAGGGCTCATGATCATCGATGATGTCGGGGCTGAGGTTTGCCCAGGGTTCAGGTCAGTGAGCGTGGTTCCTGCTTGATAACGTGTGCCGTTTTTTCTCAAAATTTTGATTTTTGTATTCTGTAAAATAGGGTGCTATGGAGTGTGCGATAGATCTCAGGCATTCAAAAGCCCCGATCCCAGGTGATCGATCCCAAGACCTCTAGCATGAAACAGAGGAAACGCAGCCGTGGGATTCGCATCATCACTCGATATCTCGGCCTAGTTAAGATTTTGATCCCGACCCACGAAGCTAAACCCCATATACATCCCTTCTTCATCAAACCGATCCTCTCCTTCGGCATCTTCTTCATCGTTGTCATCGTCGTACTCTCTGGAGTTGTACATCGAGAACGAAGGGACAGTGTCGAGAGCGAGATTGTTTTTGTGATCTGAGCAGACGATGGATTGCAGATAGCCATTTGATCAGGCACGCCAGATGTCGAGGACAGATGGGTCGTGAGCCTGCAAGGAGTATGCGAGATGGGAGAGATGGCAGGAGAACGAGGCTTTGAGATGGTGAGGAAACGAAGAGGAAGAGAGAGACGACGCTTTCTCTAAGGGTGTGTTTGGATTGAAAGAAAATGTATGAAAGAAAAGTGAAATGAAAATGAAAAAGAAAGAAAAGTGAAATGAAAATGAAATGAGATTCTTTCTCATGTTTGGTTACCAAAGAAAATTTTGAAGAAAGTTGAAAGGAAAATAAGGAAATTTCTTCCATTATGTTATTAATTCAAAACGAAAAAAAAATTAAGAGGTGTTTTTGCTAAATAGTTTAAGAGGTGTATTTGCTAACTTTATAAATAATTTGCTTAAAAAATTTAAGTGGTATTTTAGTCTCATAATAAATTTAAAATTTGTTAGTTGTTCTGAATAATTCAGAAAGTTAGCAAATAATTTATGAATTCTAACAAATAATTTTCTAACCCTACAAATATCATGATTCATAAATACTGTGATATTAAATAGTACATAAATAATTTACAAATTATATGAAAACATTGGAAATAATTTGCAAGCTATTAGAAAAATTCGTGCATAATGCGCGAATTTTTCAAGCAAAACGCGAAAATTACACGAATTATTCACTAATTTTTTTGAACAAGTTCATGACTAAAAATATTTTAAATATTCATGATTTTCAAAAAAAATTCAGAATTATTCACATACTATTTTGAAAAAACCGGGAAAAATTCGCAAATTTTGAATAATTTGCGAATTTTAAATAATTCATGTGTAAAATTTTGATAATAATTTGTGATTTTTGGAAAAAAATCATTCATAATTTTTTTAAAAAATGCATGAATTATTCATGAATTCATTAAAAATAGCTACTAATTATATTTGGTAAAAAACACAAATGCATGAATGTGAGAATAGTTAGTTTTGCTTTCTTTTCCCTCATTTTCCTTGGGTCAAGAGGAGGAAAACTTGAAAGAAAAGTTTTAATATTTATTTTCCACCATTTTCCTTCATTTTCTTTTTCTTTTCACTTTTCTTTTAAGCCAAACAATGGAAAATCATTTTCCTTATTATTTTCTTTCCTTTTCTTTCCTTTTCCCACTAACCAAACACACCCTAAGAGATGACGATTGTTGGGGCTCCCAACAAATTTTTTTTTGTAACATATTTTTTTGATCTGTTTTTTTGGGGCTCCTCATTTTGTGGAAGAGAAGAACTGCCATCATAAATCTCTGTTAATCTTGACTCCAACATCTAATGATCCAAGATTAGATTGTGGTAATTAGTCTTGACTCCCAAATTTTTTTTGAAAAAATTATTGCTGTTTGTGGCGGTTACGAACCGCCACTAATATTTTTCTCTGCAATTAAACATTTGTTAAAAATTATGGTAGTGACGGTTCGAAACCGCTACAAAACAAGGTTTCACGCGGTTCATTAGTAGCAGTTCGGAACCGCTAGAAACTCAGTTTCTCATTCCTCAAATGCTAGCGGTTGCTTGAACCGCTTGAAATCATGGTTGTAGCGGTTCCAAACCACCAAAAACGCATTCGGGAACCGCTAAAAGCACCAAGTTTCATTGTAGTGATATTTGCTCATCCTGATCTCTTTTTTTGCAGGTGCAGCCATGAGTCTGTCGAGAGACGAACTGATGAGGATGGCCATGACGGGCGTGTCAACCGAGGGATCGATGCCCAAGGAGCAGGCATCCCAGGTCAAAGGCAAGGCAGTGATGTCGAAGGGCTTGCCGAAGAAGGCCGGGCAGAAGCGGAGCCTGGAGGAGGCGTCCACTGCGCAGGCTGAGGAGGAGGGGAAGCGAAGCATGAGACCGAAGAAGAAGATGTCCACAGTAACTGCTTCCTCTCGTACGAGTGAGGCCGCGTCGGGCAGCTTAGTCGACCCCGTTGTGGTCGAAGAGCCGGTGGCTGATCTGACGATCGCCACGCTCCAGGGCCTACCGGCCCAGGTCAAAGTTACAGGGGTCGAGCGTTGGCCCTTTGGATGCCCCTCTTGAGAGCAGGGAAAACTGGACTTGAGGATGTCGGGGCATCCAAGCTGTGAGGCAGTGCTCGCTTGCTTTAAAGCAAAGAAGGCCAAGATTCTGGCGATTCCGAAGATCGAGGTTTCTAGGCTGAGCTACCTGGTGGGCGCCAAGGAATCGTTGTTCGAGGATGCCGAGGTTGCGGCCCATCTGGCGAAGAACAGTCTGTTGCCCAGGGACCGGGAGGCCATGTATAATGTTGGTCCCGAGCGCCTCTGTGCCACGGTGATTTGGCACAACATGCAGGTTTGACGCTTTCCTGTACTCATATTGCTGGACTGCATTCTTTCATGCGGGCTCATATATTCTGTTCCTTTTATAGGCTGTGGCGGCGATGACGTCCTTGTACACTAACGTGGGTATGCTTAAGGCGACCATCGATCAGAAGAAGATTGAGCTCAAGGCGGCCACCAGCGAGCTGTAGAAGGATGCCGAGCTTAAGGAGGCCGTAGAGCGGCTGTAGAACAAGGATGAGAAGGTGGAAGAAGTCTGCGGGTTTTATGCAACCCAGAAGGAGGAGATGGAGAAGCAGGTTAAGATCTCGGAGGATCTGGCCAGCAGCTTGAGGAGGCGGAGGCCCGAAGGGCCGCTTTGGAGAACACCCATGCTGCGGAGGTGGAGGCGAAGGGACAGGAGATTGTCGAGCTTGCACGTCAGATGGAGGAGCTGAAGAAGATCGATCTTTGAGGCCGTGAAGGCAGAGGCCATCCGTGCATACCAGATGGACGAGCTCCCTCCCATCATGAAGGATATTCGGGCCAAAAGCATGGCGGAGGCCCGGCAGGCGAGCTTACGGGAGGGCCTTCAGGCGGGCCTCGAGAGTGCTGAGAAGAGGTTGAAGAGTCTGCATCCCGTGCTGGAGATCGACTTCTCTGCATTGATGTCAGCCTCAGATGGCGAGGAGGAAGAGGAAGACGGAGAAACAGGTCAGTCTGGCGGCGATCAGGCTGGTGGCGATGTCGGAGGCCAAGAGGAGGTCGCGTCGATGGAACCAGCGGAGACCGAAGACAAGGCACAAGCGTAGGTGCTTGAGGTTGTCAACGACCGTGCGGAGGCGCTATAAGGCAGTTAGGGGGTTGCATATGTAAGGCCGATCTCGGGGCCAGGTGTAGTACCTTGTATAGAAAACTTAATGTAAATGTATTAGCTTTAACTTTAATGAAATATATCTTATGCGGTTTGCCTTGTTTATCTTTTGTGCTTGTGTTGCTACTTATCGACATTTTTTGCCTTAGCGTGTATGCCCACAACTTTCTGCTGGGAAGTGGCTAATGCCCCGGAGAAGCAGAATGTTGTGGAGTGTGAGTGTGATTGAGTTGGCAAAGTTCATTGTAGAGTTTGATCGCCTCCAGGGTCTTTTGAGGGCGCTGCATGTGGCATGTCCCGCATTTATTGTAATGCCCTACGAAGCTACTGCACAAGTACTAGAGGGGGGTGAATAGTACTTTAAAATAATTAAGAAGATAATTCCTAATTATCTTGCAAACTCAACCAACAATGCGGAAATGTAAATATTGACAACAAAGGAAATGCAATCGCAAACAAACGAATTAACGGGTTTGGATCCACCCAAGTCTCTCCGACTTGTTCCCGATGATCCTACGTCCCAAACACCCGGATCCCCTCCGGATACTTGAGTTAGAATCTTCTAACTCAAATTTGCACTATGAAATACTTGTAGAAAACCTCTACAAGATCAAATCATACACAAATGAAAATGTGACTCCCATAAACCGGGGTCACAAACAAACTCTCACAATCGAGAGTAAATCACTTATAATGTCAAAGTAAATGAAATACGAACTTACCGACAAAATCCTATGCCTTGAGTAAAACTTACGATTTAGGGCAAAGAGGATTTTGGGGAAGATGAAGGCACCAAACCCTAGCTCCAAGATGTAGATCAGCTATGGAGGGCTAGGAAGATGTTGGTGGCCTTGGATCAAGCTCTTGGCTTGAATGGCTCACAATCAATGTGAATCTCTCTTTGGAAGTAAGAGTGGGAGAGAGATTCTTTGGAAATGAATGAGCTTTGAATGAAGATTAAATGCTTCTCTTTGATTCTCTAAAGATCAATTAATATCAGCCTTGAATGCTATGAATGCAGCACTCCAAGTATATATAGGATAGAGGAAAGAGAGAGCAAAATTCGTGGCATTTAATGCTCCAACGGCTCTATTCTGAAGCAGACTAGTCGGTCAAAGAATGATCACTGACCGACTAGTTCATCAACTAGTTGGTCAGTGAAACAACATGAACCGACTAAGAGGTGAACAGCCAAAAGAAGAAGTTCAGGGAATGAATAACTAGTCGGTCCAAGAAGACTTGCCAACCGACTAGTTTCACAACTAGTCGGTTGGTGAGTCAACTTTGACCGACTAACAGGTGAAATAGAGAAGGCTGAACTCAAGATAAATTAGTCGGTCTAAGAACAAAGTCTAACCGACTAGTTCATCAACTAGTCGGTAGACAAATGTACTTAGACCGACTAACGATAAACAGTATTTAGGCTGTACAATAGAAGCTCAACTAGTCGGTTTAAGAAGGATTCCTAACCGACTAGTTTCACAACTAGTCGGTCGGTGAACCTTCTTGGACCGACTAACTGTAAACAGTAAAGAGCTTGAAATTGAGAAGGCATTCTAGTCGGTTCAAGAAGCTTTGCCGACCGACTAGATCACCATCTAGTCGGTTGGTTCTTCTTCTTGAACCAACTAACATGCACAAAAAGCCGTGAAATGAAGCGCGAAGCTTCGGGAAAGTTTCTATGGGATTTTAATAAGATCCTAGCTCTAAGATAGGATCGTTATGAAGATTAAAACGTAAGACTTACTCAAGGCTTAACATTCTACGAAAAGAAGCTAGAAGACATAAAATAAACTCGACGAACTGTCTTCAAAAGCTTTAATCGAATCTTCATGACTTCAAAAATGGTCCTTGGCTTCAACGAAGCTTCAAGCATACGATCACGTGCTTTGAGAAGTCTCGAGACGTCGCTTTAGATGTTCATAGAAGTTTGGCGACGATCTCCATAACTGCGCGCACAAAGAGTTAGTTCACGATATTTATGTTTGTTCATCATCCAAAACCAAATCCGGGGAATCAATACTCAACATTCTCCCCCTTTTTGGTGATGACAAACCAACATAAATAATAATAAAAAATAATGATTCAAATGAAATTTACTTACTCCCCCTGCATTGATGACACGTTAATTCCAAATTAAATAATAATCATGAGCATCAAGCAGACGAAAAAAGTATAAAATGTGAATCAATTATTGAAATATCGGATTTGAAATCCATTTTTATATCTTAACTCCCCCTGAATCTAACATATCAAATTAGATTCACGGTAAATTGCTTTGAATTATCATGTAGCACATTGTCATTATTAATTCTCTCCCCCTTTGGCATTAGCAAAAAGTGTGGGAGGAGAACAACGACAACAACAATGGCTTCAAATAAAAGCACGGGAGTCATAGAATACGACCACGGTCCAAATGACACCAAAGGAAAATACGAAGTAAATCAAAGCGTGCCAATGAGACCATAGTTGAAAATCAAAAATGAAATCATCAAAAACTCAAATTAATTTCTCGAATTGAGTTATGGAATATACTCTCCAATATCAACATTCTTGATGAATTAAGTGCATGGAAAACAATTCTATGTTTTCATAGAATTAATTTCTATTAAATCAAGAAATTCATCGAGCGACGGAGTCAACATCAGAGACAATCAAAATAATGTGCACACTGAAGTAAAAGTCAACATCGATGTATTTATATATAACAAAATGGATACATCTGACAACATACATAAAAACGATCCTCAGATCGGGGCACATCATACAACATATATCACACCGAACATCAAAAAGAGTATACATCACAAGTGTATCATCAAAACATGTATACATCAAAATACATCATGAAAAAAAACATCAAAAATACATCAAAAATCATAACCACCCAGACTATCCTACCCCACTCTCTCACTTCAAGATATATCATCCAAAGTGCTTCGGGAGAGTCCTCCAAGCAAGCTCAGGAGGTGGAGGCAGGGTCCGCAGCAGCAGCAGGCTCTGCAGGAGTGGTGGTGGTCACTGGGTCAACAGGAGTGTCCACAGATGGGAGTGTCGCAGCAGGAGTGGCCTTGGGAGCACCAGACGAAGTCTCCACCGGAGGAATGGTGGCAACATGTGTGCTCTCGGGGGCACCGACAGAAGTAGCAGCAGCAGTAGACGTACCCTCTGGGGCATGAACAGCAGACCCAGTGAGCTCCTCGAGCTCAACATCATCCATCTCCTCGTCGTCAGAAACCAATGGAGGAATCTCAATGCCCAAATGAGAGCAGATGCGAGCAAGCATCGCCTCAGAACGAGCACAGCGAGACTCCACACGTGTCAAGGAACGTGCAAGCTCAGCGAGAGTAGGAGACGGAGCATGAGCAGCTGAAGCAGAAGCTGAAGGGGTCGTCCTCTGAACATGACGAAGCGCCGCAAGAGACTTCTTGACGGTCGTCGCATTCATAGGGGGACCAAGGGGACACTCATCATCAGGAGGGAGAGCGACACCGAAACGACGAAAGACGAGTGTCAGAAGGCAGGGATATGGGATGTGAGCAGATTTAGTGGACTTCCTAATACACTCGAAGGAGTCCATCTTATCAAGAATAATCCTAGCCCAATTGATCTCGCTCCCCATGAAGAGAGCGTAGATCAGCTTAAGAAATGGCTGGGATGGCAAGCTCGATGAGCCGTACTTCGGAAGGAGGCACGACTTCAAGATAAGATTTAGAACCCATGCGTTTGTCTTGAAGGATTTGGATGAGACACCAATCATGGCGGGAGGGATCACATGGAAAATCTCGGCGAGCATCACCTGATCAAGCTCAGAAATATCATCGACGGAGATATCGGAAGGGAGGAGGCCAGACGAGGAGACACCAATCAAATCTCCTAAGATTTCTGCCGTGAGGACAATCGGTGTCCCCAAGACAGTCGTCTCAATGGAATGGGTCTCGTCATACTGACCCCGGACACGGTTCGCATAAAATAGCTTGACTAGACGGGGGTAAGGGTGTGGATTCGCCTTAGGGTCAAAGCGAAGATAATCGATAAGGCCGGAATGAGAAAGAAGATCGGTGAGGTGAGGGAAGTCGGAGAACTGAACGAAGTGCTCCAATAACAGCGGACAGAGTTCGATACGCTTGTATGCCACGAGACACATAGGGTCATCGCGACATAGAGAAATATCGACACCGCCAACTGGCATAGGAGACTTCCCCTTAGGCTGACGAGTGCTAGAACGGGGTGGAGGAGTAGGAGCCCTAGCGGTATGCTCGGTCTCGGGAATATACTCGGTGTCAGAATCCGAAGCACCGGGAGGAGTGGGAGCACGGAATGAAGAGGGAGACACGAGCTCTTTCCTAGGCTTAGGTTGAGATCGAGGCTTAGCGGTCGCCGTCCTCTTCTTCTTAAGAGGAGGCGAAGAAGACGATGGATGGGTGGTCTTGGAACGGCATTTGGGTTGCGGGGGGGTCCGTAGGGGGCGACTCTATGGTCATGGGTGACGGACTCGAGGGTCGGATGGGTATTCGTGTCTTCGCCATAAGCGTGACGAGACAACACAATCAAACAAGATCAAAATCTAAACCCTAAAATCAAACCCTAGAAAACGAACTGAAAAACGAGTGAAAATTGACCTAGATGGAAACCCTAAATGCAAGAGAGGAGATAGATAATACCCTAGGTGGAGGAGAGAGGAGATCGACGGCCGGACTTGATCTGAGATGGCCGGAAAACGGCCGGAAGCGACGGTGGAGGGATGGAGTCGACGGGGGTTAGGGCTTAGAGAAGTTTTTCGGATCGACTAGAAAGGGAAATAGTCGGTCAGATGGAGTATAAGTCGACATGGAATGCGAAAAGACAAAGCAGTCCCCGTTGCATTTAGTCGGTCACAGTTCAAGCGCTGACTGACTAGATGACGATCTAGTCGGTCTTCCAATGAGCTTGAACCGACTAAGTGCAAACAGTAACTGAGGCCAAAATTTAGGCATGAGTTAGTCGGTCTGAGTTCATTCACTGACCGACTAGATGATGATCTAGTCGGTCGGTCAATGAACATGAACCGACTAACAGAGTTCAAAAAATTTAGAATTTGAAATTTTGAGTTCTCTCCTAATCACACTTGGACGAAACATCGAAATACTCTCATATATCATTATACTACCCCATTAAACATCGAAAATCTTAAATTTGACGTTCATGAATAAATCGAGCATAAATTCCGAAAATTCAACCGAAAATCCAGAAAATTTCAATAATTCTAGCATGAGCAAATATAAACGAAATTTATTAGCATGCAAGATTATTGAACATATGAATCCTAAATCTCGGATTCACCCATAATCCCCAATTCTCGACGTAACCGCACAAAGGAGTCTTCCTTTAGGGGTTTCAACGTACACTAATATGATGTCCTTTTTAGCAACATGATCATCTAAGAAATGGTGACGGACATCTATGTGTTTAGAACGGGAATGGTGTACCGGATTCTTAGAGAGACAAATTGCACTTTGGTTGTCCACCATGATAGGGCAAGTATCACAGTTTATACCAAAGTCTTTAAGAGTGTGTCTCATCCAAAGAACCTGAGCACACGCAGCACCGGCGGCAATATATTCCGCCTCGGTGGTTGAAAGTGATACGGAATTCTGCTTCTTGGAAAACCAAGAGACAAGAGAATTTCCTATAAAATGGCAAGTGCCACTAGTACTTTTCCTGTCGGATTTGCATCCCGCATAATCTGCGTCACTATATGAGATTAACTCATACGTGTTAGATTTTGGATAAAGTAATCCAAAGTCAAGAGTGTAACTTCAATAACAGAAAATACGTTTTACCGCTAATAAGTGAGTTTCCTTAGGTTGAGACTGATAACGAGCACATACACATACGGCAAACATAATATCGGGCCGACTTACGGTAAGATATAATAAACTAACTATCATACCTCGATATAGACGAATGTCTACATCTTTGCCGCCCGTATCTTTATCAAGGTGTGTAGTCGTGCTCATTGGAGTCTTCTTCCCGGGGGCATTCTCCATTCCAAATCGCTTTAGCAACTCCACCGTGTACTTGGTTTGGTGGATGAAGATTGCATCGTCCATTTGACGAATTTGGAGACCTAAGAAATATTTGAGCTCACCCATGTGGCTCATCTCAAATTGATCCTTCATAACATTAGAAAACTCTTCGCAAAGAGCGAAGTTAGTAGCACCGAAAATGATATCATCAACATAAATTTGAACTAAAATAATATCATTATTCGAATACTTAACAAATAATGTAGAATCAACTTCTCCCATTTTAAAACCCAAATCCAAAAGAAAGTTCTTTAGACGGTCATACCAAGCTCGAGGAGCTTGTCTCAAACCATAAAGTGCTTTCTTAAGTTTGAAAACGTGATTTGGAAATTTTTCATTAATAAAACCCGAAGGTTGAGAAACATAAACTTCCTCAACAACATCTCCGTTTAAAAACGTACTTTTTACATCCATTTGAAAGAGTTTAAAATCTTTATGGCATGCAAAAGATAACAATAATCTAATAGATTCTAATCTAGCTATCGGAGCAAAGGATTCTTCGAAATCTATACCTTCCTCTTGCCGGTAGCCTTGAGCTACTAACCGATCTTTGTTCCGGATGACGATTTGATTCTCGTCAGTCTTGTTCTTGAAAATCCACTTCATTCCTATAACGGTGTGGTTCTTCGAAGGCAATGGAACAAGCTCCCAAACCTCATTCCTCTCGAATTGAATGAGTTCTTCCTCCATGGATAAGATCCAAGCACTATCTTCGCACGCTTCGTTAATATTCTTTGGCTCTATCGAGGAGGCAAAGGCACAATGAGCGAAGTAGTTGACTTGAGATCTCGTCTTGACACTATCAAGGATGTTGCCAATGACTTGCTCATGAGGATGGTCACGAACAGTATGAAGCCGTTTGGGAATTCCCTGATCACTAGGAACATTCTCAAAAGATTCATTAGTCGGGGTAGTATCAATAGAATCAATAGAATTAGAATTACCAATTGAATCACATAAGACATCCATGGAGTCATCATCATTAGTAATTCTAGTAGGGACAAAGCCTTCATTAAATGAAACATGAAGTGATTCCACAATCGTTGAGGTTCGTTTGTTGTATATCCGATAGGCTTTGCTACGGGAGGTATATCCAACAAATATCCCCTCATCGGATCTTGGATCGAATTTGTCCAAACTACCATACGTGTTTTTAATAAAACATTTTGCGCCGAAAACTCGAAAATGTTTAACTTAAGGCAATCTACCAAACAACAATTCATAACAAGTTTGTTTGGTGCCGGGCCTCAAAAGTATCCTATTAAACACATAGCAAGCGGTATGTACCGCTTCCGCCCAAAATTGATGGCCAAGTTGGCTATCATCAAGCATAGTGCGAGCACATTCCACTAGCGTCCTATTCTTCCTCTCAACTACACCATTTTGAGGAGGTGCACGAGGGAAAGAAAAGGTGTGAGTAATACCAACTTCATCACAAAAATTTGAGAAAGACTCATTCTCAAATTCCCCTCCATGATCACTACGAATAGTGACAATGGTGGTTCCAATGAGATTTTGTACTTTCTTAACAAATATTGTGAAGTTTTCAAAAGCATCATTTTTATTACTTAAAGAAAATACCCAAGTAAATCTAGAAAAGTCATCAACGATGACAAGTCCATATCTAGCATTACCTAATGAAGCAATTCTAGTTGGCCCAAAAAGATCTAGATGTAATAGCTCTAGAGGCCGCTTAGATGAAATTCTTTTCTTAGGTTTAAATGAAGATTTTGGAAGCTTGCCTCGTTGACACGAGTCACAAAAGCTTTTCTTTTGACAAACAAGCTTAGGGAAGCCTCTAATAGAATTTAACTTGGAAAGCTGAAAAGTGTTCCAAAGTTCACATGACCAAAACGTCGATGCCATAAGTGTTGTTCACTTGTGTTGGCAATGAGACATTGTTCCTGTGATCTTGGGATATCTAAGATATATATATCCTTATGACGTGTGCCAAAAAATAATAAATCATTATTTTTTTCCCCAAAATATGGCACATTCCTTTCGCAAAGCTAACTTTGTAACCTTTTTCACAAAGTTGGCTTATTGAAATGAGATTATGGTTTAATCCTTTAACAAGGTAAACATCACATATTAATGGTTTAGAAGGATTACCTACTTTACCAACACCTATGATGGTTCCGCTCTTGTTGCCTCCAAAGACTACCCGGTTCCCATTTGCAATGGGCACCACTCCGGAGAGCAATTGAGCGTCACCCGTCATATGTTTTGAACACCCGCTATCGAGTATCCAATTATTCTTGGAGCTAAATTTGGATTTGTTGCTCCGTTTCTTTTTCTTGAGTACCTAAAGATAAACATATCATTCCATGGTACCCAAGGTCATTGGGTCCTAAAGATTAGACCTTTGGAAGCCAAGTCCAATTGGACTTAGACTTCCCCACATAATTATCATTATTCACTACATTCATGAAGTACGAATTCATGTAAACTTGTTTTTCACTCATACTTGTGTCCTTCGGGCTCCAAATAGTGAAGATTTTGGGAGCCCTATTCCTATTGGGAGCATGCATGCGTTGTTGATTTCTACGTGATGCATGTCGTGGATAGGCATATGACACATGATGAAATGGTGCATGATGATAATTGTTCATATGATGATGTGGGTGAACATATGCATGTGGAGGAACACGTGCGTGAGGGTGTCTCATATGGTGTGCACGTGCCCGTGGATGTGGTGCATAAAAATCATCATATGTGTGAACATGTGGAGTAGGATGTGTGTTCCTACGTGGCATGGTATTGGTGTACATATAAGCATGACCCTTCTTTGGAGGTCCACCCAAAGTGGGTTTCTTTCCAAATGAGGGTGTGTACGAGGTGGAAGCACCATTGGTAGATGAAATACCAATGGAGTGTTTGCTCCCACTCGTTGAGGCATCGGAAGTTGGCCTAACAAAGGTAGTGGCCGATTTGGATGAGTTTCCCATCTTATGCCCCAAGCCAATGTGGTGATTGGCCGAAAGTAAGTCATTTAGGATTTTATCCAAATGGTCCTTACCCTTATTGAATTTGTTAATTCGGCCTAATGTGCACTCATATTTCTCGGTGAGAGAATGCATAGAAGCATCCAAAGTGGATACTTGCGATGTGAGCACATAAACATGAGATTTGAGATTCTCATTCTCAATACTCAAAGTCGAGTTTTGAGAAGTCAAATCCGCTATCTTGTGTTCCTCCGGATCCTCAATGTGAACATGTTCAAGTTGAGATTTGAGATCTACAATCTCATTTCTCAAGTCTTCAACAACAATGTTGTTGTTGATGACGATATGCTTAGGTAAGGTTTGGATGCTAGCTAGCTCATCTTTTATCTTACTATATCTACTAGCCAATTTAGACAACTTAGACCAAAGTTGCTCATTAGCTAATCTAAGATCGTCCATTGTTACCTCATCGCCTTCATCCTCGCTATCATCGGAGGAAGACGCTTGATCATGCTCCTCTCTAGCCATGAAGCACATGTGTGCTTGCTCCACTTGCTCATCATCCGACTCTCCACTTGACGAGTCCTCGGAGTCGGTGAATGTCCCGACAAGTCATTTCTTGTACCCTTTCTTGTACTTCTTGGACTTGTCGAACTTTGGCGCCTTCCACTTCTCCTTGTGTTTGTTTTGAGGACAATCCGCTTTCATGTGTCGTGGCTTGTTGCATTTGAAACACAAATGAGTGGAGGCGTTAGAAGAACTAAACTTTGATTTGTTCTTGAAATTACCTTTCCAGAAGAACCGGTTGAACTTCTTTGCCATGAGGGCAATGGATTCCAAGTCCAATTCTTCTTCCGAATCTTCATCATCGGTAGATGTGGATGTGGATGGAGCGGTCTTGAACGCAATCGCCTTTTTCTTTGGCTCGTCTTGCTTCAAGTAGGACTTCATCTTGTCCTACAACTTAAGTTTGCTATCCTTGCGTACCTCATACGACATTAAGGTACCCATTAGTTGAATAACGGTATACTTACTCATGTCATTACCTTCCTCGATGGCGAAGGTACGCTTCTCCCAACAAGAAGGAAGTCCATCGATGATCTTTGAGACTTTCTCCTTTTGGGAGTAGGTCTTACCAAGAGCCTCCAACTCGTTGGTGATGTCGATGAAGCGAGCATAGTACTCCTTCATCTTCTCACCCTGTTGCATATGAAATAACTCGTAATCTTTATTAACAACAACGAGTCTAGAGTCTCTTACCCTACTCGTTCCTTCATGCAAGATGAGGAGGTAGTTCCAGATTTGATATGCACTCTTACATGTGCATATCTTGTTGAAGTCCTCGGGCTCCAAAGCACATTGCAAGGCGTTCATTGCCTTGGCATTGCTTACCTCCGCGGCGACCTCCGCGGTAGTCCACTTCGCGAAATCTTCTTCTTCGGGCTCGACGTACTCCGTCAACGTGGCTCTCCAAAATGAAGCACTCCGGAGGAAAGTTTCCATCCGGCATTTCCAGTACCCATAGTTGGTACCGTTGAAGAAGGGAGGCCTCGTCGAGGAGTGTCCTTCCATCACCGAAGAAGCTCCTTCACGATTCCTGAAGGTGCTGTAATCTGAAGGTGGACGTACGGTCTTGTTGTCGTTGGAAGACATAACTAGGTACTTGGCTCTGATACCAAATGTAATGCCATATGAAGCTACTGCACAAGTACTAGAGGGGGGGTGAATAGTACTTTAAAATAATTAAGAAGATAATTCCTAATTATCTTGCAAACTCAACCAACAATGCGGAAATGTAAATATTGACAACAAAGGAAATGCAATCGCAAACAAACGAATTAACGGGTTCGGATCCACCCAAGTCTACCGACTTGTTCTCGGTGATCCTACGTCCCAAACACCCGGATCCCCTCCGGATACTTGAGTTAGAATCTTCTAACTCAAATTTGCACTATGAAATACTTGTAGAAAACCTCTACAAGATCAAATCATACACAAATGAAAATGTGACTCCTACAAACCGGGATCACAAACAAACTCTCACAACCGAGAGTAAATCACTTATAATGTCAAAGTAAATTAATACGAACTTACCGACAAAATCCTATGCCTTGAGTAAAACTTACGATTTAGGGCAAAGAGGATTTTGGGGAAGATGAAGGCACCAAACCCTAGCTCCAAGATGTAGATCAGCTATGGAGGGCTAGGAAGATGTTGGTGGCCTTGGATCAAGCTCTTGGCTTGAATGGCTCACAATCAATGTGAATCTCTCTTTGGAAGTAAGAGTGGGAGAGAGATTCTTTGGAAATGAATGAGCTTTGAATGAAGATTAAATGCTTCTCTTTGATTCTCTAAAGATCAATTAATATCAGCCTTGAATGCTATGAATGCAGCACTCCAAGTATATATAGGATAGAGGAAAGAGAGAGCAAAATTCGTGGCATTTAATGCTCCAACGGCTCTATTCTGAAGCAGACTAGTTGGTCAAAGAAGGATCACTGACCGACTGACCGGCGCCCCGCTTGCGTTGCGGCGGCGCGGTGTCGTTTACCGCAAGTTTCACGGTTAGTGTAGGGTGCGGGAATATCGAACTCAGGGAGGCGAGGTTGTGCTTGGGTTAGATAGGACCTAAATCACCCCGAGGGGCGAGCTAGCCCGAATCGGTGAATGGTTGTCACGAAAGGAAATAAAAGGGTATGAACAACAAGAAAGAAAACCCGGGACTTTGGTTTCCAGCCCGACGAGAGACTCTCGCCGATGCGGCCTACGGGTATGGATAACGATCGGGATTAGGGTCTAATGGTGAGACGTTGCCTCTGAAAGTGGTACCGGTGTCCCATGGGCCCGATATTCCGGTCGGTGCCCAGGATGATACACCGGACTTCCTGGGTTCGATCAGTGGGCACTCCCGTGTCCATTAACACTGATCGATCCCGGGAGCACTAAGCCCGCAACAATATCTCCCAACGTCTCATCCTGCCGCTCCCGTGTGCTAGGATTCGGCGTCTACGCTAAGGGTGTGAGCTATGGCTAGGGAGTCAACCGCCAAGTTTATTCCCCCTTGGCCCAACGGTCAAAGGCGGTCTTTTTCCCGCCGATGACAATGAAACACCCCGCGTAACCGTTAGATTCCTACTCCCTATCGATTTCCTAACCCTATGGACGCATCGGGAAGAGCCCCCGAAGGGGTTTCCACCAAAATCCCAGATTTGGGAACTACTCACAAAAATTCATGAAAAAGCGATCTAAATGAAATTTAACCGTTGGAATCATAATCGGACAATTGCAATGCGGAAGTAATGGAGTAATAAAGACAATACTAAAATTTTAGAAAGATCTGAAAACTTACAAAAGAGTAACAATTACAGCCGTCACAAGGAAATAAAACAGTAGAAAAAATAACAGCTCTCATTTCTGGAACCCTAGGGGTTCTATTTATAGACCTTCGCATCAACCGATCGGTTGACAAGTCAACCGATCGGTTGATCCGTTACAAATTAATAACAGAAAACGGCGAGCTTTCACCCGATCACATGAACCGGTCGGGTGAGTTCTTGAGTGACCGGTTGGATCTTGGAGCAGTCGGGTGAATCGATCGGTTCGACGTCCGTGTCTTCAGCTCTTCTTCTTCAGCTACAGATGAACCGATCGGGTGAGAGTCACCCGATCGGTTGGTGTTTTGCTTCGAGAAAACAGAGAACAGCCCCCGCTGAACCGGTCTGCGAACCGGTCGGGTGACTTCTTTGTGAGCTGCGGCAGAGACCGGGTGGTGCACGCGTGCATCACCCGATCGGTTGGAGATGACCAACCGACCGGGTGAGGGGCTGAAAGATGAATTCTTTGGCGTTTGACCCCCTGGATCACGCGTGACTTCTCCCGTTGCTCCGGGGACTTGGGATATCATCGTTAAACGTCCCCTACGTGGTCAATCCCCTGCAATCATGGATAAACAAAGAAAAGTGAAAGAAAACGGGAAAATACACGAAAACGAATAAGAGACGGCGGAAAAACACGGCGAAACACAAAAGAAAACATGCGTGAATATATGAAATATAAACGCACGTCAAAATCCCCCAAGCTGAACTCTTCCTCGTCCTCGAGGAAGACGAGTGAGAGTAGGAGCTCGGAAGGGAAAAATAGAGAGGAAGAAAGAAGAAGAAAACTCTAAGCCCTAGATCGTCCATCAGAGCCACCAAAATCAAAAACGACACACCAAGCAAGCAAACGCCAAACCACACCACTAAACCTAGGAAAGCGAGTCCAAATAAGTGTCGTGGGTCCACGCAGTGAAGCGCGAGTGAGCGTGGTCGTGTGCTAGCAAATGGTGATGCTTTCTATGATGTGCTATGAGGCTCGATATACACAAATCCAAGATATGACCCAAAATATCGATCCGAATTGAATTAAGCGGCGAATATAAGTTCAAGCATGCATGAGAAGAGTGAGAATAGAAGCGTATCATGCATCGGGGACTCCACAACTAGGGTTAAGGAAATCACGCCACTATAGCTTAGATACTAGCTAAAAAGTTCCTAAGCCAAGTGTTTTCGATAACGACGGGGGTTGAGATGATGTGGAGAAGAACACTCGGTGCAAATTCTCGCCTTCCCTTTATTCTTGGCAAGTATGAAAAAATATTCACACGGAAATTTTTTTTTGGGTTTTGGGCATTTGTACTTTTTTGGATTTTTGGGCTATACACAATTTTTCTTTTCTTTTCTTTTTGGGTTTTTCTTTTCTTTTCTCCTTTTTTTGGATTTTTGGCTATACACATGTGTACTCTCCCAAGTGGGAGAACGGTACACGACGAGGGGATTTGCACCAAGTAAAACAAAAAAGAAGTCGAAATCTAAACACTCGGGCAAAGGAAACTATTCTCGCTAAATAGAGCATAGGCTAAATGGGTTATCCTAGTCCTTAGTTGTGGAATCCCGACGCATGCGAATTGAAGTATACGATATAAGTATAGCATGCATATAGTGGAAACAAATACCGCATATTCAAATCGGAGCATGATAATCTAGGGGTCATTCCTGGACAGGTATATAAAGTAAAATCACAAAGCAGAAGCACACCAAACGCTAGTCACGACACACGACTCACAAAAAGATAAGTGGACCCACGATGCGTGAAATGCAAGAGGACTCGAAATCCTATGGTTAGTGAGTGTGATTATCGATGCAATGCTAGGTGTGTGTGACTTTGTGGCGATTCATCATAGGATTCATCTCTAGGAGAAAGAGCTAAAAAAAGAAAAATCACGGAGAAAAACGACACAAATAAATGAAAAGAAGGACTCAAACGACGCACACAGTGCGACTCCCCCAAGCTGAAGTTTGCATTGCCCTCAATGCAATATGAGTGAGTACGGGAGGGCAATGAAAATGGGGGGGGGGAATACGCACTGACACAAAAAGAAATGAAAACGAGGAAAACACATAGATGAAACTGAAAAAGAAAGAAAGATCAAAATCAAAATCAAACAATACGAAAATAAAAATAAAACCACACGACACGACACTCAAAAAATGAAAAACAAGCACACACACAAAAATGAGAAAAACAAACAAAACACGACAGCACACCAAAATAGACGTCCCCCAAGCTAGACCAGAAAGTGCTAACGAAATGATGTGATCGATGAAATGCAGAGATATGCAAGGGGGAGTCAATCGGATTCGCTGGTACTGGAATGGTAGGGGGAGGGGGAGGAGGGAGGGGAATAGTGAATGAAAGAATCCTCAGAGGAAGAGGAGGGTGTGCCTATGGGTGAAGGAGGGCCGACAGGCTGGAGCACGGGAGGATCGATGTGCACCGGTGGGCTGTGGTGGAAGAAGATCGTACTAAGTGGGCCGACAGTTGGGTGCCAATCGGGAGGATCCAAGGGTGGTAGATGCACTAATGGAGAATACCAAGGATCGGGGTAAAACTCCCAAGGAAGGCGAGACGGGGTATAGGGTATCCGCAAAGGGGCCAAAGGTGGCAGGATTGCGAAAGGTTCGTAGGCGGGGCTGTAGAGGTAGACAGCACGGTCTTCACCGAAGGGAGTGAGCATATTGATGTCGATCAAGTAATCGCGATCAATACGGCTACGTCCAGGCAAAATAGGGAGGTCGGGAGGTACCCTCAGAACACAACTGACAATAAGAGTGATCATCCCACCACAACAGATGGAACCAGAAGTGGCGCGGCTAACAGCGAAAATTTCGTGGACGATCCAATGAGCGGCGTTTATGGGCATAGGGATGTGCCCAAGGATCCTGTCATCGGACATGGCATAGAGAAAGAAGAGCTCATCCCTAGATACAGTGGACATATCCACGCGGGCGAAAACAGTGTTGGCGAGGATGCAATGGGCGAGGCGGTAACACGGGTGAATAATGTAGGAGGCAGGAGCCTCGGGTGGAAAGGTGGTGTACCGGGTAAATCTTTGCCAAACACAATCAGCCCGAAATTAAGAGTAGATGTCAGCTCGATCGTGGGTGGAATGTTCAGTATTAGGATCGGGGTGACGGAGATTAAGGATATTGTTCAGCTCGATGAAACCCAGAGTAAAGTCACAATTGAAAGCGCGGAAGGAGAAACCTCCATCAAACAACTCGAGGGAACTGAGGAATTCAAGCGTGAGATTTCTGTGTGTGTGAGCATGGATGTGAGAGAGGGTATGGCACCCGATACAGTTGAAAATTCTGGCGACGCCGTTCGAAAGCCCTAGAGCTTCGAGCGTGGGGCGATCGGCGAAGAGTGTAGGTCTCATCGGACGATGAAGCAGTGCTCGCAAACGGTCAGACTGCTCTTCCGTAGAAGGGTTTATGCCAAGGAAAGAGGGGGAAAAGGGGCCGTGGAGCGGATCATGGCGCGAAGATGATGCAATCTCTTTCCCTTTCTTAGACATGGCGGCTATGTGGGTGACGAACATAAGATGAATATAGGGCAAGTGAAGCAGATACCACACCAATTTAGGATATTACAGATAAAGTTGAAGATGTGTAGAGTGGAAGAATGTTACCCATCGATGTAGCAAGATCAAGCGCCCGGGGGTCTCGCGTAGTAGGAGGAAACAATCCGGGAAGCCGCCGCTCGCTGATCCAACAAGAACAGAATTTTGAAAATTTTGGGGCTAGGGTTAGGGTTTGGGGGTTTTGACGATGGAATGTCGACGATGGCGAGGTGGCGGAGGTGGGGAAGTATGGGAGCGAGTGGGGATGAGGGTTTAGGGACAGTATGTAGGGTCGAGGAAGTCGATTCTACAGCTGGAGGGTGTGAAATCGCATGAAGGGGATTTTCTGAGGTCGGGTGGCGGTCGCCGTGTGTCAAGGTTATTTATAGGGGCGAAAGTGAACCGATCGGGTGGGAACCCACCCGATCGGGTAGCCAAATTTCGAAATTTCTAGTCGGTCAACAGCTACAGGCGAACCGGTCGGTTGAAATGTCAACCGATCGGTTGGCCGCTTGCCAAGTTTTTCCCGAGAATTTAGGGCTGCTCACCCGGTTGCTTCAACCGATCGCGTTCGAACTCAACCGATCGGGTGGTTTTCCCCAAGAATTTCCCGAGAGTTCTCCCCAGCTCACCCGGTCTGTCACCCGGTCTCCTCATTTGTTCAACCGATCGGTTCATTCGGGCACAGTTCTTGGTTTGTATCTGACACATCCCAACCGATCGTGTGGGAACCCACCCGATCGGTTGAGGCCTTGTTTTTCTGCAAACCCCAAGAAATGCCTGAGTTCCTTCATAGAAGTAGATTCGGCTGGATTTATTTATTAAAATAGAGAAAAATAAAGTGGAAAAAATACTACAAAACGAAGCATAAGTTTAGAACATGGGTTGCCTCCCATGAAGCGCACTTGTTTAACGTCGTTGGCTCGACGCCCACAGCGGTGGTCAATTAGGATCCGGAGGGTTAGAGGAAGAGTTGTCGCTCGTGGGGGATCCGACCGGAGAGAATTCTGGTTCTCCTACTGCATAGTGTTTCAGACGCTGCCCGTTTACTTTAAACGGCTCATCCCTTCCCATTATCTCGATAGCCCCATGTGAGAAAACCTTGGTGACGCGGAACGGTCCCGACCATCTTGACTTGAGTTTTCCAGGAAAGAGCTTCAGCCGTGAGTTGAACAGGAGAACTAAGTCCCCTTCTTTGAATTCCCTCCTTAAGATTCGCTTATCGTGCCACCGCTTCAGCTTCTCCTTGTAGATCTTGGCGTTCTCATAGGCATTGAGCCGGATTTCGTCGAGTTCGTTGAGTTGTAGCTACCGGTGCACTCCAACCTTCTTGGTGTCGAAGTTCAGATTCTTAACCGCCCAATATGCCTTATGTTCCAATTCCACAGGAAGATGGCAAGCTTTCCCATAGACGAGCCGATAGGGAGTTGTGCCGATATGAGTTTTAAATGTCGTCCTGTAAGCCCAAAGCGCGTCAGGGAGCTTTGATGACCAGTCCTTCCTGGAATTGGCCACTGTCTTTTCTAGTATGCTTTTAATCTCCCGGTTAGAGACTTCCGCCTGACCGCTGGTCTGCGGGTGGTAGGCACGCCCCACCCGGTGTTGTACCCCGTATGTTTTTAAGAGGGCCTCAAATTTCTTCTCTATAAAGTGGCTCCCTCCGTCACTGATCAGGACACGAGGCACACCGAACCGCGGGAAGATGTTGCTTTTAAAGAACTTGGCCACCACTCTGGAGTCATTGGTTGGACTGGCCACCGCTTCAACCCATTTCGACACGTAGTCTACGGCCACCAAGATATACTGGTTCCCCGAGGAAGAAGGGAACGGTCCCATGAAGTCCACTCCCCATACATCGAAGATTTCTATCTCCAGGATGTAGTGTTGAGGCATCTCATTTCTTTTGGAGATATTCCCAGCTCTTTGGCATCTATCGCAGGCTTGGACATAAACATGTGTGTCCTTGAAGAGTGTAGGCCAGTAAAATCCGCTTTGGAGAATTTTTGCGGTGGTCTTGTAGGTGCTCGCGTGCCCTCCACATTGCTGCCCGTGGCAGTGGGAAATGATGGAAGTCGCCTCAGTTTCAGGGATGCATCTTCGTATCACCTCATCATTGCAGGTTTTGTATAGGTGGGGGTCATCCCAATAGAATTTGCGGACCTCATGGAAAAATTTCTTCTTCTGCTGAAAGCTCACATTGTGGGGAACGATGACACAAGCCAGATAATTTGCGATGTCGGCGTACCAGGGGGTCCAGGAGGAAGAGACAGAGAAGAGATGCTCGTCAGGGAGTGAATCATCGATCGGTGTAGCATTTAAATCGAGAGTGGGCATCCTGGACAGGTGATCGGCAACAACATTCTCCACCCCCTTCTTGTCTCTGATTTCCAGGTCAAACTCCTGGAGGAGGAGAATCCATCTAATGAGTCGTAGCTTGGCTTCTTTCTTGTTCAATAGGTATTTAAGAGCCGCGTGATCCTTGTGCACGATCACCTTGGCGCCAACGAGATATTGTCGGAACTTATCCATGGCGTAGATCACCGCGAGCAATTCCTTTTCCGTGGTAGTATAATTTCTTTGGGCGGCATCAAGGGTTTTGCTCGTATAATATATGACATGAAGATTTTTATCTTTCCTCTACCCTAGGACGGCACCAACCGCATAATCACTAGCGTCACACATCAGCTCAAAGGGGAGTTTCCAGTTTGGTGGCTGTATTATGGGTGCGGAAATCAATGCTTGCTTCAAAGTGCGGAAGGCCTCCATACACTCCTCGCTGAAGACGAAAGGTGCGTCCTTCACGAGGAGCTGGGTCAGAGGCCTGGAAATCTTCGAGAAGTCTTTTATGAAGCGGCGATAAAATCCCGCGTGTCCTAAGAAACCACGGACTCCTCGAAGATTGTGCGGTGGTGGAAGCTTTTCAATCACTTCGACTTTAGCCTTATCAACCTCGATTCCCCTCGAAGAGATGATGTGTCCCAGCACAACTCCCTCTTGGACCATGAAGTGACACTTCTCCCAGTTTAGGACTAGTCCCTTTTCCTGACATCTCTCCAGGACCTTAGTGAGATTACTGAGGCACGAGTCAAATTTAGTTCCGTAGACTGAGAAGTCGTCCATGAAAACCTCCATGATGTCTTGGGAGTAGTCGGAGAAGATAGCGGACATGAGTCTTTGGAATGTAGCAGGGGCGTTACAAAGTCCGAACGGCATTCTTCTATAGGCATACGTCCCGAACGGGCAAGTGAAAGTCGTCTTCTCCTGGTCATCGTTATGAATAGGGATTTGAAGAAATCCGGAATACCCGTCCATGAGACAGAAATAATTATGCTTCGCCAGCCTCTCGAGCATCTGGTCAATAAAGGGGAGGGGGTAATGATCCTTCCTTGTAGCTTTGTTCAGTTTTCTATAGTCAATGCACATCCTGTACCCCGTGACGGTCCTCGTTGGTACAAGCTCGTTCTTTTCATTGCGTACCACCTTCATCCCTCCTTTCTTGGGTACAACGTGCACCGGGCTAACACAGCGACTATCGGAGATAGGGTATATAATACCGGCATGTAGAAGCCTAACAATCTCTTTCTTCACAACTTCCATCATTATGGGATTTAACCTCCGCTGTGGCTCAATCGAGGAGGCTTGCTCATCTTCAAGCAGAATTCTGTGTGAGCAGAGGCCTAAGCTAACCCCTTTTAAATCCTCAATTGCATATCCGAAAACTCCTTTAAACCTTTTTAGAACTCCAAAAAGTTTGGTCATTTGGTCTTCGGGTAGCGAAGAGTTGACTATAACCGGAAGGGTCGAGCCTGCTCCCAAATATTCATATTTAAGCCCCGGCGATAATTCTTTCATCTCAACTTCTTGGGGCCCTGACGCATACTTTTCAAGCTGAGCATCCTCAAGGGAAAGGAGTTCTTCGTGGATTTCACTGAAGCCAGCATCTGGAATCTCACCCTCGGCCGTGGCTCCGCACGGCGAAATTTCGCAGGGTATAGTGGGAACGATCGAGGGATTCACCGGGTCTCTTCCGAGCTCATCATAATTATCCGGGAAGAAGGCTTGCAGGTGAAAACAGGTTTCAGTCATCGATAATTCTCCACAACCGTTTCCAGCTTCTCCATTGTCCAAAGACCGGGGACGCTCAATAGAAGTCTGCAAGGGATAGATTGATTCCTGTTCAACGTAGCCTACAAACCCGGTTGGGTGGCTCTCCTGACATAACTCTGCGGTTAACTCTTCTTCGCTACATTCGAGACCATGGTTGTCGATATACGCCACTTCTCCGTGGGGAAAGGGAGTTGCCATGGCAAGGTGCTCCTGTGCATCTCGATATCTCTGGCCTTCCACGGCGGCAGACAGGAAGGATAGTATATTCGAAGTATTCAGTGATTCTGCTAAGCTCTGGGCCAAACAGCGGATATGGTGAGAGTGATCCCCGATGTCTCCTGAAACTGCATGCAACATCTTTGCCGTGGGGCCGGGATCTTATACGAAAGGAGAGGGAGAGAGAACTGCACAAGTGGCAAACACGTCAAAAGCACAGGTTGCATAAACGGGAACCGCAAGTTGCGATGGAAGCACGGCGATCCAGTCAATTAGTTCTATACAATTACTATCCACAGTATATCCAAGTGAAATCTAAAAGTGTAGAGAGTGCGAAAATTATCGCGAGGTAGGGATGTGAGCTAGACACGAGGGTCCAAGAGATCCTAAAATAACAAGCACGTTGCCTCCCCGGCAGCGGCGCCATAAACTTGACCGGCGCCCCGCTTGCGTTGCGGCGGCGCGGTGTCGTTTACCGCAAGTTTCACGGTTAGTGTAGGGTGCGGGAATATCGAACTCAGGGAGGCGAGGTTGTGCTTGGGTCAGATAGGACCTAAATCACCCCGAGGGGCGAGCTAGCCCGAATCGGTGAATGGTTGTCACGAAAGGAAATAAAAGGGTATGAACAACAAGAAAGAAAACCCGGGACTTTGGTTTCCAGCCCGACGAGAGACTCTCGCCGATGCGGCCTACGGGTATGGATAACGATCGGGATTAGGGTCTAATGGTGAGACGTTGCCTCTGAAAGTGGTACCGGTGTCCCATGGGCCCGATATTCCGGTCGGTGCCCAGGATGATACACCGGACTTCCCGGGTTCGATCAGTGGGCACTCCCGTGTCCATTAACACTGATCGATCCCGGGAGCACTAAGCCCGCAACGATATCTCCCAACGTCTCATCCTGCCGCTCCCGCGTGCTAGGATTCGGCGTCTACGCTAAGGGTGTGAGCTATGGCTAGGGAGTCAACCGCCAAGTTTATTCCCCCTTGGCCCAACGGTCAAAGGCGGTCTTTTTCCCGCCGATGACAATGAAACACCCCGCGTAACCGTTAGATTCCTACTCCCTATCGATTTCCTAACCCTATGGACGCATCGGGAAGAGCCCCCGAAGGGGTTTCCACCAAAATCCCAGATTTGGGAACTACTCACAAAAATTCATGAAAAAGCGATCTAAATGAAATTTAACCGTTGGAATCATAATCGGACAATTGCAATGCGGAAGTAATGGAGTAATAAAGACAATACTAAAATTTTAGAAAGATCTGAAAACTTACAAAAGAGTAACAATTACAGCCGTCACAAGGAAATAAAACAGTAGAAAAAATAACAGCTCTCGTTTCTGGAACCCTGGGGGTTCTATTTATAGACCTTCGCATCAACCGATCGGTTGACAAGTCAACCGATCGATTGATCCGTTACAAATTAATAACAGAAAACGGCGAGCTTTCACCCGATCACATGAACCGGTCGGGTGAGTTCTTGAGTGACCGGTTGGATCTTGGAGCAGTCGGGTGAATCGATCGGTTCGACGTCCGTGTCTTCAGCTCTTCTTCTTCAGCTACAGATGAACCGATCGGGTGAGAGTCACCCGATCGGTTGGCGTTTTGCTTCGAGAAAACAGAGAACAGCCCCCGCTGAACCGGTCTGTGAACCGGTCGGGTGACTTCTTTGTGAGCTGCGGCAGAGACCGGGTGGTGCACGCGTGCATCACCCGATCGGTTGGAGATGACCAACCGACCAGGTGAGGGGCTGAAAGATGAATTCTTTGGCGTTTGACCCCCTGGATCACGCGTGACTTCTCCCGTTGCTCCGGGGACTTGGGATATCATCGTTAAACGTCCCCTACGTGGTCAATCCCCTGCAATCATGGATAAACAAAGAAAAGTGAAAGAAAACGGGAAAATACACGAAAACGAATAAGAGACGGCGGAAAAACACGGCGAAACACAAAAGAAAACGTGCATGAATATATGAAATATAAACGCACGTCACCGACTAGTTCATCAACTAGTCGGTCGGTGAAACAACATGAACCGACTAAGAGGTGAACAACCAAAAGAAGAAGTTCAGGGAATGAATAACTAGTCGGTCCAAGAAGACTTGCCAACCGACTAGTTTCACAACTAGTCGGTCGGTGAGTCAACTTTGACCGACTAACAGGTGAAATAGAGAAGGCTGAACTCAAGATGAATTAGTCGGTCTAAGAACAAAGTCTAACCGACTAGTTCATCAACTAGTCGGTCGACAAATGTACTTAGACCGACTAACGATAAACAGTAACTTAGGCTGTACAGTAGAAGCTCAACTAGTCGGTCTAAGAAGGATTCCTAACTGACTAGTTTCACAACTAGTCGGTCGGTGAACCTTCTTGGACCGACTAACTGTAAACAGTAAAGAGCTTAAAATTGAGAAGGCATTCTAGTCGGTTTAAGAAGCTTTACCGACCGACTAGATCACCATCTAGTCGGTTGGTTCTTCTTCTTGAACCAACTAACATGCACAAAAAGCCGTGAAATGAAGCGCAAAGCTTCGGGAAAGTTTCTATGGGCTTTTAATAAGATCCTAGCTCTAAGATAGGATCGTTATGAAGATTAAAACGTAAGACCTACTCAAGGTTTAATATTCTACGAAAAGAAGCTAGAAGACATAAAATAAACTTAACGAACCGTCTTCAAAAGCTTCAATCGAATCTTCATGACTTCAAAAATGGTCCTTGGCTTCAACGAAGCTTCAAGCATACGATCACGTGCTTTGAGAAGTCTCGAGACGTCGCTTTAGATGTTCATAGAAGTTTGGCGACGATCTCCACAACTGCGCTCACAAAGAGTTAGTTCACGATATTTATGTTTGTTCATCATCCAAAACCAAATCCGGGGAATCAATACTCAACATTTATCACTCTGTTTTGGACGGAGAACTGCCGCGGAGGTCTTCCATAGTACGGGTATAGATGGGCCGTAGCCGACCCCGCATTTATCACTCCGGTTTGGATGGCAAACTATCCCGTAGGTCTTTGAGTGGGCGGGTATTGGGCCTTCGCCTCCCCGCATCCTCTGTAATCGGACGGGTATTGGGTCGTCACCTCCCTGCATTTATCACTCCGGTTTGGATGGCAAACTGTCCCGGAGGTCTTTGAGAGGGCGGATATTGGGCCGTTGTCTCCCCGCATCCTCTGTAATCAGACTGGTATTGGGCCGTCACCTCCCCGTATTTATTACTCTGGTTTGGATGGCAAACTGTCTCGGAGGTCTCTGAGAAGGCAGTTATTGGGCTGTCGCCTCCCTGCTTCCTTTGTAATCGGACGGGTATTGGGCCATCGCCTCCTCGTATTTATCACTCCGGTTTGGATGGCGAACTGCCCCGGAGGTCTCTGAGAGGGCAGGTATTGGGCCATCGCTTCCCAGCATCCTCGGTAATCGGACGGGTATTGGGTCGTCGCCTCCTCGCATTTATCACTCGGTTTGGATGACGAACTGCCCCGGAGGTCTATGAGAGGGCGGATATTGCGCCGTCGCCTCCCCGCATCCTCTATTGGGTCGTTGCCTATGTGCATTTATCACTCCAGTTTGGATGGCGAACTGCCCCGGAGGTCTCTGAGAGGGCGGGTATTGGGCCGTCGCCTTCCTGCATCCTCTATAATTGGACGCATATTGGGCCGTTGCCTCCCCGTATTTATCACTCCGGTTTGAATGGCGAACTGCTCCGGAGGTCTCTGAGAGGGCGGGTATTGGGCCGCCGCATCCCGCATCCTCTATAATCGGACGGGTATTGGGCCGTTGTCTCCCCGCATCTATCACTCGGTTTGGATGCCGAACTGCCCTGGAGGTCTTCAAGAGTGCAGGTATAAATGGGCCGTAGCCGATCCCGCATTTATCACTCCGGTTTGTTTGACGGGCTGCAATTTTAGTTCGCATAAAACGTAAGTACAAATGAAAACATAAGAGTTTACTTGTAAAGAATTAGCCTGCTCCAGATGATTATGGCGACCTTTATTGAGGCGCTTTCTATCTTGGAGAGGATCTGAAACCTTTATTCAAACAACACATTGTTGGCACAAAAATAAAATTAAAAATTTTATTGATAGTACTTGAGTAAGTGTTGGGCGTTCCATGGATGAGCAAGTTCTTCGCCCTCCATCTTCGCCAAAATGTAAGTTGCGGGTCCCACGACGTCCGCTATTTTGTTGGGGCCCTCCCATTTGACGGAGAGCTTTCCGCGATGGCCGACCTCGGATGTGAAGGTGGCATCCCTGAGGACGAGGTCACCGACTCTGAAGCTTCACTTCTTCACCCGAGAATTGTAGTACATCGCCATCCTTTGGCTATGCTTGATAAGACAAGTAAGAGCACGATCCCTTACCTCATCGAGGAGTTCGGTGTTGACGTCGATGCCTTCTTCATTCACTTGTTCGTCGAAGTACTATAGGCAGAGAGAATGTTCGTCAACCTCCACCGGGACGACGGCTTCTGCCCCCATAAGCTAGCATGAAGGGGCTATCACCAGTTGAAGCTTTGTAGGTGGTGCGATAAGATCAAAAGATGTCGGGTAGCTCGTCAGGACAAGATCCAGAAGCATTGCCGGCCTTCTTCTTCAGGGGTTCGAGGATGCACTTGTTCGCTGCCTCGGCTATGCTATTGCACTGCGGGTGCGCTACGGAGGTGAAGTGGAGGTTGATGCTCTAGTCTAAGCAGAATTCTCTGAAGTCTGTGGAGTCGAACTGTGTCCTGTTATCTGACACTATGGAGTAAGGTATCCCGAAGTGGCATATGACAGACTTCCAGATGAAGTTCTTCATGTCTTCTGAGGTAATGTGTGCTAGGGGCTCCGCTTCTATCCACCTGGTGAAGTAGTCGATTGCGACAACTAGGAACTTTCTTCCTCCGGTTGCCATCGGAAACGGTCCGAGGATGTCGAGGCCCCACTTGGCAAATGGAACCGGGCTTAGGATTGGAATCAGGTCGGTGGGAGGAGCCTTTGTATGCTTGAATAATTTTTGGCACTTATCACAATGCTTGACGAAGTTGATTGCATCCTTCAACATAGTCGGCCAATAGTAGCCCTGTCGGACTGCCTTATGTGCCAGGGTGCGGCCACCATGATGATTCCCCCAAAATCCTTCATGTATCTCGCGGATGACCTCCTCAGCTCTTGTCTGCCCAAGGCACTTTAAGTAGGGCAATACGTCGTTCTTTGCACGACGCTTTCGGTAGAGTACATGGTTGAAGATCACGAACGATAAATTCAGTCTCTCGGTCTTTCGTGCCTCCAGGTAGGAGACGATCGGATCCATCCACGATCGCTCTCGGTTGATGCACATCAGTTTGCCCACCTCAATGCTGGCCGTCAATAAGCTCTCAATGTAGATGGCTTTTTCGATTTCTGCCGGAGAAGATGAAGCCAGCTTTGAGAAGGTGTCGGCACAGAGATTGTTCGACCTCAGCAGATGTTGGACCGCCGCTCTCCTAAATTTGAGGAGTTCGACGCGGGCACATTTCAGGTATCGCTTCATCAGTTCCTCCCTCGCCTCGAAGCTTTCTTCAATTTACTGGATGACTAACCTCGAATCTTTGATCAATAACACATTCGTTGCTCCAATCGCCAGGTAGAGCTTTAGGCCGTTGAGGGCGGCGGCTTCATACTCTGCCACATTGTTGGTTGCCAAGAAATTGAAGTGGAGGGCGTACTCCAGTAGGCTCCCTTCCGGAATCTCTATTACAATGCCGTCTTCGCTCCCTGATGCTGTGGCCGATCCATCGACGTGGACAACCCATTGCTCACCATCGGACTGGGTAGAAGTAGAGGGAGGACTTTCGACGGCGAGCTGCTGGGGTGCCGCACCCACCCGATCGTTGGGTGGGGCCTCACCGTTCTCTCCCATGGTGCACTCCACCACGAAGTCTGCTAGTGCTTGCCCCTTGATCGCTACCTTTGGTTTGTAGATAATGTCGAACTCACTGGGCTCGACACTCCAATTCAGCATTCGACCTGACCTCTCCAGCCTCCTCAAGTTCTTTTCCTGCAGCGAATTGGTGTAGACGACAATGGTGTGTGCCTGGAGGTAGGGTCGGAGCTTCCTTGCGGTCAGAACCGGTCAGTAGGCGATCTTCTCGATGGGGTCATAGCGGGTCTCTGCATCTCAGAGCACCTGACTGGCATAGTAGACTGGCCTCTGGATGCCCCCGTCCTCTTTTATTAGGACCGAGGTTATAGTTTCCTTAGTTGTGGCGAGGTAGAGGCCGAGCTACTCTCCTTCTTCAGGTTTTGCAAGCAGCGGCGGGCTTTGCAGGTAGGCCTTCAGCTCGTCGAAAGCTCTTGTGCAGGAGTCATCCCACTCCACCACCTTTCTTATGCCCTTCCTCTCAGCTAGGGCCTTCCAAAGAATCTTGAAGAATGGGAGTGATCTCTCTGCAGACTTTGACAGGAATCTTCCAAGCGCGGCAATATTTCCATTCAGCCTCTGCAGGTCCCGGATCATCCTTGGCTCCGTCATGTTGGTGAGGGCAGCGATCTTGTCGGGGTTGGACTCAATTCCTCGTTTGGTGATCATGAAGCCACGGAACTTCTCCGACTCGATGCCGAATATGCATTTGGCCGGGTTGAGCCGCAGGTTGTAGCACCGCACCTTTAGGAATGTCTCCTCCAGGTTGGCGAGATGATCTCTGGCCTTCTTCGATTTCATAAACATGTCGTCGATGTAGACCTTCAGATTCCTATCGACCTGGGGATGAAAGATAATGTCGACCATCCGTTGGTAGGTCGCTCCGACATTTTTGAGTCCGAACAGCATTTTGGTGTAGCAAAATGTCCGCCGGTCCGTAATGAATGACATCTTATCTTTATCCCCGGTCGCCATATGTATCTGGTTGTAGCCTGAAAAGGCATCCATAAAAGTTAGGAGTTCATACCCTGAGGCATTGTCCACCAGATGTCGATCCTTGGAAGCAAGAAGCTATCCTTTGCACAGACTTTGTTGAGGTCGGTGAAGTCCACACACATTCACCATTTGCCGATGGGCTTCTTCACCATCACCACATTGGCAAGCCAGTCAGGATAACACACCTTTCTGATGAATTTAGCCTCGAGGAGCCGCTCCACCTCTGCGTTGGCTGCCCGCGCTTTATCTCCCCTAGCATTCCGCTTCTTTTATCGAACCAGGCGGGCTTCATGGTCGACGTGCAACTCATGGGTGATCACCACCTTATCAACTCCAGGCATGTCAGAAGGCGACCATCCGAAGATGTTAGCATTCGCTATGAGGAGGTCGATCAGCCATGCCCTCAGCTTCGCAGTTAACTTCGTGTCGATCGACACAGTTTTGTCAGCATCCTCCGTCAGCAGCACCTCCTCTATGCCCTCCACCGGGGTTGGTCGATGATGTTCCTGTTGGGGTTTTGGCGGACCCCCAGAGCTCGGATTCGTATCCGTCCTAAGTCGGACGGACCACGGAGGCACAAAAGCGCAGCAGAAAACCAGAAATCAAAATTTCTACACTAGCTAAACTATTTAGCTAGGCTCTGGGGAGCCAGAACCTAGCCCGATCTATGCCGACTTGGAGTGGGTCTGACCACCCCAAGAAGGATCTACACTAAAGAGACTAATTAAAACTATACTAGAAAACGCTTAACCACATACCCGGAATCTTGGCCCTGGAGCAGGCAAGATGTACCGCACCGTCTTGAGAAGCTCCTCGTAGCCGAGCCGCGTTGGCCCGATCTACCTGAGCCGCCTCGCACCCTCGCACCGATCCGCCCGAGCTGCTTTCGCCTCCGAGCCGATCACACGCGGTAGAAAGTTTCACTTGAGAAGAAACCCGCGTCTTAGACGTCCGGATCAGATCCAAACCCCCTTCGTAGTCATGCTAGGACTACTCTGGAGAATAGGAAAATAGAGAGAGAGATTTAGTCACCGATCGAGCTTGCTCTAAAAATCTGGAGCTACTCGATCGTTGACTGGTGTGTATTCCAACGAGGAGAGTGCACCCCTATTTATATATGGAGTGAGCACTCAACTTCTCGTTGCTGGCAATGTGGGACAATTCCCATGAAGAGAAAAATTCAATTAAGCCATTTGGCTTAATTTCAACTTTAAAGTTAGCCTTTCACAAAGTCAAACTTTAACGAATTAATTCTCCTCGCATACTAAACTTCAGACACCAAACAAGCTATCAATCAGAAGATCTTGGAATGGTGAACGCGTAGGAACTGACGGCGACGAATTTCGACTTCGTTTGACCCCTCAAATAATTGCTCAAAGTTTAGCAATTTCTCAAAATTCGTAGCCGTCATTAGGGGTTTCAAAAAAAACCCTAATTTGACTTAAGTTGCGGGCGCGCCCGCTAGGCTTAGCGGGCGCGCACGCCCAAGGGAGCAAGGGCGGGCCGCCCGCCCGCTGCTACAGCGGGCGGGCGCCCGCTGCACGCAGCGGGCCGCGCCTGCTGTGTAGCAGGCGTGCGCCCGTTGCAGCCAGTGGGCGGCGCCCGTTTTGCCTTTGCACATGGGCCTTTTGGCCCAGTGGGTCTAACCCACTTCTCCTTGAACTCTTTCTGCGTTTCTGGACTCGTTTGAGCTCCGATTTGGACACGGTTTGAACCTGTGTTTAGACCGGGACGATCCCGTCATCCAGGTAACCCTTTCCAACAAGTTTGTTCCTACTAAATTCGTCGTAACTAATTTACAACACGTTTAGTCAAAGTTAGCATCTAATGCAACGTTGTGTCCCTATTGCTAATGCGACTAATATTCACAACCGTTTTGTGAATGTTTAATATCATCAAATGGTATTTCTCTCTTTTCTATATTCCTATTACTAAGACACGAATACTACTCGGTGTGAGACCCTACAGCCTGACCTTACTACAGGTTGGAGCTCGAAACCCCTAGACGACGGTCACTACGAGCAGTAGCTGTCGTCCCTGTTTCATAGTCATCATAACGTGATCGACCCTTGACAAAAGTATCAAAGGGTTTGCATTGGCTGTGTCAGTGATGAATTCCGTTAGCTAAAATCCCTTCGTCAAGACTGTGTTTATTGTTGGCCTAGGGTATGGTTTTCTGTCAACCCTATTAGACAACATTGGTCAGTATACGGCGGTCTTTATTGTATACACGTTGTACTACTTACAACGTACCCCGGCCGAGGATTAACATAAAGACCGTACTGAGCCTGTAACACTAACTTCCCTTTAATGGAAGTGACGAATCCCATCTTAGTCACTTACTCACCTTGGGAGCTTCAGGTGCAGCCCAACCTAAGATCTTTCATCAGGACTGGTCCTCGAAGCTAGATCATGGGTCTAAGCTATACCGTCCGCTCACAGGTTTGTACAGATGACTTCAGGTCTTAAGGATCAACTAACCTATCATCACCCTAGAGTTATTAAAGACAGATCATTAAAGTTAACCATTTAATAACTCTAACTTGGTCGTTCAGTGAAATCATTCTCCAATGAGCACCTGTGTCTCGTCTCCGACTTCACCAAGTCGAATGACTATGAGATCATCATTACCCGAAGGTAAGACGAAGACACAGTGATCTATCCGATGTGTCGATATCCAGTTCTCGACACATCTATGATCACGAACCGTTTAAGACTTACATTTCTATTCGGTCGCTTACTTACTCATAATCGAGATCTCATCTAGATATGTAAGGACCTAACTATAAGTCTATGGATATTATCTAAGTATACTAATACAAATGATTTTATACTTAGAATAATACGTACCATATACGGTATGAACAAGACGTATAATCAAGATAAATTGCCTTATGGGCATATATCTTCCTACATCTCCCACTTGCACTTATGCTATTTATCTCGGTATCTCATACCGTTATAGCATATCAGTCACTTTGACATTTGATATGGCAAACCTAAGAATGGTTCTACTAATAAGTATCTACAACGAATTTTAATGGATTGAAATCACATCTCTTGATTACACAGGGTTGATCCTTTGGAAAAATGATCTGGATCAATTTTCCTAACTTCGTATAACTAACAGTTGGCTTATACGATTTAGATGTGGGGTCTAACATTTCCGTAAGTCAGTTCTAGCTCACTCCACTTTATTGTGTCAATATGTCAAGCACATATTTGACACCCTAAGTCTCTCTATATATACGATTAAATCAAAACAATTTTGACTTAATGATTTATATAGAAGATTCATTAAAGTGAAATATCCCTTTTACTTAGTCACAAAAACGGAACTAAGTATATGAGCTCGCTCCCACTGACTTTAAGAATTACCTGGTTAAATTTCTTCAACATAATATCTAAATCATATTTAGATTTATGTGCAAAAATAACCATTTGGTAAGTGCCTCAGATGGAATGCACAAGTGTCAGGTTCGGTTTGACGAATGAGTTAAGTCAAGATCGTTTTAAGGAATCTTGACATTGACTCGTTCAATCAAAACGTCCTACACTGTACTTTATTCTTTTAACCACATTTGGTATTAACTCTTTTAATAACTAAATGCAGATAATCAAGAATTAATCTTGATATGCGTATTATTGTGACCGCACACAATTTATACGCCCACTGGAACCTACACTTAACTACTGATTGACTTCTAACATTTAGTCAGCTTCAAAATCAATATTATCGAAGCTATACACCATTATTCGAAAATATACGCAACCATCACAGAAAAGCCACATCCACAGAATTTAAGCCGATTCAATCTCAATTGCAACAAACGAGACATCCATTCCAAAACAACGGGTTCATGAAAAGAACCTTAACTTGTTTATCAAAAATAAACCTTGAGTGCAAAGCACTGATTCATTGTTTTCGAACCTTAAAGATGATACATTTTATTCAAATAAGAAAAATATCATCTCCATCGCGATCATCGTCTCCAGAAGTCTTTGAGCGGTCCCAACAGCAACTGTTGCTTTGATTGCCGACCGATCTCCGTACTTCTCCAATCTCCGGTTCTTATCAGCCACCTGTATACAGTACACAGATGTCTATAAGTATCTCATACTATATGAATGGAAATAATTGCATTTAATTGAATTTTAATTTGTACCTGAGGTAGAGGCATCAGTATGCCCCTTCTTCTTCTCTGCAAGATAGATCTTGCAGTTCCTCTTCCAGTGGCCAATCTTGTGGCAATGGAAGCACTCAGATTTCGACGGGGCCCCTTTGTTCTTCTTCTTCCCATTCTTAGCCTTCGCAGGTTGTGGGACCTGCCTCTTCTTCCCTTTGCCTTTCGGCTGGTCGGAAGTAGCAGAGCCAACAACCAGTGCAGTCGGCTTCTTCTCAATTTCCTCAAACTGCCGGAGCATATTGAGGAGACCAGGAAGATCCGTCTCAAGGCTGTTCATTATAAAGCCAGTTATAAAGGGCTTGAACTCGGGAGTTAAAGACTTTAGGATAATGTCCGTGGACATCTCATTGTCCAGGACAAATCCTAACTGGGCGGCGTCCTCTACGTACCCGATCATCTTGATAACATGATCTTGTACGGGCCCTGTCGTCATCTTTGTGCCCCAGAGGTTGCTAGTAGCTTCGAACTTGGCAGCTCTGGATCACTTGCCATACAACTCTTGTGCATTAAGGAGTATGCTCTGAACATCCATATGTTCATGCTTCCTTTGCAGTTCGTTGGTCATCGAAGCTAGAGCAAGGCACCTTGCCTTCTCTGCATCCCTCTGGTACAACTTAAAGGCTTCTTTCTCTTCGTGGGTCGAATCCTCATCGGGCTTCTCCGGAGTGTCCTCGAACAATATGTATCCAATCCCAGCTAGGGAAAGGACCAACTTAATGTTCCTAAGCCAGTCTTTGTAGTTGGTTCCATCCAGCGCGTTCTTTTCTACCATGTATTTTAGACCTGAGTCCATTCTGCATTTTATAGATACTTTAGTTAGTATATGTTCGTTGTATAGTTTTAATGGTTTAATAAAACTATATCCTCCCACTAAATTTATTTAAAGCCATAATAATAAACAATTTATTATAAAATAACATTTGTGAGAGAGGGATCCGATTACCCTGAGTCTGACAACCTTGAGTGTATCTCAACAAGTTGTCCGACTCTGCTGTCGGTAGACGAACTCGTCGTCAATCATATTTACTATGATTCCCTATCGATTTTACCCCTAGTCATTTGTGATCATGAGTGTGATCAACTGGATCACAATGGCTAGCCTAGTCGAACCCTTGTTTTCGTGTCTAGCCTGACTTGCCCCTTTGCTCGGTGTATGCACGACGAGCCGGTTTGGGTCAGGTCTTAGACTACATTCTTGGTTAGACTTACGCCGAAGCTCGAGGGATGAGACAATGGTTTCAGTCAGGTTAAGATGTCAATCAAGAAATCGGTTTCTATAAGATTGACATGTCACGGCTTGAGTGTAGCTCAACAACCGGAACATGTTTCTTACAGTTGCCAACTCCTAAAACAAGGAGGGCTACGATTTATCTTGAACAAGATTATTATCGTATTGACTTAGGTATAGTCGATGGACTTACATAGTCATGAATCGACTCCTTGCGGTCCAGCGGACGCGGCCAGGGAATTGACTAAGCCAGGACCACTTGTTACCCAGTCTAGCTAGGTTGGTCCAAAAACTTTAGCCAAGCACATTGACCGACATCATGATCCATTGAAGGAGTTGTCATCAATCTTATGTTTTCCAAACAACTAAATGACTTTTAATTTAGAGAACTAGTTAATCCTTATCAACTAGTGGATCCTAAAATTCAAAAAATTTCAGATTGGTTGAACAACTTTTATTAAGTCCTTATAAACTATAAGGTTCTACGTTCAACTTGCTACCCCATCTAATTAGGATTTTAATAAAACAATTCAACATAGTATTTTTATGAAAATCATTTAATTGAACGTTTTAAAGAAATGATTTACAAAACAAGAAGGGACTACCCTAATCTGGTATTAGGTTTGATGTTGTTTTGATTTATCAAACATAGCATGTCACTATCTTGTTTTAATGGCTAACCTAACAAGGTTTGTGAATACATTATTCAACATGAAATGAAACAGCTAATTTATCCGCATAAAAAAAGTTTCATTTTAGTGACATATGAAGTGTATTTGCAAGTTTAACATTATCTACATAATTAAAACATGCAAATCTAAATTTTAACACTTAAAATTAAAGATTAAAAATTTAAAAACTCCATAATAATTTTATCGCATAAAACTAGGTCGACCAAAATTATCTAATAATTTTAAACTTTGGCTTTTAAAGTTCTTAATCTCATTTCTAAAATTAAATATCTCATAAAAATTTTAGAAAACTTATATGTAAAATAAAAGAAAAAGTTTAGATTTCATCTCATGAAAATAAAATATTTCTTAAAGTTTACATATCCATTAAAACAATTTTAAACACTTTTAAAATCTTTTAGAAATCTTTTTAGAAGCTTTCAAATAAGGTTCAAAGATCTCTAACTTTTATGTAACTAAAGAAAACTTTTAGATTTCAAAAACAAAAAATTTTCTATAAAGTATACATAAACTTTAAATACTCTTTTAAAAATTTTTAATGTCTCATTAAAATTTTATAAATGTTATGAATGAGGGAGGCCTTTGGCCTCCCCTCCTTCATTACCCATTCATTAGGTCCCCCATTACTTAGAGTAATGGGGACCCTTGGTCTACTAGAGGCTTTTGGCCTCCCCACTATGAGATAAATAAATAGAGCACCATGGCTCTTAGCTATGGTTACTCATTCTTAGCAATGAAATGATCTCTCTCTCTCTCTCTCTCTCTCTTGAGTTTATTTTCATCCAACACGTTATCAGCACGTGTTCTCCATTCTTGAGCAAAAATCTTCATCTAAATTCATCCCTACGCGCAAGGAATCTAACGTTGCTGCGGCGGTTCGTTGGAGCGTTGCGGCATCCTCAAAGCGTTCAGGAGCTTGGATTTTTATTTCTACGGATCATCGTCGCGTTCTTCCCTAGATCATTGATCTAGAGGTAAAACCCTATAATCCTGTAGATAAAATTAGACTAAATAATTTTTACATTGTTTTAATATACAAGTAAAAAAAAATTTTAGTCTAATAAAAGAAAAAAAATTTCCAAATTACAAAGTTTTTTTTCCTATGAAAATTTTTTCCTTTTGCCATTAAAATTCTTCGGTGGGAAGAAGAACCGGAATGAAATCCTCCCCTCCCCCCTGACGGAGGAGGGGGCCTTCCCACAACGCTGACCATGCCCCCCCCTGCAGTGGCGGGGGGGGCCTTCCGCGCCGCCGCCCCCCGCTGCAGGGGGGCGGCCTGAGGCCGATCCCCCCCAGAAGCGGGGGGGCCTTCCTCGCCGCCGCCCCCCGCTGCAGGGGGGCGGCCTGAGGCCGATCCCCCCCAGAAGCGGGGGGGCCTTCCTCGCTGCCGCCCCCCGCTGCAGGGGGGCGGCCTGAGGCCGATCCCCCCCTGCAGCGGGGGTTCTTCCGCGACGCCGCCCCCCGAGGTCCGAGGCCGAGGCCGAGCCCGAGACCCGAGGCCGAGCCCGAGCCCGAGACCCGAGGCCGAGCCCGGGTCCGAGGCCGAGGCCGAGCCCGAGACCCGAGACCGAGACCGAGACCCGAGGCCGAGGTCGAGCCCGAGCCCCGAGGCCGAGCCCGAGCCCCGAGGCCGAGGCCGAGCCCGAGCCCCGAGGCGGAGCCCGAGGCCCGAAGCCGAGGCTAATAGCTTATTTTTGGCCCGAAGCCATAATAATTGCGGTAAACACCTTCGCAGAACTGCGGAACGGGCCACATGCGCTTATACTAAAAATAATTTTTGGCCCGAAGCCACAAAATTCTACACAAATTCAGCTTCTTCATAATTTTAAAGAAGAATTATATTTGCAAATTGAAATTTATGAGAAAAACTTTGTAAAATCAATAATTACATTTATATGTTCCTCTATTTTAACATCTCTCTTGCAAATTATTATGTATGGTTTACTAGAATTTAAAAAAAAATAAAAAAATATATATAATCATCTCAGAGATCCTGAGACCGCTCTGCCGTTAGTTAACTAAACTAACGGTGTATGACGTTTCCACGTGATCTATGAGATAATTATATTTTCTAGTTTACTTTTTCCATATTTTTTGTGTTTGAGATATATGCGTGGTTGTTTAATTTATGCCTGTAGCATATAAACTGCGTGGATGTTTAAAATAAGTAAAAATGTGTCTTTCGGGATCGGCCATTGCATACCTATTTACATTTCCAGCACTTTTTCTTTTTTTGAGAGAATATGTAAGTGAGGAAATTGTATAAATAGCCAAGGCTCGGTGCAACAGCATAAGAAGACGGATGCAGAAATAGGGACCCACCCGGGGTTTCCAAAGTTGTATTTTTCATTCTCTTTTTCTTTGGACTGTAATCGGACTTTGGACTGTTTATTATTTTGGGTATCTGGCCGATCCCCGCATTTTTACTTATTAATTTCTTTATGCATGGATTGTTGAATTTATTTTAATTCATGCTTATCTTTAAATTGCATAGATAAAATGGCTAAATTGGCAAGCGTCGATTTCGAGGTCCTCAATGCAGCTGGCAAGAATTACTTGAGCTGGCGAGTGGACCTGAAGTTCCACTTGCGCTCCATGGCGCTCCTTCACTCCATCCTGGCCACCGCAGTGGCCCAATCATCGGCTCCCGCAGCATCCGATGCATCTGCTAGCAAAGCCCCAGAAGCGGCCCCTTCAGCTGGCAGTACCTCTACCACTGTCTCTGACATGGATAAGGCGAAAGCCATTATCTATATCAGACGACACATAGATCGGACCCTGAAGGCCGAATACTTGACGGTAGAGGACCCTCTGGAGTTATGGACAGCGTTAGAGGCACGCTACAGACATCAAATTGATGTCATACTCCCGCGTGCCAGTTATGAGTGGGAGAACCTCCGACTTCAGGACTACAAGTCCGTTGCTGAGTACAACTCAGCACTTCACAACATCACCTCACGCCTGAAGTTGTGTGGTGAAGAAGTCTCGGAGCACCGCATGTTGGAAAAGACATTTACCTCGTTTCACGAGAAAGATGCTATCCTCATGCAGCAGTATCGTGAACGCAATTTCACGAAGTTCTCTGACCTGCTCTATTGCCTCCTGAGGGCAGAGCAGAATAGAGACCTTTTACTGGCCACTCATAACCAGCGCCCGGCAGGCTCAGCTCCTATTCCCGAAGCCCACAATGTTCACCCCCCGAAGTGGAAGAACAAGAAGAGGGGCAGAAAGAACAAAGGAAATGCCCCTATGAAACCAGCCAATGCTCCTCCCCAAAGCAAGAATAACAAAGGGAAGAAAAACTTCACTTGGATGCGTAAGAACACTGATACAGTGTCAAATCCAAAGAAGACATGGGAGGACAAATGTCATCGTTGTGGCATCACTGGACATTGGTCCAGAAACTGTCGCACACCTCGCCACTTCCAGGAACTGTATCAGGCGAGCCAGAAGCCTCCGCCTGAAACAAACATGGCAAATGTGGAAAATCCGACGAAGTTCACTTCCAAGGATTTCGAAAATGACGACCTGCTCGATTGAGCCGCATCTTTATCTATGCTTTTCAAAGAATAAATTGTAGCTTCATCTCTAGTATGCTTAATAAATACGATCTTTTATTTTGAATGTATGCATTTTACATTTCCATCAATAAATTATCGTTTTTTGCTTATATAGATGATGTATGAGTGCCTAGTGGACAGTGCCTCGACGCACACTATCCTTCGCGATGAATGCTATTTCAATAGCATAAGTAAATATGACGGTCCTGTCATTACAATTTCAGGAATGTCCAAAATAATCGAAGGATCTGGTGATGCAATATTATTGCTCCCAAATAACACAAGACTAAAAATCAATAATGCACTATTTTCTCCAAGATCAAATAAAAATCTCATAAGTTTCAAGGACATCCGTTTAAACGGATATTACTTAGAAACTAGAGATGAAAATAAGGTTGAATACATGTATGTCACTCTTCGTAAAGATGGCCAGAAGACCATCTGCGAAATATTTAAGGGACTCCCGTCGGGTCTCTACCAAACATACATTCAACCAGTTGAAGCCAATATGACTGAGCACCAGACGTGCCAGCCAATGCCACCATTTCAACTATGGCATAACAGACTTGGTCACCCTGGATCCATTCTGATGCGACGCATCTTATCTGAATCCCGCGGACATGATTTGAAGAACCAGAAGATTCTTCAGAAAGGTGAATTTCCTTGTCCCCCTTGTTTCAAGGGGAAACTAATAACGAGACCATCGCCCCTAAAAGTGGGTTTAGAGTCTCCTGGCTTCCTTGAGAGGATACATGGTGACATTTGTGGGCCTATTCACCCCGTAAGTGGCCCATTTCGGTACTTCATGGTACTAATAGATGCATCCACAAAATGGTCTTATGTGTGCCTCTTGTCCACCCGTAACCTAGCTTTTCCAAAGCTGTTGGCACAGATAATTAGGTTACGTGCTCATTTCCCCGATAACCATATCAAGAAACTACGTCTTGATAATGCGGGCGAATTCACATCTCAAGTCTTCGAAGACTATTGCCAGGCAACGGGTATAGAAGTTGAACATCCAGTAGCTCATGTTCACACCCAGAATGGATTAGCAGAGTCTCTTATAAAGAGACTCCAATGGATTGCACGTCCATTGCTTATGCAATCCCTATTGTCGGTGGATGCTTTGGGGCATGCTATTCTGCATGCCGCATCTCTTATCAGGATACGCCCCTCTGGAGGCAATACATTATCCCCGATGCAACTAGCATACGGCTCAACTCCAGATATATCTCATTTGAGAATATTTGGTTGTGCGGTCTATGTTCCAATAGCACCACCTCAGAGGACCAAAATGGGTCCTCAACGTCGTCTAGGAATCTATATTGGATTTGATTCACCCTCGATTATTAGATACCTAGAACCCCTTACGGGGGACGCATTTAAGGCACGTCTTGCTGATTGTGAATTCGATGAGAAAACTTTTCCAAAGTTGGGCAAACATTCCAAGAAGCCTGAAGCTTCGGAGACCATTAATTGGGAAAATAAGTCTTTGTCCTTTTATGATCCGCGTACAAATCTGTGTGAAGATGAGATCCTGAAGATCCTTCACATCCAGAATACAGTACACCAATTGCCGGATAACTTCACGGACAGCCAGAAGATTGTCCGTTCACACGTCCCTGCTGCTAACACTCCAGCTAGGATTGACATCCCTATAAATGGATGTAATCCACCCGCAGCAGAAATGGCTGTACCTCAATTGAAAAGAGGACGGCCGCCAGGTTCAAAAGATAAAGTTCCTCGAAAGAGGAAGATTCCTGGTGAAAATAAGATTATCCCTCCACAGGATACTGAGCTCAGGACAGCTACCTCTCCCCTCCTAATTTCCCCCGCAGAGGAAACATTAGGAGAAACATCATTAAAATTTGTACGTACTGGGGAGGTACTGGACCGACATAGCACAGTCGTCGACGACGATTTTACGTTCACTATTGCCGAACACGTCGCTGAATACGACGATGACGTCGAACCACTTTCTCTAGCGGATTGTAAACGCAGAGATGATTGGCCAAAGTGGGACGAGACGATAAGAGTAGAGCTGGACTCACTCTCGAAACGCAAAGTCTTTGGACCTGTAGTCCAAACACCAGTAGGTGTTAGACCTGTGGGATATAAGTGGGTTTTCATTAGAAAAAGAAATGAACAAAAGCTGATCGTCCGCTACAAGGCGCGTCTTGTAGCAAAGGGTTTTTCCCAAAGACCGGGTATCGATTATGAAGATACATACTCCCCAGTAATGGACACTAATACATTCAGATTCTTAATAAGCCTATCATCTCTGGTGACCGGCGCCCCGTTTACGGTTTGGGCGCGGTGTCGTTTTACTGCAAGTGCACGGTTAGTGTAGGGTGAGGGTTTATCGAACACAGGGAGGTGGATGGCTTGAGTGGCTACTAGCCTCGCCTAGGTCGCGTGCTAGCTACGCGGATGATATGGGTGGAATGTAGAAATAAAAGAAAGAAATGAAAAAGACACGAAATGAATCCCCACTAACACGGGCTAGAGCACTCATGACACTTGGCATTTGACTTGATCCAGGGTGAAACATTGCCCCAAAAGGTGGTACCTAGCGTCCATGGCCCGATATTCCGGTCGGTGCCAAGCACGCTAGGCCTACCCGGTTTCGAACGGTGGGCACTCCCGTGTCCATAAACACCTTCCGCAACCGGGAGCATTAAGGCCACAATGATATCTCCCAACACTTCGTCCAAGCCGCTCCCGCGCGCGAGGACTCGATGTCTACGCTGGGGTCATGAGCTATGGCTAGGGAGTCAACCGCCAAGTTTATTCCCCCTCGGCCCGACGGTCAAAGGCGGTCTTTTTCCCGCCGATGACAATGAAACACCCCCGCGTAACCCTAATGGCCAAATAGGTCAAATGTGATTTCTAGCAATACATCGAAGCGGATCTTGACAGGACAAGCACCGGACCCCAACCCCCAACACATCTAGTGTGTTGCCGTACGAATTGGACCCAGATTGCTAGAAATCCCCATTGACACATTTCATCGAACACGTGCCATGCAACCAAGTCTAATGTAAATTTCCAAGCATCAATCCTACCCTAACCCGTATTAGGGTTCATCGAAACTACTCAATGGTGAATAACATAAAAACCAACAACACAAAAGACACACAAACTTTCACCATCAAGCAAAATAAACACAATACAAATAATGAAGAAAAAGAGAGGAGAATACTTATCTTGAGTGAATCGTTGATCCCATACAAGACTTATTGAACAAAATACCTAATCTAAAACTAACCTAGAACTCCCAAGAAAAGGGGGGGCAAAAGCCCTAAAAAACTGAGAAGAGCTCCCCCTTCAGTCGGCCAACTTCGAGTATTTATAGCCCCACTTCGAAACCCTAATGGTTCGGGTCCAAACCCGCAGGAAAAGCGCCACCCGATCGGTTGACAAGTCAACCGATCGGGTGATCTGTTACAAATAGTAAACAGAAAACGGCGGAGCTTCAACCGGTCAGATGAACCGGTCGGTTGAGTTCTTGGGGTGACCGGTTGGATCTTGGAGCCGTCGGGTGAAGCGATCGGTTGGACGCCCGTGTCTTCAGCTCTTCAACATCAGCTACAGATGAACCGATCGGGTGAGAGTCACCCGATCGGTTGGCGTTTTGCTTCGAGAAAACAGAGAACAGCCCCCGCTGAACCGGTCTGCGAACCGGTCGGGTGACTTCTTTGTGAGCTGCGGCAGAGACAGGGTGGTGCACGCGTGCATCACCCGATCGGTTGGAGCTGACCAACCGACCGGGTGAGGGGCTGGAAGATGAATTCTTTGGCGTCTGACCTCCTGGATCACGCGTGACTCCTCCCGTTGCTCTGGGGACACATGATATCATCGTTTCGCGTCCCAAATGCCAGCAAACTCCTGCAAAACACAGAAAATATGGAAAAGTGAAAGAAAACAAGAAGATACAAGAAAACACGAGAGAACGAATAAAAGACGGCGGTAAAATACGGAAAAACACGGAAGAAAACGTGCGCGAATATATGAAATATAAACGCACGTCAAAATCCCCCAAGCTGAACCCTTCCTCGTCCTCGAGGAAGACGAGCGAGAGTAGGAGCTCGGAGGGAGAAAATAGAGAGAAAGAGAGAAAAAGAAAACTCTATATCCTAGATCACCCGTTAGGGCCAACAAAATCAAAAATGACACACCAAGCAAGCGAACGCCAAATCACATCAATAAACCAAGGAATACGAGTCCAGACGAGTGCCGTGGGCCCACGCGGTGAAGCGCGAGTGAGTGCGGTCGTGTGCTAGCAGACGGTGTCACTATCTACGATGTGCAATAAAGCTCCATATACACGTACCCAAAGAAAGACCCAAATATCGATTCGATTCGAATAAAGCGGTGAATATATAGCTCAAGCATGCATGAGAATAGAGAGAGAATCGAAACATATCATGCGTTGAGGACTCCACAACTAGGGTTAAGGAAATCACCACACTAAAGCCTAGATAATTGCTAAAAAGTTCCTAAGCCAAGTGTTTTCGAAAACGATGGGGGTTGAGATGATGTGGAGTAGAACACTCGGTGCAAATTCTCGCCTTCCCTTTATTCTCGGCCAGTAGGAAAAAATATTCACACGGGAATTTTTTTGAGTTTTGAGTATTTGTATTTTTTTTGGATTTTGGGCTATACAAAATTTTTCTTTTCTTTTCTTTTTGGGTTTTTCTTTTCTTTTCTCTTTTTTTTGGAGTTTTTTTGGGATATTGGCTATACACATGTGTACTCTCCCAAGTGGGAGAACGGTACACGACGAGGGGATTTGCACCAAGTAAAATAAAAATGAAATCGGATTCTAAACACTTGGGCAAAGGAGATATTTCTCGCTAATCAGAGCATAGGCTAAATGAGTTATCCTAGTCCTTGTTTGTGGAATCCCGACACATGCGAATTGAAATATACGATATAAATATAGCATGCATATAGAAGCAGATAGTAGAAGCAAATACCGCATATTCAAATCGAAGCATGATAATCTAGGGGTCAACCAAGGATAGGTATATAAAACATAATCACAAGGTAGAAGCACACCAAACAGCTAGGCACGACGCACGACTCACAAAAAGCTAAGTGGACCCACGATGCATGAAATGCAAGAGGACTCGGCTTCCTGAGGTTAGTGAATGTGATTATCAAGCCGTGCAAGGTGTGCGTGTGATTTTCGTGGCAATTCATCATAGGGTTCATCTCTAGGAGAAAGAGATAAAAAGAAGAAAAGAAAAAGAAAAAAGAAAAACACGGAGAAAAACGACTCAAATAACGAAGAAAAAGAGACAAATGACGCACGAAGTGCGACTCCCCCAAGCTGAAACTTGCATTGTCCTCAATGCAATAGTAGTGAATACGGGAGGGCAATGAAAATGGGGGGGTGCACGGACACAAAAAAATGAAAAACACGAAAAACACACGAACGAAACTGGAAAATAAAGAGAAAGAAACATACAAAATAAAAGATATAAAACGCAACGAAGGACTCAAAGACACAAACACACGACAACGACACACGAAAACATGCACACAAAAGTCGATTTCCCCCAAGCTGAACATGACAATGCTAGCAAAAAGATATGATCAATGGGGATGTAGAGATATGCTAGGGGAAAATCGAAAAAGAAAGAAATCAGAATGCAGGAGAGACAGTGCTCGTTCTCCTCGGAAGAGGATGGGGTGAAATGATAGAAGGGCACGACATGATGGGTTATTATGATGCAAAAGCAAATCCTAGATACGCTCCCCTCGCTAATGATAGGAGACGAGATTATTCAAATCTAAACTAGAAAGCGGTAAATTTTTACACTACTGGATTAGGATACACCTGAGCATAGGCGGATCCAAGATCTGAAGTGGGGCAGGTAGCTGCTCTAACTGCTCCTTCTGTGGCTCCGCCAGAAGCGCTGTGCCACGTGTGCCAATGGACCCAAGCAATGCACCTCCAAGCATCCCTCGTAGGTGTCCACCTATGACCTGCAAAGGACGAGGTGCATTAGTCCATGGCAAGAAATTATTTCCCAAAATAAAAGTATCCCAGAGATAGTCGCTGGTAAATGATGGTAAAATATATGAAATGTGGCGAACACTCCCTGGAAATGGTATGCTATCCTCTGTGCTAGCGACGACCAAATCCCCGCTCTCCATGTGAAGTTGCTCTCCAGGTGGTGACACACCGCAGCATACCTCAAGGGAAATCGATCCTGTGTCCTGTGAGAGATATGGTGTGTCAAATATATATGAGTCTAAAGAAATAGGATGTGAAAAGCGAGACTCAAAAGTGGAGTGAGAGTGAGTATGAAAATCTCCCTGAATAGGGGCAATATGCTCAAGTAGATGCTCAGCCGCAGAAGAAGTGGAGCGTGACGGTAGAGGTAGATGTGGCTCGGGCTCCATGAAGTGGACGATCGTATCCAAGCCCTCATGCACATCCTCCTCGACGATATGCTCATGCTTCTCCATCTGCTCGATGTCCTGAATGACATCCTCATGGTTGACCACCGACCAAGGAGGAAGCTGTGACAGAGATGGCTGTGGAGGTGGATGTGGAGCGGACCCCTCGTATGTGGTCGTGGTGTCGTCGTCCTCACGCACATCCTCCTCGCCGGTATGCATAAGCTCTGTGGTCTCCTCGGTGCTCTCATATGACTCATATGGGGTATCCAAATAGAGATGACAAGTCTCTCCCACAGATCCTAGAGAAATCTCCCCATCCTCACTATCATCATCAAAAAATGCTTCGTCATCCAAGTGGTAGTGTGGGAAAATTGGGGCATCTGTATGAGATGTGTCTATGGTGGCCGATGAGATGGTGGTCTCAACCATGAAAGTGGGTATATCCTCTCCTTCATCCTCTCTCCTCGGTGTAGGCTCGGTGATTGGTACCATCAAGTTTTGTAACATTTGGCCTTGGTTAAACATGGCACTTTCAAGGAGAGACACGAGGCTTGATTCTTCTTGTGTTGGTGGAGGGATATAAGGTTGAGGAAATGGATGGGAGGTGTTCGGGCAATGGTTGTGGGAAAATGTATGGCCTTGGTGTAGGGGGAGGCTCTCAAGCGTATATGGGCAATCATAATACACGTGCCCCGCCATCCCACAAGTCTCACAAACCAAAAATGAATAGGGATTGTAGCCTCTCATCTGAGCATCGAAATCTGATCTCCACATGGCAATAGCAAAGATACCTGGACAACAAAAATAAGAAAACTAGAGAGGAGCGTCAATAGTACAAGAGAATAACAAAAAGATAATATAATGGTGGGGGAAAAATTTCTTGGTTATTGAATATATTTTTTTTTAAAAAAAGAAAAAGAAATTTTTTTTTGTTTTTATGCGTAGTCTAACGAACCCAAGCTAAGCTAATATCAAACCGAACGCCTCCCCGGCAACGGCGCCAAAAACTTGACCGGCGCCCCGTTTACGGTTTGGGCGCGGTGTCGTTTTACCGCAAGTGCACGGTTAGTGTAGGGTGCAGGTTTATCGAACACAGGGAGGTGGATGGCTTGAGTGGCTACTAGCCTCGCCTAGGTCACGGGCTAGCTACGCGGATGATATGGGTGGAATGTAGAAATAAAAGAAAGAAATGAAAAAGACACGAAATGAATCCCCTCTAACACGGGCTAGAGCACTCATGACACTTGGCATTTGACTTGATCCAGGGTGAAACATTGCCCCAAAAGGTGGTACCTAGCGTCCATGGCCCGATATTCCGGTCGGTGCCAAGCACGCTAGGCCTACCCGGTTCCGGACGGTGGGCACTCCCGTGTCCATAAACACCTTCCGCAACCGGGAGCATTAAGGCCACAATGATATCTCCCAACACTTCGTCCAAGCCGCTCCCGCGTGCGAGGACTCGATGTCTACGCTGGGGTCATGAGCTATGGCTAGGGAGTCAACCGCCAAGTTTATTCCCCCTCGGCCCGACGGTCAAAGGCGGTCTTTTTCCCGCCGATGACAATGAAACACCCCCGCGTAACCCTAATGGCCAAATAGGTCAAATGTGATTTCTAGCAATACATCGAAGCGGATCTTGACAGGACAAGCACCGGACCCCAACCCCCAACACATCTAGTGTGTTGCCGTACGAATTGGACCCAGATTGCTAGAAATCCCCATTGACACATTTCATCGAACACGTGCCATGCAACCAAGTCTAATGTAAATTTCCAAGCATCAATCCTACCCTAACCCGTATTAGGGTTCATCGAAACTACTCAATGGTGAATAACATAAAAACCAACAACACAAAAGACACACAAACTTTCACCATCAAGCAAAATAAACACAATACAAATAATGAAGAAAAAGAGAGGAGAATACTTATCTTGAGTGAATCGTTGATCCCATACAAGACTTATTGAACAAAATACCTAATCTAAAACTAACCTAGAACTCCCAAGAAAAGGGGGGCAAAAGCCCTAAAAAACTGAGAAGAGCTCCCCCTTCAGTCGGCCAACTTCGAGTATTTATAGCCCCACTTCGAAACCCTAATGGTTCGGGTCCAAACCCGCAGGAAAAGCGCCACCCGATCGGTTGACAAGTCAACCGATCGGGTGATCTGTTACAAATAGTAAACAGAAAACGGCGGAGCTTCAACCGGTCAGATGAACCGGTCGGTTGAGTTCTTGGGGTGACCGGTTGGATCTTGGAGCCGTCGGGTGAAGCGATCGGTTGGACGCCCGTGTCTTCAGCTCTTCAACATCAGCTACAGATGAACCGATCGGGTGAGAGTCACCCGATCGGTTGGCGTTTTGCTTCGAGAAAACAGAGAACAGCCCCCGCTGAACCGGTCTGCGAACCGGTCGGGTGACTTCTTTGTGAGCTGCGGCAGAGACAGGGTGGTGCACGCGTGCATCACCCGATCGGTTGGAGCTGACCAACCGACCGGGTGAGGGGCTGGAAGATGAATTCTTTGGCGTCTGACCTCCTGGATCACGCGTGACTCCTCCCATTGCTCTGGGGACACATGATATCATCGTTTCGCGTCCCAAATGCCAGCAAACTCCTGCAAAACACAGAAAATATGGAAAAGTGAAAGAAAACAAGAAGATACAAGAAAACACGAGAGAACGAATAAAAGACGGCGGTAAAATACGGAAAAACACGGAAGAAAACGTGCGCGAATATATGAAATATAAACGCACGTCATCTGGCAAGCCTAGAAATGCAGCTCATGGACGTTGTGACTGCATATCTTTATGGCGATTTAGATAAAAAGATCTATATGAAACTACCAGATGGGTTTAACTTACCCACAGAGATGAAAGAGATACCTCGGGACGTATTCTCTGTTAGACTACATAGATCCTTGTATGGACTAAAACAGTCAGGCAAAATGTGGTATACCAGACTCAGTGATTTCCTTGCACAGCAAGGATTCACTAATAACGAAGTCTGCCCGTGCATCTTTATCAAAAGTACGGGAAAAGGATTCGTCATCATAGCAGTTTTCGTTGATGACTTAAATCTCATAGGCTCTCCAGCAGAGATTAATGAGATATCTGCAAGGCTAAAGCACACTTTTGAAATGAAAGACCTAGGCAGAACGAAGTATTGCCTTAGCTTGCAGATCGAACACCTACGAGGTGGAATCCTTCTACATCAATCCAATTATACCAGGAAGCTTTTAAATAAGTTCCAAATGGATAAATGTCATCCTTTATGTACCCCTATGGTCGTGAGATCATTAGACGTACAAAAGGACCCCTTCCGGCCTCTGGAAGAGGGGGAGGAGATACTGGGTCCAGAAGTATCCTACCTAAGTGCCATTGGTGCACTTCTCTATCTGGCTAACTGCACGCGTCCCGATATAGCGTTTGCAGTCAATCTCCTAGCCAGACACAGTGCAGCGCCTACAAAGCGCCACTGGAATGGAGTAAAGCATCTTCTGTGATATCTCCAGGGTTCTGTAGACCTTGGACTTTACTACCAGAGAGGTGCCTCCTCCCAGTTACTTGGTTATGCCGATGCAGGCTATCTTTCAGATCCGCATACGGCAAAATCACAGACTGGTTTTGTCTTTACCTACGGAGGAACTGCTATCTCCTGGAGATCGGTAAAACAAACCACTACTGCTACATCTTCCAACCATGCAGAGCTCATCGCGATCCATGAAGCGAGCAGAGAATGTTTTTGGCTACGCTCCGTCGTCCAACACATCCTCCAATCCACTGGCCTGAAGACCGGTGATCTGGAGCCTACTGCCATATTCAAAGACAACGCCGCGTGCATTGCTCAGCTTCAGAAGGGCTACATCAAAGGCGACAGGACAAAGCACATTTCTCCCAAGTTTTTCTGGACGCACGAGCAGAAGAACGACAAGCAGATTGAAGTTCGACAGATCCAGTCATGCAACAACTTAGCTGATCTTTTTACTAAGGCATTGCCTAAATGTACTTTTGTAAAGCTTGTAAAGAACATTGGTATGCGACAGTTGAAAGACCTGCAAGCCTGAAGCTTGTACGGATCAGGGGGAGTAACCTGTGGGTTGCACTCTTTTTCCTTAAGCTGTTGGGTTTTCCCACTGGGTTTTCCACAGCCAAGGTTTTAACGAGGCAAACACACTTACTCTGGATCCAGAAGTATCCACCCCTTGCCTCAGTAGCTGAGACCGAAGTGATGAATGTGTAAGGGGGAGTGTTATGAATGAGGGAGGCCTTTGGCCTCCCCTCCTTCATTACCCATTCATTAGGTCCCCCATTACTTAGAGTAATGGGGACCCTTGGTCTACTAGAGGCTTTTGGCCTCCCCACTATGAGATAAATAAATAGAGCACCATGGCTCTTAGCTATGGTTACTCATTCTTAGCAATGAAATGATCTCTCTCTCTCTCTCTCTTGAGTTTATTTTCATCCAACAATAAAGTATTTAAAACATAGGAGACTTCTTTTAGATTTATCGCATAAAAATAATTTGTCCCAAAATTAAAATAAATTTCCGTGTTGCAAAATTAATTTTTGAAACACAAAAATATTTTCAAAACTAATTTAACATAAAGCTAAAAAGTTTTACGCATGAAAGCTAAGCATTTTTAACGATTAAAAAGTCGCTATAGTAGATCTATAGCATAACCGTGGCTCTGATACCACTGTTGGGGTTTTGGCGGACCCCCAGAGCTCGGATCCGTATCCGTCCTAAGTCGGACGGACCACGGAGGCACAAAAGCGCAGCGGAAAACTAGAAATCAAAATTTCTACACTAGCTAAACTATTTACCTAGGCTCTGGGGAGCCAGAACCTAGCCCGATCTATGCCGACTTGGAGTGGGTCTGACCACCCCAAGAAGGATCTACACTAAAGAGACTAATTAAAACTATACTAGAAAACGCTTAACCACATACCCGGAATCTTGGCCCTGGAGCAGGCAAGATGTACCGCACCGTCTTGAGAAGCTCCTCGTAGCCGAGCCGCGTTGACCCGATCTGCCTGAGCCGCCTCGCACCCTCGCACCGATCCGCCCGAGCTGCTTTCGCCTCCGAGCCGATCACACGCGGTAGAAAGTTTCACTTGAGAAGAAACCCACGTCTTAGACGTCTGGATCAGATCCAAACCCCCTTCGTAGTCGTGCTAGGACTACTCCGGAGAATAGGAAAATAGAGAGAGAGATTTAGTCGCCGATCGAGCTTGCTCTAAAAATATGGAGCTACTCGATCGTTGACTGGTGTGTATTCCAACGAGGAGAGTGCACCCCTATTTATATAGGGAGTGAGCACTCAACTTCTCGTTGCGGGTAATGTGGGACAATTCCCATGAAGAGAAAAATTCAATTAAGCCATTTGGCTTAATTTCAACTTTAAAGTTAGCCTTTCACAAAGTCAAACTTTAACGAATTAATTCTCCTCGCATACTAAACTTCAGACACCAAACAAGCTATCAATCAGAAGAGCTTGGAATGGTGAACGCGTAGGAACTGACGGCGACGAATTTCGACTTCGTTTGACCCCTCAAACAATTGCTCAAAGTTTAGCAATTTCTCAAAATTCGTAGCCGTCATTAGGGGTTTCAAAAAAAACCCTAATTTGACTTAAGTTGCGGGCGCGCCCACCCAAGGGAGCAAGGGCGGGCCACCCGCCCGCTGCCGCAGCGGGCGCTGGCCCGCTGTGCAGCGGGCCACGCCCGCTGCACACAGCGGGCCGCACCCGCCCGCTGCACACAGCGGGCCGCGCCTGCTGTGTAGCGGGCGTGCGCCCGTTGCAGCCAGCGGGCGGCGCCCGTTTTGCTTTTGCACATGGGCCTTTTGGCCCAGTGGGTCTAACCCACTTCTCCTTGAACTCTTTCTACGTTTCTGGACTCGTTTGAGCTTCGATTTGGACGCGGTTTGAACCTGTGTTTAGACCAGGACGATCCCGTCATCCAGGTAACCCTTTCCAACAAGTTTGTTCCTACTAAATTCTTCGTAACTAATTTACAACACGTTTAGTCAAAGTTAGCATCTAATGCAACGTTGTGTCCCTATTGCTAATGCGACTAATATTCACAACCGTTTTGTGAATGTTTAATATCATCAAATGGTATTTCTCTCTTTTCTATATTCCTATTACTAAGACATGAACACTACTCGGTGTGAGACCCTACAGCCTGACCTTACTACATGTTGGAGCTCGAAACCCCTAGACGACGGTCACTAGGAGCAGTAGCTGTCGTCCCTGTTTCAGAGTCATCATAACGTGATCGACCCTTGACAAAAGTATCAAAGGTTTTCAATGGCTGTGTCAGTGATGAATTCCGTTAGCTAAAATCCCTTCGTCAAGACTGTGTTTATTATTGGCCTAGGGTATGGTTTTCTGTCAACCCTATTAGACAACATTGGTCAGTATACGACGGTCTTTATTGTATACACGTTGTACTACTTACAACGTACCCCGGCCGAGGATTAACATAAAGACCGTACTGAGCCTGTAACACTAACTTCCCTTTAATGGAAGTGACGAATCCCATCTTAGTCACTTACTCACCTTGGGAGCTTCAGGTGCAGCCCAACCTAAGATCTTTCATCAGGACTGGTCCTCGAAGCTAGATCATGGGTCTAAGCTATACCGTCCGCTCACAGGTTTGTACAGATGACTTCAGGTCTTAAGGATCAACTAACCTATCATCACCCTAGAGTTATTAAAGATAGATCATTAAAGTTAACCATTTAATAACTCTAACTTGGTCGTTCAGTGAAATCATTCTCCAATTAGCACCCGTGTCTCGTCTCCGACTTCACCAAGTCGAATGACTATGAGATCATCATTACCCGAAGGTAAGACGAAGACACAGTGATCTATCCGATGTGTCGATATCCAGTTCTCGACACATCTATGATCACGAACCGTTTAAGACTTATGTTTCTATTCGGTCGCTTACTTACTCATAATCGGGATCTCATCTAGATATGTAAGGACCTAACTATAAATCTATGGATATTATCTAAGTATACTAATACAAATGATTTTATACTTAGAATAATACGTACCATATACGGTATGAACAAGACGTATAATCAAGATAAATTGCCTTATGGGCATATATCTTCCTACAGTTCCAAGTCTTCCCGACCGTCAAGGAGTTCGGCTGACAGAGCTTGCTCGGGCTGCTTATGTTTGGTAGAGCCGACATAGCAACTCCGCAAGAGCCTCTGGCTCCCTTGCACTTGTCCAACCCCGTACGGAGTCTGGAACTTTATCATCTGGTGTAGCAGTGATGGGAGAGTTTCGACAACAGTCATGTAAGGCCGCCCTATGGTGCCATTGTATGTCGAGGGGATGTTGACGACGACGAGTTGCATCATTCTCGTGACTATCCTCGGCCTTTCTCCCTGGGTGACAGGCAGATCGATCGTTCCGATAATGGGCACCGAATGACCAGTGAAGCCGACAATTGGGCCTAAGCATGGTTTTAAATCTGCCTCGCCTAGCCCCATCTTCTGGATCGTCGACAAAAATAGTATGTCGCACGAGCTGCCGGTGTCGACCAAGAGCCTACTCACAATTTTCGGTCCGACGAGTGCTTCGATGATGACGGTGTCATCGTGTGGCAGGTCGACCCCCTCCAGGTCGTCGTCATAGAAGGAGATGAGGGTGGAGCTACCCTTCTTCGCTTCTCCCCTACACCAGCGCTCGCCACCATGACCTGCCTCGCATAATTCCTCCTTAGCTGCGCCAAGGTTCCGGCCGAGGCCGGCGCACAGCATATCACATCTATGCGCATGATCGGACCAGTGATAGGATGGGCGACAAGTTCGACATTTTGGGCCTGGGCCTGCAGGACATGTTCCACTGGAGTTTGTCCTTCTCACCTCTGGCCTTCTTAATCGATGAACCTCTAAAGGTGGCCACCCTGGATCAGCTGTTCTATGTCCTTCTTCAGTGCAAAGCAATTATCGGTGTTGTGGCCATAGTCGTGGTAGTACCATCAGTACTTCTACGCATTGCGTGCATTTGGCTTTCCCCTCATCTACGGGGGCGGGTCTCTGAGAAGCCCCCCGTCTTGGCCGCTGCCATCACTTCGGCCAACGGGGCATTGAGCCTTGTATAATGCACATCCTTCAGTGCTCTCTCAGGTCCGTTCCTCGTGGCAGGGTTCCTGGGAGCGTGGAACCCCCTCAAAGGTCCGGGTCGATCCTGCCCTCGGGGGCCTCCCTGGGCACGCCCTCGGGGGAGATCTTGATCTCTCCCTCGGGGACGGTCATCCTGCCTCGGCCTAGGTGGAGGCCGAGTCTCAGCTCTGGGACGCTTGGCTGGGGGTAACTGCTTCCTTCGCCCCTAACGACTCCTTACTACGCATGAACTTGTCCGCTCTGGAGAAGAAAGAGTCGAGATCCATTGGCGGGTTATGGATGAGGGATTTGTGTAGACTGCGATTGGTGAGCCCCTCCTTGATGGCTGCCATGGCGAGCTCATCTTCGCAGCTCGTCACGCTAAGACGCTCTTCATTAAAGCATCGCTGGAACCTTCGAAGGGTCTCCCCTTCCTCTTAGACTATCGTAAACAGATAGTCAGTGGCCTTCTTCCTTCTACGCCCCGCTCGGAATTGCATACAGAATTTGTGGGACAGATCACCAAAGGAGTCAATCGAGCTGTCCGGCAAGTCGTTATACCATTCCAAGGCAGATTTCTACAGATAGTCAGTGGCCTTCTTCCTTCCTTCTTCGTCAAGCCGTCTTTGTATCGAGGCCTCCTCCTTGTCGAACCGTCTCTGCCTAGCGGCCGCCTCGTCATCATCGTGACGCCTCTGCAGAGCGGCTAACTCCTCTTCATCGAACCGCCTTCTTCGAGCAGCCACTTTTTCATCGAATTCAGGGAGTAGGTTCTGCCTCACGTTGAGTGGTCTTGAGGGGCCTGATGTTTGAGGCCGCTCGCAGATTTTACCGCAGCCATGTCCTTCATCACTTTGTCAAAAATGTCAAAGCTTTGATAAACACCATGGGCCACGGCCTCGATGGTAGTGTCTGGCCACACAAGGGGTGCATCTCTTGGGGGACCTTCTAGGGGAGGAGGCCTCCTCGAGTATCGTCTGTTTACCGCTACGATAACTGCGGTGACTTTGTGTAGGATCTGTCATGGTTGTAACCCTTGTTCCCATATACGGTGCCAAATGTTGCGGGGTAAAATCCGCTAACACTGAATTTGTATTGAAATGGGAATCGCGGGTACAATGATTACAAGTTTTGGGGTGTAGACGAGGCTAATCTCAATTGGAAGACGCTTTGTAGATGGAAATCTCAAGGTCGCCTATCAATCGGAGTAGGTCGCTTGTCTATTGGAGTTGGTCGCCCTAGGTCGCTCCAACCGTCGGCAGCAGAGGCGAACTACCTGCAAGGAGAACAACTCATCAGAAAGGCTCGGTTGGCTGTCAACCGAGAGACCCTCCGATGCTTAAGTCAGCTAGTGACTATTTGGAGAATGTCGAACACACAGGGTGTAACGCCCGATATTTTGATAATGCATTTTATTCTTACCTTATCACTTGTCGTACGTATTTTTTGTATCTGTAATTATTACGTATTCGTATTACGTTTTGTCGTTAGGAGTAATTATACTCGTTCCAGTGGCAAACCTTATTACGTATTAGCCAAAAAATTATTTTTTAAAACTAATATGTGTTATAAACGGGCTTCTTGGTGGGCCTACCCGTTAGTGGGTATCCACCCATTATGTAACCCTACCACTATAAATATAGGGCTATGGTCTCCATAGCCGCCAAGTTTACAACACGTTATCAGCACGCTCAAAGCTAAGCCGAACCCCTGCCGACGGACGGACGCGACGAACGGACGCGACGCGAACGGGCTTCCTTCACCGAACGTCGCTAGATCCGGCGGGTAGGATCTAGAGGTAACTTTCTCTCTAGATCTAAATTTTGTATATGCGCATATGTGGTGATTTAATTCTTTTTGGCTCAATCGATTAAAAACACCGTTTTTATCGCTAAAAATCACCCTTTTTCAATTAAAAAACGTATTTTTGGAAGAAAAAATTGGGTTTTTTCCACTAAAAATCGGATTTTTACCCGTTGTTTTTCCCCAAAAATCACCCAAACCCGAAATAGGGTTCACCGCCCCCCCCCCCGTCGCCGGCAGCGGCGGGGGCCTTCCCGCCGTCGCTGCGGCGGCGGGAACCCCCCCCGCCACTACAGGCGGGGATTTCCCCGCCGCCTGCAGCGGCGGGCATCCCCCGCCGCCGCCGGCGGGGGCAACCCCCGCCGCGGCAGGCGGGGGCTCCCCGCCGCCTGCAGCGGCGGGGCACCCCCGCCGCCGCCGGCGGGGGCAACCCCCGCCGCGGCAGGCGGGGGCTCCCCGCCGCCTGCTGCGGCGGGGCAACCCCGCCGCCAACGGCGGGGGCAACCCCGCCGCCTACAGCGGCGGGGCACCCCCGCCGCCATCGGCGGGGGCAACCCCCGCCGCGGCAGGCGGGGGCCCCCCCCGCCGCCTGCTGCGGCGGGGCAACCCCGCCGCCATCGGCGGGGGCAACCCCCGCCGCCAGCGGCGGGGGCAACCCCCGCCGCGGCAGGCGGGGGCTCCCCGTCGCCTGCTGCGGCGGGGCAACCCCGCCGCCAACGGCGGGGGCAACCCCGCCGCCTGCAGCGGCAGGGCACCCCCGCCGCCAGCGGCGGGGGCAACCCCCGCCGCCGCAGGCGGGGGCAACCCCCGCCGCCTGCAGCGACGGGGGCAACCCCCGCCGCCTGCAGCGACGGGGGCAACCCCCGCCGCCGCAGGCGGGGGCTCCCCGCCGCCTGCAGCGGCGGGCAACCCCCGTCGCCTGCCGCGGCGGGCCCCCCCCCCTCCTCCCCGCCGCCTGCAGCGGCGGGCCCCCCCCCCTCCCCGCCGCCTGCTGCGGCAAACGGGCCCGCCCGCCAGTAGCGGGTACGGGCCCGGCGTGAGTACCCCAAAACCCTAACTAGGGTTTCTGACCCAGAAAATTTTTTCGAATTTTCAAAATTTTTTCAGATTTATTGCGATTTTTTTCTCGTTAAAATCTGGACCAAAATGCATGTGATTTTTACTCATCGCAAATTATATTTGGATTTATGATTTTCTTTAAAAAACGTTTAAAAATTAAGAAGATCCTGCGACCGCTCTGCCGTTAGTCAACTAACCTAACGGTGCATGACGTTGCCTAGTGGTCCAATAATTTTTAAACGGTAGATTTCATTTTCCATTATAAACTGCCTGTGATGAATAAATAAAATTGCCTGCGATGTATAAACTGCCTGTGATAATGCCTGCTGCATTATAACTGCCTGCGATGAATGGTTAATATTTGCTGTGGTTTTGGATCGGCTAGTTTATCACCATTTTTATTTTTCATGCATTATTTTCCTTTTGAGAGAAAAATGTAGTGAGGATAATTTTGTAAAATTACAAGCCCGGCGGACGCTTCAAGAAGATGAAGGACTATTCCAGAAGAATAGGGGCCCCACGGGGGTTCCCGAGTTGTACTTTCTTTCTTTTTGGGACTGTAATGGACTGTAATTATTTATGGTGATTAGCCGATCCACGCAGCAAATATTTATGTCTGATGTGCTTGATTACTTATTTTTGCGCAAAATATCTAATTAATGCTATCTTTTTACATGCTAGAGTAATAAATGGCCAAAATTGCGAGCGTCGATTTCGACGTTTTGGATGCTTCAGGAAAGAATTACTTAAGCTGGCAGCTGGATATAAAATTCCATCTGCGAGCACAGGGATTGAGTCACGCCATCGCCTTAGGCGATAAGGTTTCTGACATAGATAAAGCGAAAGCAATTATCTATATCAGACGCCATATCGATCGGACCCTGAAGGCCGAGTACCTAACGGTGGAGGACTCGTATGAGTTGTGGACCGCCCTCGAGGACAGGTATAAACATCAAAGGGATGTTATCCTACCTCGAGCGCGATATGAATGGGAGAACCTCCGTCTCCAAGACTTCAAGTCTATTGCCGAGTACAACTCGGCACTCTTTAGCATCACCTCACGCCTGAAGTTGTGTGGTGAAAAGGTGACGGAGGAACGCATGTTAGAGAAGACGTATACATCCTTCCATGAGAAGGATGTCATACTGATGCAACAGTATCGTGAACGAAAGTTCACAAAATACTCTGAGCTTCTCTCATGCCTTCTGATGGCAGAGCAGAATCGTGACCTCCTTCTGGCCACCCACAACTCACGCCCTACCGGCACTGCTCCTGCGCCTGAAGCGCACCACAGCTCCTTCCAGAAGAAAAGGGGCAACTTCAAAGGCAAACCCCAGAAGGGCAAGACCATGAAGAAGCAGGCTCGAGGACCCCCTCCAAGAAACAACCAAGAGGGGAAGAAGAAAAATGTGTGGAAGAGAAAAGACGACGGCCAGACTTCTGCCCCCAGAAAGGACTGGGAAGATAAATGCCACAGGTGTGGCATGACTGGACACTGGTCCAGAAATTGTCGTACTCCACGCCACCTTCAGGAGTTGTACAAAGCAAGCCAGAAGCAAGCTGAGACAAACCTGGCGGTTCAAGAAAACCTGGCACCAATCAGGTTCATCGCCGAGGACTTCTCCAACGATGACCTGCTCGACTGAGGACATTTATCTACTTTATATGCATTGTAGTTTTTCCTTTTGAGAAACAATTTATCTGCTTATCTCTGGCATGTTTTAAGTACTTTTTCAGACATCAATTTAATTTTCGTAGTATATACCTTTGTGTTTTTTCCTTATACTGCGACTTTTCTTTAAAATAGATGGACTTTAAATGCCTAGTGGACAGTGCCTCTACGCACATGATCCTCCAAGACATCTGCTTTTTTCAAAGCATTAATAAATACGATGGCACCGTAAATACGATTTCCGGTCCATCAAGTATCATTGAAGGATCAGGGGAAGCACATTTTATGCTCCCCAATAGTACAAAACTACTCATAAAAGATGCCCTTCTCTCCCCTAGCTCACATAGGAACCTGTTGAGCTTTAAAGATATCCGCTTAAACGGATACCACCTAGAAACGGTGAGCAAAGGAAACAGTGAATACCTTGATGTAACGTTCCATAAAAACGGTGCTAAAAACACCGTCGAACGTTTCGAGGGACTCCCGTCGGGTCTCTACCACACAAGGATCAGAGCAATGGAAGCAAACACTTTGGAGCACCAGAAGTGCCAAAATCAACCAGAATTCAAACTCTGGCACGATAGACTAGGACACCCTGGAAGGAATATGATGCGTCGCATCATATCCCAATCCCGTGGAATTAATCCGAAAAGCCTGACGCTACTTCGGAAGGGTGCAAATCCTTGCCCCCCTTGTTACAAAGGGAAATTGATTACGAGACCATCCACCCTGAAGGTGGACTCTGAGTCTCCAAGCTTCCTAGAGAGAATACATGGTGACATTTGCGGGCCTATTCACCCCGCAAGTGGACCATTCAGGTACTACATGGTACTAATCGACGCATCTTCAAAATGGTCATATGTGTGCCTCTTGTCCACCCGCAACGTAGCCTTTGCAAAGCTACTTGCACAAATTATAAAATTGCGGGCACATTTCCCAGACAACCAGATCAAGAAATTGCGTCTGGACAATGCTGGGGAATTCACCTCACAAGTCTTCCTAGACTACTGCCAAGCAACCGGCATAGAAGTTGAACATCCTGTAGCTCATGTTCACACCCAGAACGGGTTGGCCGAATCTCTCATAAAGAGACAACAATGGATCGCTAGACCATTGTTAATGCAATGCCAGTTGCCGGTATGTGCATGGGGACATGCCATACTGCACGCTGCATCGCTGATAAGATTACGACCGTCAGGTAGTCAATCTTATTCTCCGATGCAACTTGCATATGGGAACCCGCCCGATATCTCTCACTTGAGGATATTCGGATGTGCTGTCTATGTCCCCATAGCACCACCGCAGAGGACCAAGATGGGTCCTCAACGGCGTCTTGGTATCTATATTGGTTTCGACTCACCATCGATCATTAGATACCTCGAACCCCTTACAGGGGACGCCTTTAAAGCGCGTCTAGCAGATTGTGAGTTTGATGAAAGCATTTTTCCAAAACTAGGCATTAACACACAGAAGCCAGAAGCTTCAAAGACCATTACATGGGACACAAAGACCTTATCCCATTTTGATCCGCGCACAAATCAATGTGAAGAAGAGATCCTGAAGATCCTTCAAATTCAGAACACAGTTCACATTTTACCGGATAAATTCACTGACAACCAGAAGATTGTCAGATCACACGTCCCTGCTGCAAATACGCCAGCTAGGATTGACATACCCAAAGATGGATGCAATCCACCTGCAGCAGAAGCGGTCGTACCTCAACAAAAAAGAGGACGACCCCCAGGCTCCAAAGATAAGAATCCTCGAAAGAGGAAAAATCCTGGAGCAACAATAACGATACCACCACAGGATGCTGAGCTCAGCCCAGCTACCTCTCCACTCCTAACAACCCCTGAAGAGGAAAATATAGGAGAAATTTCATTAAACTATGTACGTACCGGGGAGGTACTGGACAGAAAAAGCACAATCATCGATGATAACTTCGCGCTCATTATTGCCACTCACGTCACTGAATACGACGATGAGACCGATCCACGCTCTCTAGCAGAATGTAAACGCAGAGAGGATTGGCCAAAGTGGAACGAGGCAATAGGAGTAGAGCTGGACTCACTCTCGAAGCGCCAAGTCTTTGGACCTGTAGTCCTAACACCAAAAGGTGTTAAACCTGTGGGATATAAATGGGTATTCGTGAGAAAAAGAAATGAGAATAATGAGATCGTGCGCTATAAAGCGCGCCTTGTTGCACAAGGTTTTTCCCAACGACCAGGAATAGACTATGACGATACCTATTCTCCGGTCATGGACGCGATCACCTTCCGTTTCATCATAGGCCTATCCACGAAGGAAGGTCTGGATATGCAGCTCATGGACGTTGTGACTGCATACCTATACGGAAATATAGATAAGGACATCTACATGAAAATCCCAGACGGATACAAACTACCGACAAAAATGACAGAAAGACCTCGGGACGTCTATTCTGTCAAACTCCAGAGATCACTGTATGGTCTCAAACAGTCAGGTAGAATGTGGTACAACAGGCTGAGTGAATTCCTAGTGCAACAAGGATTCACAACAAATGAAGTCTGCCCTTGCATCTTCATACGAGCAAAGGGAACAGGATTCGTAATTATCGCCGTCTACGTAGACGACTTGAACATCATCGGATCTCCTGCAGAGATAGATGAGATATCCAAAAGTCTCACACAGACTTTTGAGATGAAAGACCTCGGCAAAACGAAGTTTTGCCTAGGGCTACAAATTGAACATTTAAGCGGAGGAATCCTGTTACACCAATCGACATATACAAAGAAAGTGCTGAAGAACTTTCTTATGGACAAATGTCATCCGCTTAGCACACCAATGGTTGTCAGATCATTGGATGTTGAAACAGACCCCTTCCGACCGCTGGAAGAGGGGGAGGAAACACTGGGTCCTGAAGTACCCTACTTAAGTGCAATTGGAGCACTCCTATACCTGGCAAACTGCACGCGTCCCGATATAGCGTTCGCAGTAAATCTACTAGCCAGATACAGTTCAGCGCCCTCAAAGCGCCACTGGAACGGAGTGAAACAACTTCTGCGCTACCTCCAAGGGTCTGTAGACATGGGACTATACTTCAAGAAAGGTGTATCCGCCGACCTGGTCGGTTACGCAGATGCGGGATACAGGTCCGACCCACATACCGCAAAGTCCCAGACCGGTTTCGTATTCACATACGGTGGGACGGCCATCTCATGGAGATCCGTGAAGCAGACATCCACAGCGACCTCGTCCAACCACTCTGAGCTCATCGCGATCCACGAAGCTAGCAGAGAATGCTTCTGGCTTCGATCAGTCATCAACCACATCCTCAAGACCACCGGCCTGAAGACGGGAGATCTTGGGCCTACTACCATGTACGAAGACAATGCTGCATGCATCGCTCAACTACGAGGTGGCTACATCAAAGGTGACAGGACGAAGCACATTTCCCCCAAGCTCTTCTGGACGCATGAACAGCAAGTAGACAACCAGATCGACATCCAGCAGATCCAGTCCTGCAACAACCTGGCTGACCTATTCACTAAAGCTTTGCCTCGCAGTACCTTTAGAAAACTTGTACTAGGAATTGGGATGAGACAGCTGAGAGATGTACAAGCCTGAAGCTTGAACTTATCAGGGGGAGTTAACGTAGTGCTGTACTCTTTTTCCTTGACTGTTGGTTTTTCCCACTGGGTTTTCCACAGTCAAAGGTTTTAACGAGGCAGCCACATTAACTCAGGATCCAGAAGTATCCACCACTGATGTTATCCATCGATCAGGGGAAGTTACAGAGACTTGTACTCTTTTCCCTTAGCCACAGGTTTTTCCCACTGGGTTTTCCTTGGCAAAGGTTTTAATGAGGCAAGCACTCTTAAACTTAGAGATCCAGAAGTATCTCCAACCCCATGATCAAACAAGCTTCATGAACCCTGAAGTGTTCACCATGGCTTACAACAATGGATGGATAAGGGGAAGTGTTATAAACGGGCTTCTTGGTGGGCCTACCCGTTAGTGGGTATCCACCCATTATGTAACCCTACCACTATAAATATAGGGCTATGGTCTCCATAGCCGCCAAGTTTACAACAATATGATACTTTTCATCTAATAATTATTTTTTAAACTATCTATTAAATAAATTCTTTAAACTATTCATTTCAAAAATTCAATTCAAATTTCAAATTCACTTCCATATTAACTAAGAGACTTTTACTCATCTTAATCACTATTAAATCTCATCCTTTATTACAATTGCCCAAATTACTGTTTCAATGTTTCACAATTATCAAACCCTTCCTAATCTAGCCTAAAACCCTAACCCATCCAAACCCAGCCGCACCCCTCCATGCTAAAAACAAAACAAAACCTAATATTAAAAACCCTAATGAAACTGAACCCCTAAACTTTTCACAGAGACTCACGCACCCTCCTATATTTTAAACCCATGCACAAAGGAAACCCACCCCTACAACCCACTAACGTGAAGGAAACCCAGCACACTCACCTTACATTCATAAAACCCAAAAAAATATTTAAAACCAAACCTAAAAAATGCCGATGAAACCCAAGACTCCAAGTCCTCACGTGTATAACCCAACAACCCTAGCCATAGGCCCATAGGGAACTCTCTCCCATCCTCTGCAAGCCGCACTCTCCCATAAATAAAAAAACCTAGGCTACTCTATTTTTCCCAGGCCGCACAAAACAGCAACTCGAAGTCCAAGCCCTCCGGCCATCCCCTCTCTCCTCGACGCGCAACTCCCCCCCACTTTTGTCTCTCCACCACAGCCAACCCCGGTCATCTCCCCTCCCTGGTGCCAGCTACCCTCCTCCCTTTGCCTGAGACCCCAGGCCGCACCCATCACCCCAGGCCGCCAGCTGTTCCTCCCCCTCCTCGTTTCCGCCGTCCGGCCACATGTAGTCCATGCCCTGGCCGCCACCAACATCCGGCCTTCCTCTTCCACACGACAACCCCTCCGGCCGCTAACTGCTGCCGCTCTGCCTCCTCTCCAGCCAACTGTAGACCCCGACGACCCGTAGCTGCCGATGTCCGCTTCTCCCCTCGCTGCCGGAACGTGTTCCCACGCCGTAGCCGTTGTTAGATTCCATACGCGTTATCGCTGCCCCTCGCTGCGTTTTGTTAGTAGATCTATCCCTTAAAATGCTATAACCTACCACCCACATCGTAGTATAGAAAACCTAATAAAAACTAGATTATTAGACGTTGTAGGTATTGTTTAAAGTTTCGGTATATTAAAAATTACCTAACTCGATTGTATGTTTAATCAAACCAGCGAACCAATCTCACCGTAGGTAGTTCTCGTCGAGACGAACCCAACGACACCAAGAACGCTAAAAACAGGCAAGTGTACAATTTTTCGTGAATTTTTGAAGTATGATGCATTAATTGTCTTTTTCACTTAATGCTAAATAACGTGAAATTTACCCGTGAAATGATACACGAAAGAAGTACCATGATGTTCTTGGCTTAAAATGTGACACATCGACATATAACTTCGTATATTTAAGTTTCAAGAATTGACAATGAAAATTGTTATTTGTAGCATGCTCACTTTTCAACCCTTACAACTTATTCTTATTTTAATTGCTGCAAATGTTGTAAAAATGTGAAATGCTGAAATTTAATTTCGTGCACCTCTTGCTTGAATAAACTTCTTAGAAGGGTCATAAATGGAATATCTACATAATGCTTGACATCGTGAAATCTTGCGTCTCAAAGGAGGAATCGTGACTTCGTGTTGTCGTGTGAGTCGACTAGGCTGGCTCGTGTTCCAGCACAATTCTGGGGTGGGGTTAGGGTTGAGCGGCCACTAAGCGTATGAAGGGATCCTCTCTTCAAGAGCACCACCTGCATGCGGTGGGTAGTGTCAATCACGATAGTACCCCCGTGAGAAGAACGATCCACTCATCATGTCTTAAAGGCGTGAACCCTAGAGAGATAGAAAACACTAACACGAAACTTGAATTTACTATTGTTGTCTCAGCTAGAATTGCCATGTTAATAAATCTTAAAAATGCCATGCTCGTTACTTTATTTCGTAAACTTCTTAGAACTGCCATGTTAGAAACGCTTTACTTTACCTCGTTTAAAAGTTGCCATGCTTAAAAACTTGTTGCTGACGTCTTGTATAAGGCTATTAATGCTTCATAATTCAATATTATTTGTACACCTTGCCTTGGTTTTCTAACCTTTACTTGCAGACCCTTGCTGACATACATTCTTGTTTTTGGATGTATGTCAGATCCTGAGCCAGAGTACCAGGAGGATCCTTTTGAGACGCCCGACTTAGAGAGCCAGGAGTGTTCCGTTGACGCTGAGTCACTCCCTATGAAGGACTAGAGTCTAGAGCTATTACTGCTTACTTTTTGATTTGCTTTAGTTCTTTGTGTTAGGGTATGATGTTCCTTTTATTGTTACTTTGGCCCTGCTGAGGCTTATTGTTTTATTTTCGTGTATGAACATTTCTGGATGTGCTTTTATATTTATGAATGTTTTTATTGTTCTGAATGCATGCAAGTACCTGCTATGACGTTGTTATCACAGATGCTTAGTGAACTCGAGCTTTACCACTCCAATTCATGCAGACCTTCGTAACACTCTCGCTTCCTTTGCTCTTTGGGAAGCGGGGCGTTACAAGTTTTAGTGTTGGTCCATGTAGGTCGTGTATTGCAAAATTCAGAACCCGGTTGAAGCCCCCGACGCCGACGGCCGAAACGTGTAGCAGCTCACCCGATCGGTTGATGTTTCAACCGATCGGGTGATGTCGATCTGTATATATAGTTGCCCTAGGTTTCTGAAAACGAGAGTGGTTATTTTTCTGTCTTTTTTCTTGTACGGTGACGGCTGGAATTTTATTGCTTTATGTAAGTCTTCTGATTGCTTTCAAACTTTAATACTATCTTTATAGCAGTTCTACTACTTCATTTCAATCGCCTGATCATGATTTCTACAGTTGATTTTTGTTTAGGTTGCTTTTTAGCCATGATTTGTGAGTAGTTTCCAAATCTGGGATTTTGGTGGAAACCCCTTCCTGGGCTCTCCCGAATGCGTCCATAGGACTAGGATTTCGATAGGGATTAGGAATTTAGATGGTTACGGGGGGTGTTTCATTTTCATTGAGGGGAAAAAGACCGCCTTTGACCATAGGGCCAAGGGAGAATAAACTTGGCGGTTGACTCCCTAGCCACAGCTCACGCCCTCAGCGTAGACATTGAATCCTTGCGCGTGGGAACGGCAAGATGAGATGTTGGGAGTTATCTTTGCGAGCTTAGTGCTCCCGGAGTCGGTCAGTGTTAATGGACATAGGAATGCCCACCGACCGAACCCGGGTAGTCTGGCGTATCATCCTGGGCATCAACCGGAATATCGGGCCCATGGGACGCTGGTACCACTCTTAGAGGCAACGTCTCACTACTAAACCGTAAATCCGATCGCATTCCTATCCGTAGGTCGTAATAGCGAGAACACATGATAGGGTGGAAACTGAAGTCCTAGGTTTCCTTTTATATTGTTTATCCTCCGTATTTACATTCCGTGACAAACCATCGATCGTTCGGGCTAGCTCACCCGTAGGGTGAACCGGTTCCTTTTAAGACACAAGCACAACCACACCTCCCTGTGTTCGACCCCCAAGCCACACTACAACACCGTGCGCTTGCGGTATAAATATTTAAATCTGGTATCCCCAATCCTATTGCACACTTGCATGACCAAAAACTAGTGGACGTCAAGCTTTATGGCGCCGTTGCCGGGGAGGCAACGTGCTTGCTAATTTTAGGACCATTTGAACCCTTGAGTCTAGTTCATATCCTCGCCCCGCGAAAATTTTCGCATTCTACTTTTTCACTTTTTATTTTTTCTATTCTTTGGTTTTTGTTTTTATCTGTTTCTATCCCATACTTGCTTCACGGGTATTTCTTGTTTTAGATGCGCAGGAATACAAGGAGTCTAGACGACTTGATTCCACTTGATCTGGAGATCAACGCAACCGTGAGGCGTCTAAACACGGAAAGAAGAAGAAGGGAAGAAGCTGAAGCCATGTGAGAGAACACTCCTCCCCAGAAATCTCTGCTGGAATACTCGATGCCTTCCATCGGGTCCACCACCTCCATTCAACCTTCGGCTATTGTAGCCCAGAGCTTCGAGCTAAAGCCGTCACTAGTGACGTGGATCCAGCAGGATCAATTCTCTGGGGCACCCATGGAGTGCCCTATTGAACATCTGGACTCCTTCCTCAAGAAGTGTGACACATTCAGGATTAATGGTGTCACAACTGAAGCAATCCGTCTGAAGCTATTCCCCTTCTCTCTGCGGGATAAAGCCAAGCAATGGCTTCGGGGGAGGACCCGAACACCTTCAATTCTTGGGAGAAGCTCTCGAACACTTTCTTGACTAAGTGCTTTCCCTCGGGAAAGACGATGAAGCGAGGAGTGAGATCTTCTCCTTCTCCCAGGCTAGCCACGAGTCCCTGCACGAAGCTTGGACGAGATACAAAGAGATGCAGCGGAGATGCCCTCATCATGAACTTCCAAAGTGGCAGATTATAAATCTGTTTTATAATGGGTTGAGGGATGACCTAAAATCTTCGATGGACACCGCGGCTGGAGGGGTCCTTTATGTCAAGAAGTGAAGAAGATGCCGACAACATTTTAGAAAACATGGCATCAAACAATGAGCAGTGGTGCGATGAGCATGCAACACCCAGATCTGGAGGCATTCATAGAGTCGAGGACGTCGACAAGTTGTCTAGCAAATTCGATTTGCTATCGACCCAGATCTCAGCGCTTATGGTAGGAGCTGGTGGTGCCAGAACCCAACAGGTAGCAGTGGTGGAAGCAGAAGTCCTGGGAGACTTCAAGGGTGGTGATATTTAACCACCGGTGGATCAAGCTAGCGCACTTTTCTTCAACCCAACGAGTTATGCGCCGTATCCACCCAGGACTAGCTCGAATTCGGTTTATTCTCCTAATAACCGGAACCACCCCAATTTGAGCTATAGGGCACCGTATCAGCAGCCCCAGCAGCCGCATCAACACGTATATCAGCCGCCTCGGTAACAGCAGCAGCAAAATCAGCAACAGCAGCAGCCACATCAAGTATATCAGCAGTATCCCCCAGGAACCAGTAGCCCATGCAGCAGCAGCAGCAGCCATATTGGCCATCAGCGAGTTATCTCCCCGATCGAGACCCTCTTGACCTAGTATATTACGAATCAGGAGAAGATCAACTTGAAGCTGGAGATGGGGCAGAGGGCCCTTACCGACCAAGTGACCCAGCTGGGGTTGCAGGTGGCGAACCTTCAGAGGGCTCAAAACCAATTGTCGGGTCAACCAGAGGTAAATCCAAGGGGGCAAATCAGACATTGGCACTAACACATGATCATGCGAATGTGTCCGTCATTGTCTTGAGAAGCGGGACACAAATTCCTACAAGAGTGCCTGTTAAGGAACCTGAAGCTCCGTTGGTCGGTAGGCGGCCAATTGAAAAATCTAGTGACAACGGAGCTTCGTCACCAAAGACTACGACTCCGAAGGGAGTCCCTGAAGAAGAGAAGAAGAAGGACGAGGAGGGAAACCTGAGAGTATTTACGCCCGTCGTGCCTTTTCCATAACGGCTTGCCAAAGCCAAGCTTGATGATAAATACGGCAAGTTCTTCCCTATGGTGAAGGATTTGAGCTTGCAAATCCCTTTCCTCGAAGCCATAGAGACAATTCCCTCATATACGAAATTTTTAAAGGATTTGGTGACGAGGGGTTCCAGAAAGGAAAAGGTCGTTCTCACGGCAGAATGTAGCGCTCTCATCCAGCGAGCGAATCCACCCAAGCTAAAAGACCCGGGAAGCTTCTCCACTCCTTGTTCGATTGGGGCAGTGAAGATCCATCGGGCACTCGTGGATTTGGGAGCGAGCATAAGTCTGATACCCCTGTCACTATACAGGAGGATATGGATGGGAGACCTGGAGCCCACGGGTATGACCCTTCAACTAGCTGATAGATCGGTCAAATATCCAGTGGGAATTGTAAACGACCTGCCAGTCAATGTCAGTGGAGTGCATGTGCCGGTAGACTTCGTGGTGATGGACATGCCCGAAGACACTCGTACACCCATCATCCTTGGACGGCCCTTCATGGCCACCGCTGGCATGCTGATAGATGTGAAGAAAGGGAAGTTATTCCTTAATGTTGGCGACCAGAAGGTCGAGTTTGACTTGGGGTTGTCTATGAAGCACCCTTCGGATGAACCTGGTTGCAATATGCTGGACATTGAAGAAGAAAGAGCTGTGGAAGCTGTGGCCTGTGAAATTCTCTCAAGGAACCCCCCCGACAGCTTGGGGGACCTTGAAGAGCATGTCGGTTTGAATAAGGAAGAAGTTGCTCGGGAAGCGGGTGTCTTACATACGATCCCTCCCGGATTCCAAAAAGTTGCTCCGAAGAGGAGAGAAGGGAAAGAGCCCATGGGGCTCACCGCTGATGAGATTTAGATCTTAAGAAAAGTGGCGGTCGACGCCAATATGAGGGAGAAGCCCCCGGACATCAACGGAGTGAGGATCGTCGAGCAAGTCTACTTATCACCGCCGACGACACCAAAGGTCACTGCTCCAACATCTGAACGAATGCCAAACATTGGGCATCACCCCCGTCCTCCTTGAAAATCATCTACCGGGGGTCAAGCAAACAACGTTAAACAACATCGCTTCGTGGGAGGCAACCCAGGTTCTAAACCCTCGTCTTTGTTTTTTAAAGGATTATTTTTAGGTTTATTTTTCTTATTTTGTTGAATAAATTCAGCAATGGGAGCTCTCGTCAAAAGACTTAGGCTGTTTTCGAAATTGTGCAAGAAACAAGCCCCCAACCGATCGGTTGATCACTCAACCGATCGGGTGGGACGTATCAGAAAGTAGCCTATATCTGTTCTCCAGCGAACCGCTCGGGTGAAGCAAACTGAGACCGGGTGGCAGATCGTGTGAGAAGAGCAGAACTCTCGGGAAATTTGGGGATTTAATCAACCGATCGGTTGATATGAAGCAGTGGTCGTGTCGCTGACCGGGTGAAGTGCACAGAACTCTCGGAAAAATCGTGAAGCGGCCAACCGATCGGTTGAAATCTCAACCGATCGGGTCGCCTGTAGCCACTTTTCAACAAATTTTTCGAAAAATTGCCCAACCGATCGGGTGAAATCTCACCCGATCGGTTGGCCTAAAACCCTATAAATACTTCCTACTTCACCTGATTCATTTTCTTCACCCGATTTCGAAATCCCTCCATCGTTTTGACTTCTCCAACCCTCAACCGGCCAACTTCTTTCCCCCAAACGACCTCCAATCCCTTTCAACCGATCTCCCCACTTCCTCCTCCCTTCTCCCCCTTTTTCAAAAATTTCAAAATTTGTTGAAGAGGCGTGCCGCGGCTTCACACTCCTATCAATTGCACAGCGTTGGGTGATTTGCGAGCAAGGATTAACTTCGCTTCTGGGTAAATTCGATCCTTTGCTCAATTTTTAATATTGCCCTATTACTATGTTTTTGCTCAATTGCCATTGATTGTGTGCATTCGTCATATCTTGCATTCACTTGCATCACACACTATCATGGCTAGGGAAAAAGATAAGGGTAAAGCTATCATGCATGAGGAGGAGCCGTCTCGCAAGAGACGGAAGTCCACACGTCCACCTATCTCACATCCTCCTCCTACAATGCCTACACAACCCACATCCCAACCTATCACCCCTCTATCTTTTACCGAGGAGGACGAGGACAGTCCCTCTCCTGCTTTTTGATTTCTTTTTCTTCTTCGATCTTCCCCCCAGCATATTTCTGCATCATCATTATCATATCATATTGCTAGCACTCTCATGTCCAGCTTGGGGGAATTCGAATTTTGTGTGTGTTTTCGTGTTCTTTCGTCGTGGTGTGTTTGTTTATACATGTCGTATGGTGTGATTTTCTATCTTTTATTTTCTGTATTTCTTTTTCCTCCTTTATTTTTCAGTTTCGTATGTGTGTTTTTCTCGTTTTTTATTCTCTTTGTGTCGGTGCGTATTCCCCCCATTTTCATTGCCCTCCCGTATTTACTTTTATTGCATTGAGGGCAATGCAAGTTTCAGCTTGGGGGAGTCGCACTTCTTGCGTCTTTTGTGTCTTTTTCTTCATTTTGAGCCGTTTTTATCGTGTTTTTCTTTTTTCTTCTCATCTTTTGTCCTCTCTCTCCTAGAGATGACCCTATATGATGAATTGCCACAGAATCTCACACACACCTAGCATGGCTTCGATAATCACATTCACTAACCCTAGGAAGCTGAGTCCTCTTGCATTTCATGCATCGTGGGTCCGTTTTCCTTTTATGTGAGTCGTGTGTCATGTCTAGCTTATAGTGTGCTTCTCTTTGTAATGTTGATTTATATACCTGTCCTGGGATGACCCCTAGAATATCATGCTTCGATTTGAATATGCGGTATTTGTTTCTCTTGTCTGCTTCTATATGCATGCTATATTTATATCGTATACTTCAATTCGTATGTGTCGGGATTCCACAATTAGGACTAGGATAACCCATTTAGCATATGCTCTGATTAGCGAAGAAAATCTCCCTTGCCCAAGTGTCTAGAATCCGATTTCTTTTTTATTTTACTTGGTGCAAATCCCCTCGTTGTGTACCGTTTTCCCACTTGGGAGAGTACACATGTATATACCCAAAAACCCAAAAACCCAAAAAAAAGAGAGAAAAGAAAAACCCAAAAAGAAAAGAGAAAAGAAAAAAAATATGTATAGCCAAAATTCCAAAAAAATACATATATCCAAAACCCAAAAAAAATTCATGTGTGAATATTTTCCTAACTACCGAGAATAAAGGGAAGGCGAGAATTTGCACCAAGTGTTCTACTCCACATCTTCTCAACCTCCATCGTTTTCGAAAACACTTGGAATAGGAATTTTCTAGCTATTATATAGGCGATAGTGTGGTGATTTCCTAGTCCCTAGCTATGGAGTCCCTGACGCATGATACGCTTCGATTCTTGCTCTGTTCTCATGCATGCTTGAGCTATATATTCACCGCTTATTTCAAATCGAATCGATATTTAGGTCTTTCCTTGGATACGTGTATATGGAGCTTTACTACACAATGTAGATAGTGTCACCGTCTGCTAGCACGCGACCACCACTCACTCGTGCTTCATCGTGTGGGCCCACGACACTTGTTTGGACTCATATCTCATTGGTTTAGTGATGTGTTTTGTCGTATGCTTGTTTAGTGTGGCGTGTCTGATTTTGTTGGCTCTGACGGGCGATTTAGGATTTTGATTTCTCTCTCTCTCTCTCTCTCTCTGTCTATTTTCTCCCTCCGAGCTCCTACTCTCACTCGTCTTCCTCGAGGACGAGGAAGGATTCAGCTTAGGGGATGTTGACTGTGTTTATATTTTATATATCCACGCACGTCTTCTTTGTGTTTTTCCGTTGTTTTTCGTTCTCCCGTGTCCATTTTCTTGGGATTTTAGTTTTCTTTCACTTTTTGGTGTTTTTGTGTATTTGTAGGAGATCGCCAGTGTGGGGGATATACAACGAAGATATCATGAGTCCCCGAAGCAATGGGAGGAGTCACGCGTGATCCAGGGGGTCAAATGACGAAGATCACCATTTTTCAGCCCTCAACCGATCAGTTGGACACAGCCAACCGATCGGGTGGTGCACGCGTGTCCGACCCGGACGGAAGCTGAAGCGAAGTGCAGCCCAACTGACCAATTCGCCGACCGGTTAAACACAGCAAAGTTCTCGGCCATTTGGAGCTGAATTCCAACCGATCAGGTGACATCTCACCCGATCGGTTCATCTGTAACCGATTTTCCAAGCGACGACCCGGATTGCTCAACGGACGGTTCGCTGACCGTGCCAAGTCGACAGAGCTCTCGGCCAATTTTGGGGATATTTCCAACCGATCGGTTGAATACTCAACCGATGGGGTGACCTGATGCTGCATCTCTTCAAACGACGACCCGCTTGCTTCACCCGCTCTCCTCAGCGCCCGGTTGAAGCCCCCGATGCCGACGGCCGAAACATGTAGCAGCTCACCTGATCGGTTGATGCTTCAACCGATCGGGTGACGTCGATCTGTATATATAGTTGCCCTAGGTTTCTGAAAACGAGAGTGGTAATTTTTCTGTCTTTTTTCTTGTACGGTGACGGATGGAATTTTATTGCTTTCTGTAAGTCTTCTGATTGCTTTCAAAATTTAATACTATCTTTATAACATTACCACTACTTCATTTCAATCGCCTGATCATGATTTCTACGGTTGATTTTTGTTTAGATTGCTTTTTAGCCATGATTTGTGAGTAGTTCACAAATCTGGGATTTTGGTGAAAACCCCTTCAAGGCTCTCCCTAATGCGTCCATAGGACTAGGATTTCGATAGGGATTAGGAATTTAGATGGTTGCGTGGGGTGTTTCATTGTCATTGGCGGGAAAAAGACCGCCTTTGACTGTAGGGCCAAGGGGGAATAAACTTGGTGGTTGACTCCCTAGCCACAGCTCATGCCCTCAGCGTAGACATTGAATCCTTGCACGTGGGAACAGCATGATGAGATGTTGGCAGTTATCGTTGCGAGCTTAGTGCTCTCGGAGTCGGTCGGTTTAATGGACATGAGAATGCCCCCCGACCGAACCCAGGTAGTCCGACGTATCATCCTGGGCATCGACCGGAATATCGGGCCCATGGGACACTGGTACCACTCTTAGAGGCAACGTCTCACCACTAAACCCTAAATCCGATCGTATTCCTATCCGTAGGTCGTAATAGCGAGAACACATAATAGGGTGGAAACTGAAGTCCTAGGTTTCCTTTTATATTGTTTATCCTCCGTATTTACATTCCGTGACAAACCATCGATCGTTCGGGCTAGCTCACCCGTAGGGTGAACCGGTTCCTTTTAAGACACAAGCACAACCACGCCTCCCTGTGTTCGACCCCCAAGCCACACTACAACACCGTGCACTTGTGGTATAAAAATATTAAATCTGGTATCCCCAATTCTATTGCACACTTGCATGACCAAAAACTAGGGGACGTCAACACCCTTGCTAAGATTTAGTATTATCATCTTAGAAGTCACCTTAGTCGTATTAATATCTTGGGTTTTATCTAATCCTGACCATATTAGATTTTGGGAGTTTCATTTAGTCGTTCGCTTGGACCTACCAAATTTCGGGCCCAACCGAACATAGCAGTCATCGCATCCGTGCAAGTCGAACCTGAGAAGCCTGCAAAGGTTAGCGACTTCGAAGGTATATTTCCGGAGGATGTTCTAGGTCTATGCTCGCACAAAATACTCTTAAAACAACATAGATGAGATTACAACCATGATCCTCAAAGGACCCTTTCCGTGAATCCTCTATCACAGTCTAGTTCCTTAGAAAATCTTAGTACTAAGTTTTCTTAATTTTAGTCGACCCAATAATCATGCCCCTGATTTTTTTATTATTCCTAATCATTACACTTCCATGTTAATGACCGTAGAATTCCATCGTAGCATATTCACAAAGTTATTTCCTAGTCGTATTTACGTTTTGATCATTCAATTCTATTCCTTGCCCTCGATTCACGTGATCCCTTCATGACAGCCATCATTAACCTTTTGAATCCTCCCCATTGTATATCCTGATACTTTGTGATTCATACTAGTTACTTTAAGAACCACAATGATGACGTTTCAATCCTGATTCTTTAAAAAGTACTTTCGATTTTCATTTTATTGAATTCCTCGCGCAGTTTAAATTCTTTGAAAACCTTTAGTATATGCTTAGATTTTCTATCCTTTAGTTGACTTAAACTCAATCTTGATTATGAAGCTCTCTTCACAAAATCTGTAGTTACTATCTCGTAACGATTTTCTAACCTATATCCTCCGTACTCCTATTTCACATAGTCTCATATGTTTACTCTACTTTCTTCACATAACGAACTTCATTTTAAACCTTATTTCTATTTCACTAATTCGATATATCATACTACTAAACTAATTTCAAACAACTTATCGTACATCTTTTAAATACTTTTCTCTGCTAAATAAAGATCCAACTTTTTTTAGCGTGCCAGTCTTATATTCATCGTATTCATACGTCAAAATTTTTGGTACAAATCTATTTCCATTTGCAAAACAATCACTGCATCACTATACTCATTTTTTTCTTCGTCTAATACTTATTCCGTGTTTTAACTTATACCATCTACTCGCTATTCGTATATATTCTATAAGGATATTATTATATTTTACACATATCTTTCATTCTCCTACTTAATTATTCATAACTATTTTTATGCCACCTAACCAAGCTAACTCCTTATCCATGCCTCATCTGGAGTCGTTCATCGATCACAACCTTGATTCGTTGCATCATTCAACTCTGATTCCTATACTATTACTTAGTTATCACATTATTGCTTGTCATTGCTTATGTCAACCTTAGTATAAGTGTAGTGGGTCTATTAGTAATAATTGTGACGTTGTGGTGCATGTATATAAGTAGTGTGTGTGGACCCATGTGTGAGGATCTCGGTGTCCCACTCCGGTATGAATAGGCACCCTCTTGGCATATTAGTATGGTTGGCTATTGTGTTGTATAAGCATATGCGATGATATACGTGATAGATAAATAGTTATATACGGTAGTAAGCGTCATGCTTATATGTGTGTGTGATAGCTATATCGCTATAGGGATATCCGTAGATAATGGAATTAGTGTTTGATTATCTACTAGAGGAATGTTCTGTAGGCGTACTTGTCAATGCTGGTAATTGTATGCTAGTAAATTTATTTGCATGTTAGGTGTAGTAATAATATGTGTACTTATAATTGAGTGTACAGATTAATTGTATGACCTAAATATATTAGTGCGTATGAGCGTGTACTCATGTGTGGATAAGTATGTGCTTAGTTATATGTGTATATATACCTATTGTATGAATATGTGTGTTTTACGTATGATGGTAGGATTATAATATTGTATTACTCCCTACGGGATGATGTATGTGCGTGTGTATACCAGGAGGTATACATGATTGTATGTTTGTAATTATGTATGGATGTGTATATGTAGTAGCATACTAGCCCTATGTAGATTAATCTGGTTGTATATCATTGCGTGAACTTATAGTATGTACGTCTGAATTTTGGCGTAGATATGTAATAATGTGAGTATGGACATGTATGTAAGGTGTATGCGTGTATTATAAGTATGTGACTATATGATATATGTGTAAGTGTATGAATAGGAGTACATATTGTTTTTATGAAGAATGTATGCCTGGAATAGAGGGACTCTAAGGTATAAGTCTGACCATCCCTAAGTTGACCCTACTTAAGGAAGTCTGAGGACGGACTTGATCTTAAGATGGGTAGATCATGATGACCATAGCACTATATATATAGTAGAGCATGTCTATTGTTGGGTTATGTGTAGTGTATTGTATGCGTCTATACGTGTAGTGATATTTATAATGCGATGTGTAAAGTATTGTGTAGTATGTAAAGTGATTGTACTATTGCGGTGTTAATTGACTGAATATGAATATACTTATGTATTAGTACTGAGTAGAGTATCTATACGACATGTAGTACTATATGATTGAGGATTATGTTTGTATACATCTGGTGGTGCATGATGTATTAATAATAAAGTGGGTATGATTGCGTATTAGGATATAATATATAGATATAGATAAATGTATGCTTGATGTGTGGCATTAATGAAACTAATTAGTAATGTATATGTGTATAGTAGAAAGCTACTATTTGACCTAATTATAATATTGGTTTTCAATAATAATGTATGATTGTATTATATGAATTGTGTTATGCTTTAGTTGTGGTATAATAGTACTATTACTGATACATAATTAGATATGTATGTGTGAGTGTGAATATTATTATAAGTATGATTGTTATCTAGTATTAGTAGTAGTATTACTATTGCAATTATCTTTGGTGTTAATTGTATTAATTGAGCGCTTATGTATAATAACATGATCTTTATGTATGGGTAGTGTGTGAGCGTAGTAGAGAGTGTGGTGCGTATATATTGGAAGAGGAAGTGCGCGAGCACCATCCTCACTTATTGCCCACATCTTGGTTGATAAGAATTCCGAGGACAAAATTATTCTTAAGGTGGGTAGGATGTAACGACTGATATTTTGATAATGCATTTTATTCTTACCCTATCTCTTGTCGTATGTAATTTCTGTATCCGTAATTATTACGTATTCGTATTACGTTTTGTCGTTAGGCATAATTATACTCGTACCAGCGGCGAACCTTATTACGTATTAGCCAAAAAAATATTTTTTTAATCTAATATGATACTTTTCATCTAATAATTATTTTTAAAACTATCTATTAAATAAATTCTATAAAATATTCATTTCAAAAATTCAATTCAAATTTCAAATTCACTTCCATATTAACTAAGGAGACTTTTACTCATCTTAATCACTATTAAATCTCACCCTTTATTACAATTACATAAATTACTCTTTTCATGTTTCCCAATTATCAAACCCTTCCTAATCTAGCCTAAAACCCTAACTCATCCTAACCCAGCCGTACCCCTCCATGCTAAAACAAAAAAACAAAACCTAATATTAAAAACCCAAATGAAACTGAACCCCTAAACTATTCCCAGAGACTCACGCACACTCCTACATTTTAAACCCATGCACAACGGAAACCCCCCCTACAACCCACTCACGTGAAGGAAATCCAGCACCCCCATCTTACATTCATAAAACCCAAACAAGTATTTAAAACCCAACCTAAACAAATGCCCAGGCAACCCAAGGCTCCAAGCCCTCACGTGTATAACCCAACAACCCTAGCCCTAGGGCACTCTCTCCCATCCTCTGCAAGCGCCACTCTTCCATATATATATAAAAACCTAGGCTACTCTATTTTCCCAAGGCCCCACAAAACAGCAACTCGAAGTCCAAGCCCTCCGGCCATCCCCTCTCTCCTCGACGCGCAGCTCCCCTCCCCTTTTTGTCTCTCCGTGCACAGCCAACCCTGGTCATCTCTCCTCACTAGTGCCAGCTACCCTCCTCCCTTCACCTGAGACCCCAGGCTACACCCATCACCCCAGGCCACCAGCTGCTCCTCCCCTTCTTCGTTTCCGTCGTCCAGCCATAGCAGTCCATGCACAGGCTGCCACCAACTTCCGGCCTTCCTCTTCCACATGCTAACCCCTCCGGTTGCCAACTGCTGCCGCTCTGCCTCCTCTCCGGCTAACTGCAGACCCCGGCGACCCATAGATGCCGCTATCCGCTTCTTCCCTCGCTGCCGCAACGTATTCCCACACCGTAGCCACCGTTAGACGACGTGTCGTTGTCCCTCACTGCGTTCATTTACACCGCTACGACAACTGTTAGTTGATCTATCCCTTAACATGCTATAACCTACCACCCACATCGTAGTATAGAAAACCTAATAAAAACTGGATTATTAGACGTCGTAGGGATTGTTTAAAGTTTCAGTATATTGAAAAGAACCTAAATTGATTGTATGTTTAATCAAACCAGGGAACTGATCTCACCATAGCGTAGTACTCGTCGAGACGAACCCAACGACATCAAGAACGCCGAAAAGAGGCAAGTGTACAATTTGTTGTGAATTTTTGAAGTATGATGCATTAATTGTCTTTTTCACTTAATGCTAAATAACGTGAAATTTACCCATAAAATGACGCACGAAAGAAGTACCATGATGTTCTTGGCTTAAAATGTGACACATCGACATATAACTTCGTATATTTAAGTTTCAAGAATTGACAATGAAAATTGTTATTTGTAGCATGCTCACTTTTCAACCCTTACAACTTATTCTTATTTTAATTGATGCAAATGATGTAAAAATGTGAAATGCTGAAATTTAATTTGGTGCACCTCTTTCTTGAATATACTTCTTAGAATGGTCATAAATGGAATATCTACATAATTCTTGACCTCGTGAAATCGTGCGCTTCAAAGGCAGAATCGTGACTTCGTAATGTCGTGTGAGTCGACTAGGCTGGCTCGTGTTTCAGCACAATTCTGGGGTTGGGTTAGAGTTGAGCAGCCACTAAGCGTATAAAGGGATCCTCTCTTCAAGAGCACCACCCGCATGCGGTGGGTAGTGTCAATCACGGTAGTATCCCCGTGAGAAGAACGATCCACTCATCACGTCTTAAAGGCATGAACCCTATGAGAGATAGAAAACACGGACACAAAACTTGAATTTACTATTGATGTCTCAGGTAGAATTGCCATTTTAATACATCTTAAAAATGCCATGCTTATTACTTTATTTCTTAAACTGCTTAGAACTGCCATGTTAGAAAAGCTTTACTTTACCTCGTTTAAAAATTGCCATGCTTAAAACTTGTTACTAACATCTTGTATAAGACTATTAATTCTTCATAATTCAATATATTTGTACACCTTGCCTTGGGTTTCTGACCTTTACTTGCAGACCCTTGCTGACATACACTCATGTTTTTGGATGTATGTCAGATCCCGAGCCAGATTACCAGGAGGATCCTTTTGAAACGCCTGACTTAGAGAGCCAGGAGTTTGCCGTTGACGCCGAGTCACTCCTGTGGAGGACTAGAGTCTAGAGCTGTTGCTGTTTTTTGATTTGCTTTAGTTCTTTGTGTTAGGGTATGTTGTTCCTTTGTTGTTACTTTGGCCCTGCTGAGGCTGATCGTTTTGTTTTTGTGTACGAACATTTCTAGATGTGGCTTTTATATTTATGAATGTTTTTATTGTTCTGAATGCATGCAAGTACCTGCTATGATGTTGTTATCACAAACACTTAGTGAACTCGAGCTTCACTGCTCTTGTTCATGCGGACCTTCGTAACGCTCTCGCTTCATTTTCTCTTTGGGAAGCGGGGCATTACACAGGGCGATCTTAGAGGCAGATCGGTGCTTGTGTGGCAAACTAGTGTGAAGGCACGAATATGTTGAGGATATTCGACCTTCAATTTAAGTAGATGTGTTAGGATTTCTTACAGATTAGCCAGCTTCTTTCTCGTTGGAGGAGAGGGGGTATTTATAGGCTGATGGAGTCGATTGCTTTAGCTGAGCTGGCAGTGTCAGGGGTTCGGCTGAGGATGTCAGAGCTGAACATGTCAAGCATGCTTTTGTCAGGCCGTCAGAGTCATTAATGTCAGGTGTGCTTTTGTCAGGCTATCTGGCAGCGAAATGGCTAGGTGTGCTTTCGGCAGGCGGTCAGGCGGCGAAGCGGCCAGGTGCGCTTTTGTCAGACTTGTCTGTAGTGAAACTGGCAGTGATACTAGTGGCGTGTCGTCTTCCTCCGTGGGTGGATTTTGTCTAGATGGAGAAGTATGCGAGCTTCCTCTGGGGTGAGCTGGTGTAGATCACGCGATCTACCAGAGGACTCTTCTCTTTGGTTTGGTTGACGAGTTCGCAGCTCTGCTTGGGTGAGCTTCCCTGAGACTTGGTGAACTAGGTTTCATTGTGGAGATTCAGCAGGCCAAGACTTGGGCTTAGAACATGCGAGCCTAGATCGATTGGGTTGATCTTGAGGTCGTAACAGATTTTATTTAGAATTAAAGAACACTTTAATTATACCGTCATTTAGACGGAAATTAGTTTCAGTTCCTGTTCTTGACAATAAAGGCTATAATTTTTCTTTTGTCAACGGGAAAGGAAATTTGTTTCTTAATCCTAAATGTATTGGAACTAGTACATTGTATTATAATGATAATCTTTATATGTTTGATATGGCTGGCATAAAACATGAGTCCCAAACAATTGAAACCAGGTGCATAAAATGTAAATTACCAAATGAGAATTCTTATTCATTATGGCACAAGCGTTTAGGTCATATATCAAAAAGGAGAATTATCAGACTTGTGACTGATGGAATTCTCGATGAACTTCACATAATAAATAATGTAGAAATATGTGTTGAGTGCATAAAGGGAAAAACAACAAACAAGAGAAACATATGGGCTGAGAGAGCTCAGAACGTCTTAGAACTAATACATATTGATATTTGTGGAACATTTCCAACAGCTGCTTGGAATGGTCAACTGTACTTTATTATGTTCATTGACAATTTCTCTCGTTATGGTTACATTTATTTGTTACATGAGAAGTCATAGGCTCTGGATGTTTTTAAGGCTTTTAAAGTTGAAGTTGGAAATCAACTTGGAAAGGCAATTAAGTCTGTCAGATCAGATCATGCTGATGAATATTATGGTCGATATGATGGATTAGGTGAACAATGTCTAGGTCCATTTGTGCAATACTTAGAGGAGTGCAGGATCATCCCTCACTATACTATGCCAGGCTCTCCTAGCATGAATGGTGTGGCAGAGAGACGAAATAGAACACTTATGGATATGGCAAGGAGTATGATTTCTCATACAACCTTACCTCAATCCCTCTGGGGTGATGCGTTAAAAACTGCAACCTATATCCTCAATCGTGTGGCAACTAAAGCTACTAACAAAACCTCTTAAGAGCTATAGACAGGCAGATAACCTGTCTTGAAGCATTAACGAGTATATGGATGTCCAGCTGCGGATAGACCATATAGGCCAAATGAGAAAACACTGGAATCAAGAACAATTAGTAGTTATTTTATGGCATATGCCGAAATATCACGTGGTTATTACTTCTATGATCCTAAGATAGGAACATTCTTTGAGATGAGAAATGCTCGGTTCTTTGAGGATGTTTCATTGGGGGGGAGGAGATAAGGATAATGACTTCACTTTTGAGGATAATTCGGCAACACCTTCTCCTTTGGTCGTTGCAAATTATGACCAGATTTTTATTCTTGGCGTAATTTTCCAGCAATAGCCAATATATAAAAGTGAAGTAGGAGAACGTTCCACCCATCAAAATGAAGTTTCTCAAATAGTGACTCAAGATAAACATCAAAATAATGAAGTTCCTCTTCCTAAAATAGTGACTCAAGAGGAACCTCAAAATCAAATTTAACCACAAGATCAAACTCAATACCCTCAAATTCAAGAAGAACCAGTGCCTCTACGGAGATCCACGAGAGAAGAAGTGCAATATCAAGTGACTATATTGTATTTCTCAATGAGCATGAAGTAAACGATGGTCTAGTGGGAGATGACACGGTCACCTTTCACGAAGAGATCGAATGTTCAAACTCTCAGAAATGGATCGGAGCCACGTATGAGAAAATTCAATCTATGAAGGACAATGACATTTGGGATCTTGTCCCATTACCCAAAGGAGTGAAACCCACTGGTTGTAAATGGGTATACAAAACCAAAAGGTATTCACAAGGTAATGTGAAAAGATATAAAGCATGTCTTGTTGCAAAAGGATTTACTCAAAGGGAAGGCATCGATTATAAAGATACTTTCTCTCCTGTTTCGTCGAAAGACTCCTTCAGGACCATAATGGCACTTGTGACACATTTTGACCAAGAGTTACATCATATGGACGTAAAGACAGCCTTTCTCAGTGGAAACATTGAGGAGACCATCTATATGGTGCAAAAAAGAAGATAACAGTTTGGTGTGCAAATTAAAAAATTCTATCTATGGGCTCAAGCAGTCATCTCCTCAAGGTACCTTAAATTTCATCAAGTTGTTCTCTCATTTAGTTTTGAGACAAATATTGTTGAAGATTGTGTGTACCATAAGTTCAGTGGGAGTAGGTTTATATTTCTTGTGTTATATGTGGATGATATATTGCTTGCCAGCAGGGATTTAAACCTTCTTTAGGATGCAATGAAATTTCTATCGAAACATTTTGATATGAAAGATCTTGGAGAAACCTCATAAGTGCTGGGAATCCAAATTCATCGTGATCGTTCATGGGAACTCTGGGATTATCACAAAAGGGTTACATCGAAAGGGTACTTAAAAGGTTTGGCATGAAAAATTGTAGGCCACATGACACACCTGTGTGAAAAGGAGACAAATTTAGTCTAAAACAGTGTCCAAATAATGATACCGAGGCCAAGTATATGGAGAATATCCCATTTGCATCAGGAGTGGAAAGTCTTATGTATGCGCAAGTCTACACCTAACCAGATTTTGCATTTATAGTGGGAATGCTAGGTACATAACAAAGCAATCCAGGAAGAGAACATTGGGTAGCAGCCGAAGGAGTCTTTAGATACTTGCAAAAGACGAAAGGTTATAGGCTCACATATAGGAGGCCAGAGAATCTTGAGATTGTGGGGTATTCTGACTCTAATGTAACGACTGGTTTTTCATGTATTTGGATTATATTTATTATATATATGTTATAGTGGATTTTCTCCTTATGTGTGATTTTCCATCTCCGTAGCTTTCGTTTTCGATCGTTTCGTCGTGATTTTCTAGCCTCTTCTTAAATCGTTGATCTTGGAGTAAGTCACTCATGACGAACTTCAAATCGCTCACATTTTAGAGTTAGAGTGATCTTAGAAGATATAGAAATCTTCCCGAAGCTTCGCGCTTCAATTCGGCACTTTTCGTGCACTTTAGTTGGTTCAAGAAGGGGAACCAACCGACTAGATTGAGATCTAGTCGGTCAGGAACTCTACTGGAACCGACTAGTTCATTGAATCAAAAACTCAGACGTGGTGTTCGCTGACTATAACTGCTAGGTTGTTAGTTGCCTTCCATTTCAGTTTCCTTTCCCAAGTCTTTTAGACTTGCTGACATGTGCCCCTTTACTCTTTTGGGTGACACATGTTAGATCCTGAGCCTGAGGTTGATGCTGAGGACATGGTGTTCGCTGACGCTGAGTCAGAGCCCGCGTTCATCGAGGAGTTTGAGGACACGGGCGATCAGTCGTAGAGACTGTTTGTGTTGTTGTTTAGACTGCTTTAGTTGTCGGTGTGTAGCACCAATACTTTGTGCCGTGTTGGCTTTTGTTGGCCATGTTTTGGGCCTAGACTCTTTCTTTTAGCCTGGTGGCTTTTCTGGATGTGGAACTTAATTTTATGTTTGGACAATGCTGAGATTCGAGATTTTATTTCTGTATCTTCTTGTGTTATTATCTTGTTCTGTTCGTGGTTACAGGGACCTGCATATGTTTTATTGACGCTTATCAGGCGTGAAGCTTCACAGCTCCACGTCTGAGCGGACCTTCTCACGTCTCGCCTCCATTTTAGGGAAGCGGGGCGTGACATCCAACCTTGTTGGATGCCAAGACAGTAGAAACTCCATGGCTAGCGACGTTTTTCTACTGGCCACGTTTTTCTACTGGCCAAAGGTGCAATTTCTTGGAGAAGCACTAAGCAATCTCTCATTGCTTCCTCTACTATGGAGGCAGAGTTTGTTGCATGCTATGGGGCATCAAAACTTGCAATATGGCTGCAAAACTTTATTTCAGGACTACGAATTGATAGTTGAATTGAAAGGCCACTCAAGTTATATTGTGACAATAGGGCAGCAGTCATGTACTCTAATAGCAACAGGAGCTCGTCTAAATCTAGGCATATAGACATCAAATTTCTATTTGTGAAGGAAAGAGTTCAGATTGGTTTAATAAGTATTAAGAATATAAGGACAAACTATATGGTTGCTGATCCGCTTACTACGGCATTAATGCCCTCGGCCTTTTATGAGCATGTAACTCATATGTGCGTATCAATTTGGATGCCATTTGAATAGTGGGAGTTTATATATGTTGACTCACCAGTTTAATTCTTGTTCTAATTGTCATGACATTATTTGTCTATTAATATAATATTCAGTTCATTCAGTTACTATTATACTCTGAACTCCGATCTCATATATTTATTTTCAATTGGACCAGTTGGAAATATGCATAAATAGATCACTTAGCATGTAATTTCCTTGCCACACATCCACATTATTTATGTCATTTAGTTGAATTGATAATCAATGTGGGTTTAGTTGCATGAAATTTTGCAACAACTGCTCTTTTGGTTCCTGTATCGATAAGACTAATGGACGAGATATTTTAAATGACTTAATTTCAGTTGTGTGCACGCATTCAGTTTTTACAGTGTAATTTATGTGTGATATTTAGAACGGGCTGTTTATACACATGGCTATGTAGTCCAATTGGGAGATTGTTGGAATTATGGACTTCATACAATATGAACATATACTCGTATATGCATTTGGGCATGTGGACGCACACATATTACATTAATTGTCACATGTATATTACTAATTGTGTATTAAGGACCTAATTGTAATGATCTAATAAATTTTTATGGTCCTATTCAATTAATAATAACTGTAGGGACTTATTTGCAAATGTGTGGAATTCATGTGGTAATTACTAATTTATGATGGGCTAAATAGTAAAAACCCATTTCTATAAATAAGGGGGTATGGTCCCTTGTTGACCTACATTATTTTCTTTACGTTTTCTTATTTAGAAAAGTGCGTAAAACAATACATAGAGAAGGAAGGGCTACACATCTCCCTCTCTCCATTAGTACGATCAACAAAAAGATCTAGACCCGTATTTCTTCTTCTTCTTCATGGATTCTAGTAATGTTCCGCATTCATTCTTTTCAAACAATATCTAAGCAAGACGGTTTCATGAATTTAAAATTTCCTTCAATATTCTATTGTCAATGCTGCTTTTTTTAATACCGAAAAAGTCCGAAACTTTGCATGTCATGTCTCCCCTTTTCTCACGAGTGAGGACTAAATTTTGGCACATTGTTGAGTACTCTTTGTTCCTTGATTATAGTTTATATTTATAGTTTAGTGAGTATCATATGACATACTGTCACGCCCCGCTTCCCAAAATGGCCGGAGGCGAAGCGTGACAAGGCCCGCTTAGGCCAGAGCTGAGAAGCTCGGACCCAATAAGCGTCTGTAGGGGTACCAATTTGAAGGTTTCAGGTTCTTGCATTTACAAAGTTTAGGAACAACAAGAGTACAGAAAGGAAATGGCATTCATTAATATGGAGAAATAAAATCCAGCGAGTACAAATCTAAAAGAAGCCTAAGCATGGCAACAACTACCAAAAAGACAAACTAAAAGCAGTAACCTCTGAAAGTGACGACTGAAAAGACCTCAAGGTCTGGTCCTTGTCAGGCACGTGCTCTGGGTCGACGTCCTCGGCTCCTCGTGCTCCAGTGAGTCTGCCTCATCCACGAATTATGGCTGAGCACCTGACGTACAGCACCAAAGAGGGAACTGTACGTCAGGTAAGGTCTACAAAAAAAAGTTAGACCAAACTGCAAGTGTATCAACTTTAAACAACGGTTTACTGGTTGATTAGCATGCTGAGGTTCTTTTACACAACAGTTTACTGGTTGATTAGCATGTTGTGGTTATAACAGGGTAACACGACAGGAAGTAACGCAGCAGGAAAGTAAAACGGGACAGGTAGTAGTCGTAGCGTGTGCTACCAACTACGGGACTAACCTACAGGTGTCAAGACAAGACGTGACGTGACGGGACAAGACAAGACAGGACAAGTGAGACACGAAAGGGTTCACGCCTTACGGTTCGAGGGGGATCAGACCCTCTTGCCGTGCGCACGCTCAACCCAACCCCAAACCCATGACAAGATTTACAGGGATCATTTCCGCTAGGGAAACATCCGAAACGCCCGAAGGCTTTTTGTGTAACAGGGATCACTTTCGCGGGGGAAAGCATCCGAAACGCCCGAAGGCTTTTTGTGTAACAGGGATCACTTCCGCAAAGAAAGCATCCGAAACGCCCGAAGGCTTTTTGTGTAACAGGGATCACTTCCGCAAGGAAAGCATCCGAAACGCCCGAAGGCTTTTTGTAAAACAGGGATCACTTCCGCAAGGAAAGCATCCGAAACGCCCGAAGGCTTTTTGTGTAACAGGGATCACTTCCGCAAGGAAAGCATCCGAAACGCCCGAAGGCTTTTTGTGTAACAAGGATCACTTCCGCAAGGAAAGCATCCGAAACTCCCGAAGGCTTTTTGTATAACAGGACACGACATGACAAGTGTAGGGAGTTGTTATTCTAGGGTGTCCACACACACGCACACACATGATAACCCTACAGTATCAAAAGTTGTTGTTGTCAGGCTCAGACTTCGTCGTCAAGTCTGAGCCGTCAGGAGTCGTCCCGGACGCTATCATTTCACGTCTGGTTCTATTTGTTCACAGTTAACAATTCTAACCAACTAGGGCCTAAGCACGGCCAAAGTGCAAGTGGATACACTTGCCTGCGATGGCGAGTGTCTCGTCCTCTCGAAGCGTCTCGTCCAAGCGTCTCGTCAGCGGAAGTCCGTCTGAAATAGTGCCACGTCGACGGTGTCAGGCCTCGTTTTTCAGAAAATCCTATTTAGGTTCATTTCTAGGTTGTCGGGACTACCCTAATTGTCAGAGTCACATTTTGGTGTTTTATCAGCCTAAATCGACCACTACCCTATATGCACAGAAAGTTGTCCGATGGTCGATTTCTACAGTGAGCAGCGTTTTACTGGTGCGAAAAGTAAATTTAATTGTAGTTGTCCAGTTTTAGTTTAGGTTTTGGTTAGCTACGGTGTGGGTTTTGCTACGAGTTAGGGGTCACCAACCTGATCTGACGGTCACGTGTAGCTTTGACATCGGATCTAAAAACAACGGTTCGCGTCGCCTTCGCCCTGGTTCCTTGACTGCGGGTAGCGCAACAAAGAGGGAATCGTCAGGTCCCAGACGGTCGCAAGGGGCGTACTTAATTATCTGCGTCAATAAAATTTAAATATTAAACTAAAAGAGTCCATCCAATTAATCAATAATCAAACCAACTTACCTAATACACCATAATATATAATTTATATTTGTAACTTACTGATAATAGCATACTGATAAAAACCTATATCTTATAAATATAACTAATATAATAACGTGATACTAGTTTTATCATATAGATATAACTAATAGGCAACTAACATTATATCATAGAAATACCTTAGTGTATAATATAAGAACATGATGTTCAAAGATCACGTATCGATTCAAGGGTCTCACGCTACCTGCATGTTTGCAGATGGAGCCCCTAACGAGATCGAGGAAGAGAGGTCGGGGCAGAGGGGAACGAGGAGGCGGCAACCTGGGTTGATGCCGGACGGTGGCCGCACGTTCTCAGGCGAGGCTCACGGTGAGGCAGCGAGGGCCGAGACAACAGCGAACCTCCGCTGATTCACGTTAACACGACGGTGTCAACAGCGCCAGATCTTGGTGGGGGCGAACGGATTCGCGGCAGCGGAGCGGCGAGGGGAAGCGCGGGCTGCGGATCGCTGAGCGAGGGGAAAGAGGCGCTCGGGGATCGCGGCGGTGATCGGTCAGCGGCGACGGCGGCCTCGCCGTGAATCGTGGCATCGATCGGGGCGCTGCACGGGGGGGTCGGGGTCTGCGGCAACGACGAAAGGCCGTGGCGGAGCACAGCAGCGGTGGCGGAAGATGCTGCAGGCGGCGGCGCAGCGGGCTGTGAGGGGCGATCGGTGTCGGGGACAGTCACCGACGGGTTGGGGCCCGGTGATCGGGAGGGAGCCGTGAGGAGAGGGAGATGACGGCGGTTGAGAGGGGAGTGCGAGACGGCGGCCTGCTTGGCGCGGCGGCGAGGAAAACGAGGGGAGGCGACGGTGAGAGGGATCGGGGGAAATTTTGGGGGTTGACCGCTGCGGTACTGATGCGAGGGGGAGGACGGCGCTGAGGGGCGGCTGAGGAGGCGGGGGCCGGCGGCTGAGAGGGGAGCCGCGAGGAGAGAGATCGAAGAGAGAGAGAGAGAGGGACGTGCGGGGGGGGGGGAATGTGACGACGGCTGTGGGAAAAATTTTCCCCAAACTTGGGTTTTAGGGTTAGGGTTAAGTTAGGGTTTAGGGATTTAGGTATTATAAATAGTAATAAAAACTGCTATATAACATCTAGGGTTTAGCCAAACAGTGTAGTGTTCAAAGAGATAGTGGGTGTAATTTTGGGGTAAGTCTAGGGGAGGTTAGAGAAACAGATTAGGGAAGTTTTAAAACGATTTTAAAAGTGATTTAGCCAGATTTGGCTAACAAATTTGAATTTCGAAATTGATCAGGGTAAATCAACGGTCCAGATTTATCCGGGCGATAACTCTCAAACCGGGCGTCGGAAAAATAATCCGAAAATACCGGGGCGATCGTGGAGACGAGACGCACAGATCTACGGAGCCTGATCCTGCGTAACGCCTACCAAAAATTTACGTAAAATTGGAAACGGCGTTTCAAGTCAGATGATTAAAACGTCCCTATCATTCAAAGTCGTTTCGCGCGAAAACAGGCCGTGAAACGTCGTTCCCAAAAATTACTATAAAATTCAACACCCCAAAACAATCGCAACGGCATATCGCATCGCATATGCCGGAGCTCGGAAATAGCCAAATAAAATACGCGCACGATAAAACACGTGCGCGCAGAAAATTACAAACGGTCGGAAAGCGGCCGTTACATTCTACCCACCTTAGAAATGATTCCGCCCTCGGAATCACTCATACTAAGACTAATTAATAAAATCCATAAATACTTGAGCCTATAACTCTCATCCCCCACACAATGGTCTCTAATCCTATAACTTCAACATCGTTCCTCAAATAGTCCATCATAATCCTTCTTTTCACTAGATAAAGCCACGACTAATTTCACATCCCAACACTTAACTATAGGCTCATCACTGCTCAAATTTCCAACTCCAAGTTCTCACGAAAGATTAGAAATCATCTCTTCATACCATACCACTCTATTAAACATAATTGCTCCATAACTTTTATAAATTTCTCAATCTCTTCCCAGTATTAATAGATCTACAAAATTGAGATTTTAGTCAACCACCAATCCAAGACAAAATCTTTGTCTATCTTATAACACCTTTCACAAATCAACCATCGCCGTGTCCTCAATACATTCCTTATCATATCTTCCATAAGTTTATCCGCCAAATAATTGAACTATCAGAATCACATCTCCTCTTACTTATCATAATTATTTTCAACCAATATTAAATCCGACAACCTAACCATCCATTTGTCTCAACGTGTCATGTTACTCCCGATGTCTTCTCACGTCAACTCAACAATCAAGTCTCGATGCGTACAATGTCCTACCACCCGTCCAAGCCTCAAGTCTGATAAGTTTTCATATCATTGCATATAATTTCATCCGACCAGAATCTCCCATTGAGTTCGCCACACTTCGGTTTTATAAGTAAGTCTTTGGACAGCCCATTCTCTTCATCCAAAAGATATTCTAATCCATCATCCTTGTGCTCCCAAGGTCAATTAACCATTGCCCTAATAAAACTCATCTCACAACAAGCCTACCCGCAAACAAAACCCTATAACTATAATAGCTAATCCCAATTAATATAACCATACATACAGAAATTTTTCTTTAAGGGAGGAAGAAGAGGAGGGAAAGAGAGATTTAAGGCCAAAGAAATAATTTAAAACTTTTGGAAAAACGTGTGGTGTTTCGGTAATGGATGAGGGAGGATAAGTGATTTGTGATCTTGTGAGCTAGTTTCAAAAACTTTAAAGATTTGGTTTTAAAGAAAACAAAGTCTTGATACAGTCACATACAGCCAAGATAAACCATTCATTAAAACTAAAACTAGGTCTAAGGAACTGCCTGCTATGACACTATTCATTTAAGTATGAATACCGTCATCCAGACAACTCCAAGCATACCATGGTTAACGCTGAGTACACATTCATGATACAAAAAGAGCAATCATCGGGATCCTAAAGAATACACACTCATACAGGTCTACGCGCTCTACCTATACTCAAGCATTACGACGACATCACTTACTAAAGGAACTACTCCTAAACCAGAGACAACGCATGGGCCACCACTAAAACCTGTCACGCCCCGCTTCCCAAAATGGCCGGAGGCGAAGCGTGACAAGGCCCGCTTAGGCCAGAGCTGAGAAGCTCGGACCCAATAAGCGTCTGTAGGGGTACCAATTTGAAGGTTTCAGGTTCTTGCATTTACAAAGTTTAGGAACAACAAGAGTACAGAAAGGAAATGGCATTCATTAATATGGAGAAATAAAATCCAGCGAGTACAAATCTAAAAGAAGCCTAAGCATGGCAACAACTACCAAAAAGACAAACTAAAAGCAGTAACCTCTGAAAGTGACGACTGAAAAGACCTCAAGGTCTGGTCCTTGTCAGGCACATGCTCTGGGTCGACGTCCTCGGCTCCTCGTGCTCCAGTGAGTCTGCCTCGTCCATGAATTATGGCTGAGCACCTGACGTACAGCACCAAAGAGGGAACTGTACGTCAGGTAAGGTCTACAAAAAAAGTTAGACCAAACTGCAAGTGTATCAACTTTAAACAACGGTTTACTGGTTGATTAGCATGCTGAGGTTCTTTTACACAACAGTTTACTGGTTGATTAGCATGCTGTGGTTATAACAGGGTAACACGACAGGAAGTAACGCAGCAGGAAAGTAAAACGGGACAGGTAGTAGTCGTAGCGTGTGCTACCAACTACGGGACTAACCTACAGGTGTCAAGACAAGACGTGACGTGACGGGACAAGACAAGACAGGACAAGTGAGACACGAAAGGGTTCACGCCTTACGGTTCGAGGGGGATCAGACCCTCTTGTCGTGCGCACGCTCAACCCAACCCCAAACCCATGACAAGATTTACAGGGATCATTTCCGCTAGGGAAACATCCGAAACGCCCGAAGGCTTTTTGTGTAACAGGGATCACTTTCGCGGGGGAAAGCATCCGAAACGCCCGAAGGCTTTTTGTGTAACAGGGATCACTTCCGAAAGGAAAGCATCCGAAACGCCCGAAGGCTTTTTGTGTAACAGGGATCACTTCCGCAAGGAAAGCATCCGAAACGCCCGAAGGCTTTTTGTATAACAGGGATCACTTCCGCAAGGAAAGCATCCGAAACGCCCGAAGGCTTTTTGTGTAACAGGGATCACTTCCGCAAGGAAAGCATCCAAAACGCCCGAAGGCTTTTTGTGTAACAGGGATCACTTCCGCAAGGAAAGCATCCGAAACTCCCGAAGGCTTTTTATGTAACAGGGATCACTTCCGCAAGGAAAGCATCCGAAACGCCCGAAGGCTTTTTGTGTAACATGACACGACATGACAAGTGTAGGGAGTTGTTATTCTAGGGTGTCCGCACACACGCACACACATGATAACCCTACAGTATCAAAAGTTGTTGTTGTCAGGCTCAGACTTCGTCGTCAAGTCTGAGCCGTCAGGAGTCGTCCCGGACGCTATCATTTCACGTCCGGTTCTATTTGTTCACAGTTAACAATTCTAACCAACTAGGGCCTAAGCACGGCCAAAGTGCAAGTGGATACACTTGCCTGCGATGGCGAGTGTCTCGTCCTCTCGAAGCGTCTCGTCCAAGCGTCTCGTCAGCGGAAGTCCGTCTGAAATAGTGCCACGTCGACGGTGTCAGGCCTCGTTTTTCAGAAAATCCTATTTAGGTTCATTTCTAGGTTGTCGGGACTACCCTAATTGTCTGAGTCACATTTTGGTGTTTTATCAGCCTAAATCGACCACTACCCTATATGCACAGAAAGTTGTCCGATGGTCGATTTCTACAGTGAGCAGCGTTTTACTGGTGCGAAAAGTAAATTTAATTGTAGTTGTCCAGTTTTAGTTTAGGTTTTGGTTAGCTACGGTGTGGGTTTTGCTACGAGTTAGGGGTCACCAACCTGATCTGACGGTCACGTGTAGCTTTGACATCGGATCTGAAAACAACGGTTCGCGTCGCCTTCGCCCTGGTTCCTTGACTGCGGGTAGCGCAACAAAGAGGGAATCGTCAGGTCCCAGACGGTCGCAAGGGGCGTACTTAATTATCTGCGTCAATAAAATTTAAATATTAAACTAAAAGAGTCCATCCAATTAATCAATAATCAAACCAACTTACCTAATACACCATAATATATATTTTATATTTGTAACTTACTGATAATAGCATACTGATAAAAACCTATATCTTATAAATATAACTAATATAATAACGTGATACTAGTTTTATCATATAGATATAACTAATAGGTTATATCATAGAAATACCTTAGTGTATAATATAAGAACATGATGTTCAAAGATCACGGATTCGCGGCAGCGGAGCGGTGAGGGGAGGCGCGGGCTGCGGATCGCTGAGCGATGGGAAAGAGGCGCTCGGGGATCGCGGTGGCGATCGGTCAGCGGCGACGGCGGCCTCGCCGTGAATCGCGGCATCGATCAGGGCGCTGCACGGGGGGGTCGGGGTCTGCAGCGACGACGAAAGGCCGTGGCGGAGCACAGCAGCGGCGGCGGAAGATGCTGCAGGCGGTTGCGCAGCGGGCTGTGAGGGGCGATCGGCGTCGGGGACAGTCACCGATGGGTTGGGGCCCGGTGATCGGGAGGGGGCCGCAAGTAGAGGGAGATGACGGCGGTTGAGAGGGGAGTGCGAGACGGCGGCCTGCTTGGCGCGGCGGCGAGGAAAACGAGGGGAGGCGGCGGCGAGAGGGATCGGGGGAAATTTTGGGGGTTGACCGCTGCGGTGCTGATGCGAGGGGGAGGACGGCGCTGAGGGGCGGCCGAGGAGGCGGGGGCCGGCGGCTGAGAGGGGAACCGCGAGGAGAGAGATCGAAGAGAGAGAGAGGGACGTGCGGGGGGGGGGGGGGGAATGTGACGGCGGCTGTGGGAAAACTTTTCCCCAAACTTGGGTTTTAGGGTTAGGGTTAAGTTAGGGTTTAGGGATTTAGGTTATTATAAATAGTAATAAAAACTGCTATATAACATCTAGGGTTTAGCCAAACAGTGTAGTGTTCAAAGAGATAGTGGGTGTAATTTTGGGGTAAGTCTAGGGGAGGTTAGAGAAACAGATTAGGGAAGTTTTAAAACGATCTTAAAAGTGATTTAGCCAGATTTGGCTAACAAATTTGAATTTCGAAATTGATCAGGGCAAATCAACGGTCCAGATTTATCCGGGCGATAACTCTCAAACCGGGCGTCGGAAAAATAATCCGAAAATACCGGGGCGATCGTGGAGACGAGACGCACAGATCTATAGAGCCTGATCCTGCGTAACGCCTACCAAAAATTTACGTAAAATTGGAAACGGCGTTTCAAGTCAGATGATTAAAACGTCACTATCATTCAAAGTCGTTTCGCGCGAAAACAAGCCGTGAAACGTCGTTCCCAAAAAATACTATAAAATTCAACACCCCAAAACGATCGCAACGACATATCGCATCGCATATGCCGGAGCTCGGAAATAGCCAAATAAAATACGCGCACGATAAAACACGTGCGCGCAGAAAATTACAAACGGTCGGAAAGCGGCCGTTACACATACATGACATTTCTCACATCTTTCATATACAATGACGTGCAGTCTATTGTAGGTCACACGATGCTTGTATATTTAAGATGGTGTTGGATTGGATGGTAGTGTTTAATTAATTTAGAGCATAAGACTGATGAAACAAGCACAAAAGAGAAATGGCTAAGGTGTTGATGATTCATTCTTTGTGCTACAGATTGAATTGGGATGACATGTGAATCAACTTTACAGGGAGTTGGTGAATAATAAAGAGGGAGTTGTGAAAACCTAAAACCAAAAATAAGTATTCGAAACTTTGGTCGCAATTTACGGTCCAAAACATTACAACTTTGCAAATGTGTAATTATGTAGCACATCATGCCTTGTAACCAGTAGAGAACTTGTTTAACCCTCTAGACTATGAAAGTTGGCTTGATTGAGGTGCTGAAGAAGTGTTGGAGACGTGCAAATGAGCTATCGTGTGCAGAGCTTGCTCTCTTGTGCTTGGAACCTGCCTATCTGACTATGCACAAGTCGGATATGGGGATGCCGAGCTAGTGAACTTCTATATTGCAAAAATTCTCAGTTCGGAGGATCGTCAGCTTATATGCCATTAAGCATATAATCTGAGCTTCAGATAGCTCGCCTTGACACTTCGTCAGCTTAGTCTTCAACTGGGAGTTGGACATCATGGAGGGGGCCGACCATAGGATGTAGTATAGTATTTGTAGTGGAGTTGTCATTGGATTAGAATTCTGTTAGAGTCGGAGTTCTGTCAAAAAGGAACCCCTCTTCTATTATTACACCTATTGTGTCCTAGGCTATATAAGGGTTGTTTAGGTGATGGTTTCTGATGGGGAACACATTAGAGCTTTGAGTCGCCAATATTGAGAGCCAATTTGAGAGATTGTTGAGAGTTTTTGGAGAGATCTTGAGTGCTTTTCTTCGTTGTGAAGAGAGAATATTTGTATTTGTTCTCTCTTTTCATAATATAGCTCATTGGTGTTCCCTTGGCCAGCCGATGGCCTAAAGTTGCAATCTTTCATAGTACTCTATTTGTTAACTACTTGTTCTTCATTACCGGATCTCCGACAATCACCCCCTGACGAATAACATAGACCTTGCCCAGATTATGGCAAGAGCGACCCAAAATATCTCTTCGGGCGACTACAACCAGAATTAACCTAAAGTAGTCAATTAGTTAGGGTTCCCGTACACAATCAATGATGTATCTCATGCGTACTCTATTTACATAGCCCCATCTACAACCACATCTACAAAAAAAATATCTAAAAACTACATACAAATATTTTTGGACGTACCGTGCATTCGAGTCCCTCGTGGGCTTGGGGGGCAGGCCCTCCTTCTAAAAGGCTAGCTGAATGCAAGCAGCTTAGGCCAACAATTTGGGTTTTCCTTAAAGAACAGTCAAGTATGTATAAGTCTACATTGTTAATAATTCACATCTACTTAACAAAAATGGAAGCAATGGAATTCAAAATTGTTTTCTCAACACAAGATCGACAGAAAATATAAACCAATGCTGAAAAATAAAAATCATACATTTGTACGGATATTCTTAAGCGATATCTGTAACCAAAGACTTAATGACGAAGACCCAAGATCCACTTATCAACTAGCATGATAGCAATTTCACCTTAATGATGAAACTCACCACGATTCATGAGTTTATCTACATGACTTGATATCAGTCTCATTCATTGCTAGCACTTGCCAGAAAGAGAAGATGAATTTTTTTTTCTTATAAGAGATTTGGAATTTATTCTCGAGCCAAATCTTTCAGGTTATTCAATTGTTTGAAGACTACTGGTTGCTTTAAGAGTAAAAGATGAGGCCTATTTATTGTGATGGGACCCTTTAATATTTCTTAGTACAACAGATATGAGACGAAACATAATTTCCAAATAAACCAATATGAGTTATCATGCGTCATATTTGAATTATGTTTGAGTCATGATCCAACAAATGGATCTCAACTCAATAAACTAGACCGAAACCTTCAAACCGTTTGAATTAGACACATGCTAGTAGCTAGACCATGGCGGTCAGCTTTTTGGCCGTCAATGGTCGTCGCCAGCAGGCGACTAGCTAGGCCACCTGTCACGCCCCGCTGCCCATTATACTTGGGAGCGAGGACGCAAGCGGGTCTGCATGGGCTGAAGCGGTGAAGCTTCAAAACCCAATAAGCGTCTGTGAGTAAAACCATACGTAGGAATTTGCATGCATTTCACAACAACAGAAATAACTAAGAATTTAAAGCCAACATCCAGAAAGAGTGCACAAAACTAATAAGGGCTCCAAGCATGGCCTACAACAACATAGTTCTACAAAGGTGGGTACACACCCTACAGAAATGCAGTAAATGAAATCCTAAGCAGCAGTAGGTAAAGCTCATCAACAGCTAGTCCTCCGTCCCGAGAACTTCTAGATCAGTGAACTCCTGGTCCAGTGGGTCAGTTTCCTCACTCAGCTCGTCCTCAATATAACATGCCTCGTGTCCTGACATACATTCCAAACAACGTAGAATGTATATCAACAAGGTCCTTGGCAAGCAATAATATGATTAGGACCCTTGGCAAGGTTTTCGAAATAGTTTACATGGTAATTAAGCATTTATAAATAAACGAACAATTGCAATTTCTAAGTAGTTCAAACAGAGATTACATTAGCATGGCAGTTCTATTTCTAAGCAGTAAGAACAGATTTCTATATTAGCATGGCAGTTCTACCATAAGTGAAAATATGGCAGTTCTATTTACGTGAAAACAGAAATAATTCTACATGTCGTACATTTTCGGTATAGCATTTTCAAGATGTTCAAGAGTGTATTCAATTTAGTACACTAAGATTCACGTTGTTAGGCGGCAAGCAAGTGAATCTACCTTCAAGTGCCCCCGAAGGTGACACGTTTACTTCTGACTAGTGCCCGCGAACCCAACCCCACCCACGTGTACTTTCTAGACCACGAGCCAAAATCAGCCAAACCGGCCATCAAAAGTTGTAATACTGCAACACGAGCCAGACTAGCTAAATCGGCCCGCACGAATAGCCAAATCTTGGCATGCAATATCTATAATTAGCCAAATCGGCCCACATGTTCACGTTCTATAAGTAGCAATTGTTTCAAGAGGTATATACATGTCCATAAGTGTAATTCATATTGTCACAATACGTGGAATTAAATTGCAAGAGTATGAAACGTGGTATAAAGAAATATTTAAATGTCGCAGTGTTTAAAAGCATGTAGAAGAAATGCATACTTGCATGTTTGGTGATTATTGTGTCGTTGAGTTTGTAGGGAAAACACGGGTGTATCTGCGTCATTAGGGTCACATTATCAGGCTAAAAGTCTTTAAGCTAGTTAAATAATAATATCACTACCATAAATACCTATATATTAAACTGTTCTAGTATGCACTTAAGTGTTTAACTTCCTATTAATTTAAGGGATTAATGTAGAGCAGGTGGCACCTGATCCAATGGATCAGGTGCAAGACACAAAAAGGTGGGACCCAGCGAGTACAAGCCCATGTGTTGGCTTGTACTTCCCACCTTTTTTGTGTCTTAGCACCCGATCCATTACATCAGGTGCCACCTTTTCTACATTAAATCCTTAATATAATAACATACTATTACTATAATAACATACTGTTATATAAAATATACTAATAATATAGTATGATAACTTAACTTAAATAACCATCATAACCCAAATAACCCCCAAATAACCCCTAAATAACATAAAATTAACGTTAATAGCTTATAATATCTTATCATCATTTTAATAACTTTCAAAAAACTTGATAACTTAAAAATAACTTACTAACTTAAATAACTTTAAAACTTAAAATAGCTTAATATAGTTTTAATAACTTTAAACTAACTTACTAATATTAATAACTTCAATAACCCTTACCCAGCATGCCACTAGCTTAATAAACCCAAAACCCAATAACCAATTAGTTTAGTAACCTAATAATCCACTTAAACCCAATACCCAATAAGCTATTACTAACCCAATAATCAATCAAGCCCATTTGAAACCCAATAGGTTAGTTCAATTAAACCCATGCCCAATAAGTTCACTAACTTAATTAAAACCCAATAAAACCAATACCCAATAAGTAACTTAAACACAAAACCCAATCAGTTTAATCAAACTCAAATAAACCCCAAAAGTCCATACCCAATAAGCTACTCCCCTTTTTCATACCTCGCTCTCTTCTTCCCCTTCTTTCTATTCTTCCTCTTCTTTATATTCTTTCTTTTCTTTTCTCTTTGATGCAGATGGGAATTCAAGGGGGTGGCGGCTTGGAGGAACTGGGGGCACGGCCAGGAGGAGCGGCTGGCAGGGTGGTTCACAGCCAAGGACATTAACGCGGTAGCTGTGCAGGCGGCAGCTGCAGGCACGCGCAGGCGGCGCGGCTGCACAGCGGGCGGCGGCACGCAGGTACGCGCGACGGTGCAGGGCAGCTGCACATGCGTAGCAGGGGGCGGCGCCGTGGCATGGGCAGGGGGTTCGGCTGTTGGAACAGGAGGGTGAGGGCCGAGGGAGTGGGTTGAAATTGATGCTTCAGATCTAAATTTCAGATTTAATTTCGATTCTGATCTCCCCTCCTCTCAATTTTTTATTTCTGTTTGGTTTTGATTTGATTTTGGTGTGGATTGGGGTGATGATTTGAGGGTGACTGAATGTTGAATTTGGGGTTTGATTTTTTGTTGTGATTTGATTTGGGTTGTTGATTTTGGTATGTGAAAATCAGTGGGGAGAATGGAGGGATCGTTGATTTTACTGCCGTTGTTTCTTCTCCTTGATTTAAGAACAGTGAAGAAGGGTGTTGCATGCTGATGGGAGTGAGTTGGCTGTGGGGGAGGAGTAAAGACGTATGTTGGATCTCCCGATATATTTCGGTGGGATGTAATGGTGTAGGGTTAGGGGTTAAGAGTAATTAGTTAGGGTTTTAAAAAGTAACTAATTACGATATGGTAAGAATTCTAAAAGCAAAGGCGCGCTCGCATCGATGCATAGAAGAAAGGAACGTACGAACGAAAAACACACGGACGACCGAATAAAAATACAGGCACGCATGAACTCAAACACGCCTAAAAATACAGGCCGTTACATTCTACCCACCTTAAGAAGAATTCCGCCCTCGGAATTCTTATCAACTAAGGAGGATGGAACAAATATGGATACTGCTCTAGCATTTCATCTTTCTGCTCCCAGGTAGATTCCCCTAGCGAGTCATGACGTCATATCACTCTCACGAGCTCGACGACCTTGTTCCTGAGTGCCTTCTGACATCGGTCTCATATGTCAGGTCCGGTCGAACCGTAATCTCCGAGTAATCGACAGCTTGATAAGGGTCGTTGATGTAACGACGCAGCTGAGATACTTGAAAAACATCATGTACTCCCTCTAATGAAGGTGGCAGTGCTAGATAAGCCACCTCTCCAACTCGTTCTAACACATCGAAAGGTCCAATGAATCTCGGACTAAGCTTGCCTCGCCTTCCAAAATGAATCACTCCTCTGTTCGGGGATATCTTCAGGAACACATGATCTCCTGCATTTAACTCCAAAGGAAGGCGTTTAGCATCAGGCCAATGCTTGTACCGATCATGTGCGATACGACGATTATCCCTGATATTACACACTACATCCACAGCCTCGACTATCATCTCTGGTCCCAACAGCTCTCTTTTACCAAATGTCATCCCAATTCAGCGGAGATCGACATTTTCTTCCATAAAGTGTA